>CM060733.1:72021968-72450250 GCA_030704615.1 Takakia lepidozioides | reverse complement strand
GCCCGTTATTCGGATGTCGCCCGGATGGAAGCCGGCCCGAATTTCCATCCGCGCATTTTAGGCTTTGGACGCCAACTCTTTCCTTCAGCAGGTAATTCGGATGCGCGCTGATGTGAATCCGGCGCCGAATTTCCATCCGCGCAGGTATCGCGGTTTGCGCCAAATTTCCTTCAAGCAGGTAATCGGCGCCGAAGTTTCCATCCTGCGGTAAGTCGATGCGGTGCCAATATGGCGATATTCGGCGCCGAATTTCGATTCTCGCATTTATTTTATTTCTTTTCCTGAGCAGAGGGACATTTCCTCCGTAAGCAGGTTAATTCCCGCCGATAATAAGAATTACATTTCGTTCGGTGAAATCACATACAAGAATTAACCTTCCAATGCAGGTAATTTTCCCAGATGAGAATTACCTTTGTGCAGGTAATTTCTTGACGAAGGAAAGAACATCGATTGGGAAATTAAAACCTGCAGGAAGGTAATTGTCCTCTGGAAATTACCGTTCACAAAGGTAAATTCCTTGTATGCGAATTACCCGGCACAAAGGTAATTCCTATATGGGAATTACCGCACGACGTAATCCTCGCTCAAAATAAAAGGGCGATTGAAATCCGCGCCCGAATATCCTACGGCACTGGATCCTACTTACCTCCTGATGGAAATTCGGCGCCGAATTTCCCATTCCATTCCCACGATTTCGAATTACCTCAGATGAAAATCGGCGACCGAATATTCCCATATGGCACCGATCCGACTTACCTGCTTGATGGAAATTTCGTCGCCGAATATCCATATGGCACGATCCTACCTTACCTTCTTGATGTGGATTCGTCTCCCTGAATTTCCATTCCATCACGATTCGAAATTAAAAAACCTGCAGATGAATTCGGCGCCGAATATCCATATGGCACCATCCTACTTACCTGCTGGATGGAAATTCGGTCGGCGCGGAAGGTTCCATTCATCCACGATTCGAATTACCTGCAGGTGGAAATTCGGCGCCGAATTTCCCATATGGCCACCGATCCGACTTACCCCCACCACCTGCTGGATAGAAAGTTCGGCGCCGAAGTTCCATTCATCCTGATTCGAATTACCTGCAGGATGGAAATTCGGCGCCGAATATCCATATGGCACGATCCGACTTACCTGCTGGATGGAAATTCGGCGCCGAATTCCATTCATCCACGATTCGATTACCTTCAGGATGGAAATTCTGCGGCCGAATATCCTGATGGCACCGATCCGACTTAACCTGCTGGATGAAATTCGCGCCGAATTTCCATTCATCCATGAATTCCGAATTACCTGCAGGATGAAATTCGGCCGCCGAATATCCATATGGCACCGACCGACTTACCTGCTGGATGGAAAATGTGGGTTTTGTGCGCCGAATTTTCCATTCCTCCAGGGAGTTCGAAATTACCTGCAGGATGGAAATTCGTCGCCGAATATCCATATGGCACCGATCCGACTTCCCGCTGGATGGAATTCGGCGCCGATTTCCATTCATCCACGATTCGAATTACCTGCAGGATGGAAATTCCGCCGAATATCCAGATGGCAACCGATCCGACTTACCGCTGGATGGAAATTCGGCCCGAATTTCCCATTCATTCCATGATTCGAATTACCTGCAGGATGAAAAATTCGGCGCCGAATATCCATATGGCACCGATCCGACTTCACCCTCTCCCACCTCTCGTCGCGCCGAGGGCGACTTCATCCGGGCTTCCTCTGTTGGAGTTTGGTTCCGATTTCCATTCGGGTAGTAATGTGACGGCACGGTGCCGGCTTATCCCCTTCAGCCGTCATCATCCGGACGGCCCCCCACTTTCTGACTGCATACCGTTGGCAGTTATTGCGCAAAGACGAGGGGCCGCATTCCGGAGACAAGGTTCATTAACACTCTGACTGTGGATTTTTGAGATAGTTGGCTCCCTGGATTTGGATCAGGCTTCGTCGCTCGGACAAATCGGCATCGCATTCATTCCCATCGCTGCACCCCCTTCTACCAGGGAGCTTCCCCGCACGCCATCCTGGCAGTCTTGTGTGCACATCTCCCATGGCGGAAAACCCGAGCGCTACACTGTGTACTGCCCTCCTCACGAGCATAGAGCTTCATTTCCGTGCAGAGGGGACACCTGCCGGGTGATGGAGAAATATCTGTGCGTTCGATACCACCTGAAACCGGGGTCGGTTTTTTTGGAGGAGGAAAGGAAGGACTCAAACGGCCTTGTTGTCGAGAGTATTGTTGTGCTCCACGATGATTTCGGCGATGGCAGGGAATGGCGAGTTCCACCATCGGACAGCGTCATATACAGGGCTGTTGGGACTTCATTTGCCCGCCAAATGCACCGTCTATCCTGGCGCCTTCCACGAAACAATCCGCGAATCAGAGAGGGGGTACCTCAAAGAGAGAAGTCCGCAACGAAGTAAATCCAGAGCCGAACCCATCCATGAAGACGACCGAGAACCGGGTTGTTCACAACCTGTCCGACTCAGACGAGGTCATGGAAGTTCCGAGGTCGTCCTGGAGATCAGGCAAGTCCTCAATGGACGTCAGTGGAGGAGGGAGTCATATTCCCAGCACGAGCACCGCAGTTCGATCTATTCTAGAAATTCTGCGAGGGCTTCACCTGGAGGGACACCGGTCGGAGCTGGCCGGGCTGACTACAGCAAGTTCGCAATTAAATCGGTTACATGCCTTCCCGCGACGTCGACGGTAATGTCTTCTTTGAGTTCCCTCCTCGGGCGGACTACTCGAGGGCGTCCGGAATGTTGACAGATATGGATAGAAAACATGACGGTCATCCTTGGTGCGTTACCAAAACCACCAGCATGAAGATGCTTGATGGTGTGCGGGTTCGCTACGTTGTTTGTGCGGGCGCGTTGCTGTGTTTTCTCCCCAACTTGCTTCCACTTTAAATCCAGAGGTCACAGGAACGAGACCGATTGGACAGGCACAGCTCACCAACCATTTCGAGCTCAGGAGAAGGTTCCGAACTCCACATTTAAGTGTGCGCATTGCAAAGAACCACCACACTGCATGTCTGTTTGTAATGCCAAGCAGTTCTATGTGTTGCACCGTTTCCCTGACCTCACCCGAGCTTGCATACACGTTGGTTCCCATTGTCACAAATTGGCGAGGGGGAACTCGCGGGAGGCTGCCCACGAAGCAGAGCAGCTCGTTCAGGAGGAGGTTAAGTTGAGACCGGGTGCCAAACCCAAACAGATACAGCTCCAAGCCGCCCATAAGATGGCATTGGCCAGAATTATGTCGGAAGACGGCTCGGATAGAGTTCCTCTCGACGAGAAGGAAATGGAGGCATTGCTCGAGTCGGTGTCCCACGTATGTTCACCGAATGTCCGAAACCACATTGTCTCTTGCAAACAGAAAATTGGGCGTGGCTCGGATATGCACTCCATTCTGGAGGTGAAGCGACGATGTGGATATGACTACATTCATGGAAGTAGGTTTCCAGGACAAGGGACTGAGGCAGATCGTTGTTTCGTATTCAAAATGTCCACGTGTGGACCTGGCAGTGGCGTCGAACTGGTCGACAGGATGACGAGTGGGAACTTGTCAAACAGTTGGGTCATGTTCGACCATATCAAGCGAATTACAAATCACCAGTGGGTGACAATGGGTGCACATGTCTACGACACCCACTGCAGGATGCTAATGACAATAGCTATTTGTGAGATGAAAGGAGAGGACACACAATCGGAGATGCTTCTTTGGCAGGGAATAACGAACAGATGGCCAAGGCGGGATTGCCCCCTCCCAATTTCCGTGGTTTCATGGCGGACAACGCACAAGCAAATTGGGCTGCCATCCGAAGGGTGTACGGGCAAGACCCCAATGTTCCCATGGAAGGCAAGGAGAGATCTTGTGGGTTCCACTTTCTGCAGAGCCTTTCGCAGTACACAACCAGGCTCGTGGCGCCAGATTTCAGAGAGGAGCAGCCCGTTCCATGTGCCTTGCGTGGAAGCGCGCTCCCACCTTGGATGATGCAGAGACACAGTTTGCATGCATACGGGCTTGGTGGACATCGTCAGGTGCTGTAAGGAAATCAGACGAAAGAGCAATGGTCAGTTGGCTAGCATGGTGGCATTATCGTTTCCTCCAGTTCGGCGACTATATGCGGGAGGTGAGTTGCACGAATTCGCGTCCCGTTGGATATTATTCTTGGCCATATTTGTAACTTGCTTGTAACCTCAACATGTGCTTGTGCAGGAAATGTGTCTCGACTCCGACACCGACATGCCCACGACAAACATGGCCGAATCAGTGCACTCTTCCTGGCGTGCCTCCTCTGCGGCGCATCTGGTGGACATCCTCACTGCCACAACGGAGGACATTGTGAGGTCAATTATGCAGCAATGCAGGTACAACGAGTTCTTGAAAGGGAAACAGTGGGGCTTGGGGCCGGACAGGCAGGAAATGCTGATGCGGACTGCCTCCAGATCGAAGAATCCTCGGAAGTGGGCGGCGGCCTTGCGAGAGGGCCTTCGGGACACGCCATTGCTGCGAAGAGGCCAACATTTGGAAGGAGATGTTCATACCCGTCCAGTGAGACGAAGACTTGACGAGGCACCTGGCGGAGAAGAGGATTCATGGCGAGCTGACAAGAATATTCGCACGCTCCCTCGTGGTCCGGTGATGTTGTCCGAGGAGGTCTCGTCGAGCACCGGAAGTCCTGCACGTTCAAGATCGCCATCTCCTTTGAGCACAGGGCGCGTGCCCCGGCAACATAACGAGCCATCTGTAGTAAAGCAATACAACATTCCCATTGTGGAGACAAGAGTGTCGGAGTCACAGTGGAGAATTGCGAGGACATTGCCGGCATTTCGAGGGAAGTGTTGCGCCATTCGGGTGGATACGAGAGCACGCTGTGGTGAGATGATTCGGAGGAACCCACACGGTGCTGTACCTGCACCTTGTTTCAGCGGCAGATTTTTGACTCCCACATTTGCTCACGCCACAACGCAGACATTTTGGTTCTGTAGGCACGACATAATGACCTGTGTATTTGGCAAGCCCAAGTACGGGATTCAGGGAATGCCGGAGCCTCCGGGCGTCTGGCCTGTTGCACCGGGTTGCAGCCTCTCTCAGAATGAGGCGGATGCTCTATCTGCAGCAGGATTTCGAATGGTGCAACGCACAGACATCCCGGCCCACGCATTTCCGGTTCCTCAGACCCAGCCATTGCATACTGCTCGGTCCAGTAGAGACGGATTGGACAATTCTGCACATCCCACAATGCGATTCGGAAGAGTGAAGAGACGACACCCTCCCAACAAGTTGAATGAGACTCGGATTGCCAATGCTCTTGGGATGGCTTGCACTATTCAGAGCTCCGTGGACGTACCCCCACCCGGCCTTGGGCGTGTGTATCGGATGGCAACGGCCGGCTCGGCTGTACGCGACGATGTATACACAATTACGATTGGAGTGGAGCCGACTTGCAACTGTACGGACTTCTCGTTGATGGAAGCAAAGAAGGGTTCGAAGTATTATCCGTGCAAGCATCTGTATTACATTTACCTGAAGAGGTTGAGGATGAACGTGACTATTGATGACTTTATTCATGCACCGGCGTTGAGCGTGAACGAGCTGCACAAACTCCTTCTTAGGGATTCCAGAAATCATTGATGGGGCAAACGGAATCCTCCATATGGATATTTTCAAATGCATTTTGCTGTATCAGACTTTTTTTTGCAGTGTAATGAAATGCACCCCAAAACTCCTGGAATGAGGCAATATTCCATTCAAACTGAGATCCAACAGAAGCAGTTCTGGGGCCATTTCTGGAAAAATGGCGCCGAATTTCTCTTTTTGGGGCCGAAAACTCGCTAAGTCCCAACATGCACTGGTACCTGTGTTTGGGAAAATGGCGCCGAATTTCTCTTTTTGGGGCCGAAAACTGGCTAAGTCCCAACATGCACTGGTACCGTGTCTGGAAAAATGGCGCCGAATTTCTCTTTTTTGGGCCGAAAACTGGCTAAGTCCGAACATGCACTGGAAAAATGGCGCCGAATTACCTGTCATGAGGGGACCTATAGCCGCGGAATTCGGCACCATTTTTCGCCAGAGAGACCTATTGCCGCGAAATACGTCGCCGTTTTTTCAGGTTACGGACCCTATTACCGCGAAATTCGGCGCCATATTTGCACATGTCGCTAGGAATTGGCATGAGCGGAAGACAAAATATCATGAGCACAACTGTCAAAAGTGCAATTTTCCCTTCAAGGGGCCGAATAATATATTTGTTTTTTCTGACACATTGCATTAAATTATTGTTTTTTATTGTTTTTTATTGTTTTTTATTGTTTTTTTTATTTTCGAAATTTGTACTTCTGCTCATGAAAACCGATTGTGTTACTACTCTGCTCATGCCGCTCATGCCGCTCATGCTCATGAAATAGCAAACCTCGCTGTGACTGGCTGTGTGAAACTGTGACTGGCTGTGACTGGGTGTGCGACTTTGTTGGGCTGTGACGGGCTGTGTCGAGCTGTGATTGGCTGTGCGACTGTGTTGGGCTGTGACGGGCTGTGTCGGGCTGTGATTGGTTGTGCGACTGTGTTGGGCTATGTCGGGCTGTGACTGGCTGTGTGTCTGTGACGGGCTGTGTTTGGCTGTGATTGGCTGTGATTGGCTGTGACGGGCTATGTTGGCTGTGACGGGCTGTGTAAACCCCCCCCCTAAAGTGCGCTGCTGTCACCCCTAAGGCTCCTGTTGGTCTCAGTCTGTGCAAAAATTAAGGGTACCCCACAGATCCCGTAAAAGTGCCTAAGTCCCAGACAGTCCTCTAACAACTGGCTGTGTCGGGCTGTGTAACCCCCCCCCCCCCCCTAAAGCCTGCTGCTGTCACCCCTAAGGCTCATGTTGGTCTTAGTCTGTGTAAAAATTAAGGGTACCCCACAGAACCCGTAAAAGCGTTAAAGTCCCAAGCAGCCCTCTAACATGTACATCACGGAAGGAGGTCAAGCGGAGAGCACAATCTTGGGGCACAGGGAAATGAGATTACACATACGAGGAGATGATGCTTGATTTATGCAAGCTGTAGAGTTGAACTGTAGAGCAGACTAGAGACACCATGGCTTTGGCCTGATACTTGATAGATCTTAATCTAATACATATTCCATACTCACACTGTGTAGTGAGACCTGAGTGAAGCTGTGGAATGAATGGATGAGTGATTGGTCCCACTCCCATTGAGCACTCCCATGATACACTAGTTGTAGGTCACGACTGATTGTTCTGAGCGGCCTGAGTGCTTAGAGATATCCAACTCTTCTATCTTGGAGTTCCCACCTCGGATAGCGAAGGGATGGGTGAGTAAAAGCCGCGCGACATTTGGCGACCATACTGGGGAACTGGGTCAAGAACAACCAGATGTGACAGGCATCTGGTGGGATCATGGTGGTTGGAGAATCAAAGAATTTGATGTGACTCAAATTCCTTGTGGAACTAAGAAAGAAAGATTGTCCAAACAATTCTTTTAGAGGTTCTTGGAATTGCCAGACGGTTGCAAATAAAACATTCTTAAGAGAGTGCATGATGCTGATCCTGAGCGGGGTCTGGAGAAAGAAGTGATAAAGATATATCAAGTGGCCTGTAGAGGGAGATCAAGTTCGTTACCAACACTGGTTTATGTGATAGCGTTGCTATCCATTAAACGAGTTGAGTTTGAAAGTTGGGAGGAACGGAAAGTGAATGTTTACACTCATATGCATGAAGAACTTGTACTAGTAAAGAATTGGATTCCTAAGGATATCCCGTGGATCAAACTTACACCAAGAACAGCTTTTCAGACGTGCTTGCCATATGGTTATATGGTAACGGAGACTTCTAGTATAGCTAAGGGTGCATTAAAGCTTGAAAGAAATCCAGGCATATACGAGAGATACTACAGAAGAGAGTTTTGGTTATTGCCTCATTAAAGATATGAAAGACATGGGACATGAGTGATGAAAGAGAAGCTAGACTTCAGAGATATTCAGCAAAAAGAGAAAGTTATTTGAAAGCTAATTATCCATATCTTTGGGAGAAAGGAATAGACATAGGGGAATCATCTGGACCTCTCACACCATTAAGACCAGAGAGTACATCATCCATACCGGAAAAACCAGAGTTGGATGCCGCTCCTTCTTATTCTTTACAAGAAAGATTAAGGGATTTGGTACAGGAAGAAGATCAGCCACGAGGGGAGAGATGTGAGTACATCCCTGGATTAAAGATTTGACAGAAATCTTTGATCAGAGTTGGCTTGGAACACCAAAAGCAGGAACTCCAGTTTCTGAAATGGAAGACAAAGAAGGAGGGGAGGATGTGGCAGAGCCAACGGAGAGTTCAGACTCCCACCACCATTGCAATTGAGTTACATGAGTGAAGAAGAAGAAACCCAAGGGCAGAACTTGGAAGAAGAAAACAGAGAGAAGAAATTGGAAGATGAAGAGTATGAAGAAGTAGACCCAACAGTTGAGGTTGAGACTACAACCAGGGCATCCCAACCTGTTGGATGTGGATCAAGTGGAGCACTTGGATCACAAGCCAACAAAGGTGTCCGCTTAGGGGGATCAGGCGGGCAGCTTGGATCTGGCTCTGGGGGGACAGGGAGTGTGGGAAGTAGTGCAACTAGAGCTGGGGATACTGCAAGTAAAGGGGGCCCAGTATCAGGGAGTGCTCAGGGGCCAACACCTAGTGGGAGTTCCACCACTGCAACAGCAGGACCTCAAGGACCAACACCTATAGGAGGACCAACACCTGTCCGAGGGCAGGGTGTAGGGCCACAGATGGCGGTACCTCCAACACGAGCAAAACCACCTTTTCCAATATATGCAGGAAAAGGGGATCCTGATGTACACATCAGCCAATTTGAGCGCATGTGTATTGTGAACAATGAGAATGGCGATGATGCCAAGATGAGACTGTTTCCTTGTTCACTTATCAAGAAAGCAAGTGAATGGTATGCAAGGTTTCCTAATAATCATTTCCTAACCTGGAATGGCCTTAGTATAGCATTTTGGAACAGGTTTAGGACAAGCAAAACTGAGGATGAAGTGTATGGAAGTTTACAACAGTTAAGGCAAAAGAAGCATGAAACTGTTGAAGAGTACATGGAAAAGATGGAGTTAATGATGAAAAAGCTGGCTGCTGTACCAGCACTAGGATTACAGAAGACCTGGTTTGTGAGTGGACTAAGACCGGAATTACAAAAGAAAGTGGATATGCTACCCCATAATACAGTGGATGAGGCATTCGAGACAGCCGACAGAATTGAGCAATTGGGAATGCTCAGGAGAGATAAAAGGGATGATGAGGACTCTGAAGATGAGTCAGATGAAGAAAAAGAGCAAGAGCTCAAGAGAAAGAGTAAGAAGAAGGAAAAGTTGAAGAGGGACAACTATGAGAAAAGACTAGAAGAAATCTTGAAAAAGTATGCCACAGAGCCTGCTACACATTGGAGGAAGGGTGTTTGGTGTGCAAAATGCCAGAATGAAGGCCATACCACAACTGAATGCCACATGAAGGAGAAACACTGTACTATCTGTAAAATGGATAACCATTCTACTGAGAATTGTTATTACAACAGAAGGACAGCTGCAAGAGAACCTAGGCAAGTGAGGGTGCATCAAGTACAGCCCCAGCCAAGAAGAAACAATGATCAAGACCACTATGGTAGGCCTGGTGGATACAACAATGGTATGGCAGGGAGAGGTAATCCAAGAGGGAATTACCAAGGCAATCCCAGAGGCAACTATCAGGGTAATCCAAGGAGGAATTACCAGCCAGGGAATCAGGATTATAGAAATAATCCCAGAACAGACCAAGGGCGAGGACCCAATGGTGAGGAACTGTGTTACTATTGTAACCAGGCAAGACATTGCAAAGCAGCCTGTCCATTTTGGATCAGACACCAAAAAGAGAAGAGAGCTCCTGTGAATGAAGGCCCAGTAATGGCATCTCACATGGTTATGCCATGTTTTGTACCAGAAGTAAGTACAATGATAGTTACCAGAAGCTAAACTAATACCTCGAGTGGATGAAGAAGAAGATGTTAATAAAGATGGCAGTGATGTGCCTGAAGATGATGAGGCTTGGAGTGTCGCGGCCCTTTGCCTTGAGGGCAGGGGGGTCGGGACACAAGAGGGGCTGCCCCTGTGGTGGGGGCAGTGGCAGCGATAGGTATGGACCTTTTGTTCTGGAGACACAACGGCGGTAGACAACCTGTGCAACTTCTCCTGGGCCATTTCTGGCTTGCCTGGCTTGTTATAATGGTTTTTTTATCTCCAGGAGAAACTGCGGTCCGAATGATGGGTCGGCAATTCTCAACTGCTTCACGAAAGCACTCATTATAGTCCTTCTTGTAGCGGTCATCTCTTTCTGGATGCGACTCTCAACCCCCTTTGCTGTCCTTCTCTCCTCAGGGGTAGAGCTGTAGTATTCCAGTTTGCCACGCTCCCCTGCATCTGCAATGTCTTGCTGCAAGGGAATGCAAGAGAGTTGCATCAGCACAAGGTCAAGGGAAACAAACAGAAACAAACATGTGGAATATGGAAGACCAAATGAAGGAAGATGTATCTCACCGTGTACATGTATTCCATGAAAGCCTCACGGGTCAACGAGTACCACGTTTCCGATGTCTTGGAGCTTTCGCACTTCTTGTACATCTCCGCTAAAAGGATGGTCTTGAAGTTGGTCAAGGGCATCTGCCCTATCCTTTGTATCCTATACAGTGTGTGAACCAAACTCGTTTTGACATGCGATGTCTCCGTTCCTCTGCAGAATGATATCTGCAAGTCAGAATGAAATTCAAGGTCTTCAATCAAAGAAGAACGGAACCACAAGTGGAACATGTAGAATGAGAAACCAACCTGTTCACATCATTCATTGCCGTCAGAAGACCCATCATGTTCCCGTCACAATCCAGCACCATCGATCGAACAGAGTAATGCCACTCTTCCTCCTGTGAGTGCAACCTCCCAATGACAGCCATCCATGCAAGCAAGCGGTGGTTCCCATCCCAAACGTGAAACATCTTTCCCGAGAATGCCTGGGTGGAAGGTTTCCTGGAGAGAAGAAGTTCGAAGGATTCGTTCAGCTGTCTCCAAATGGGGTCCCAGGAGTCCACGGTTGACTGATCCACGAGGAGCTCATTATCTTTGGAATCCCTAGTAGAAACGTAAAAGACTGCGGATCCATCCAAATACCCATGCACAAACTCGGCCTCCAGCTTGAGAATGTCCTTGACGAGGGGTGTACAAACGACGGGCATGGAAACCAACCTACACAGGGGAATCTTCAACCTCCCACCCGGGGCAAACATACTTTGCACCACAAGCTAAGAGTTTACCTTCTGACCCCCCAGCATCTCAGCGGCTTTGCTTTCATAGAACTCATCGTCCACATCAACAATTATCTCCTTCTCCTGACCCGAAGGGACCTCATTTGCCACACTTTGCATCTTCTCCTCTAGGGTTGTTCATTCAACTTGATATTAGAGAGGCATGAAACGACGTCTTAGGCATGAAAAAGTGGGCTCAAAGAGTGTGCGTTGACGCACACTATTTTAAGTTGCCCGGTAAGTGTACATTGACCCTCACAGACATGTCCTATGTTGCCGAATTCCACAGAAAAAGACAATGTAAAAGTGGGCTCAAACAGTGTGCGTTGACGCACACTGTTTCACTTGCCATGTAAATGATCATTGAACATCTACTTGTGCCAAGTAAGTGTTCATTGTAAACTCCAAGATATTTCATCCTCAGAAACGTGCCCTAAATGCCGAATTTAAACCGGAAAAACACTTAAATGTAGAGCTCAAACAGTGTGCGCCAACGCACACTGTTTGAGCTGCCACTGAATGGTTATTTCATCCTCAGAAACGTGCCCTAAATGCCGAATTTCAATCGGCAAAAACACTTACATGTTCAACTCAAACAGTGTGCGCCAACGCACACTGTTTGAGCTGCCACTGAATGGTTATTTCATCATCATAAACCTGCCCTGGAAGTCCGAATTTAACACCAAAAAAACAGTGACATGTACAGCTCAGACAATGTGCGCCAACGCACACTGTTTGAGCTGCCACTAAATGGTTATTTCATCATCATAAACCTGCAATGGAAGTCCGAATTTAACACCAAAAAAATAGTGACATGTACAGCTCAAACAGTGTGCGCCAACGCACACTGTTTCAGCTGCAACTGAATGGTTATTTCATCATCATAAACCTGCCCTGGAAGTGCGAATTTAACACCAAAAAAACAGTGACATGTACAGCTCAAACAGTGTGCGCCAACGCACACTGGTTGAGCTCCCACTGAATAGTTATTTCATCATCATAAGCCTGCACTGGAAGTCCAAGTTTAACACCAAAAAAACAGTGACATGTACAGCTCAAACAGTGTGCGCCAACGCACACTGTTTGAGCTGCCACTGAATGGTTATTTCATCATCATAAACCTGCCCTGGAAGTCCGAGCTGCCACTGAATGGTTATTTCATCCTCAGAATTGTGCCCTAAATGCCGAATTTTAACACCAAAAAAACACTTACAAGTTCAGCTCAAACAGTGCGCGCCAACGCACACTGTTTGAGCTGCCACTGAATGGTTATTTCATACTCAGAAACGTGCCCTAAATGCCGATTTCAATCGGAAAAAACACTTACATGTTCAACTCAAACAGTGTGCGCCAACGCACACTGTTTGAGCTGCCACTGAATGGTTATTTCATCATCATAAACCTGCCCTGGAAGTCCGAATTTAACACCAAAAAAATAGTTACATGTACAGCTCAAACAGTGTGCGCCAACGCACACTGTTTGAGCTGCCACTGAATAGTTATTTCATCATCATAAGCCTGCCCTGGAAGTCCGAATTTAACACCAAAAAAACAGTGACATGTACAGCTCAAACAGTGTGCGCCAACGCACACTGTTTCAGCTGCCACTGAATGGTTATTTCATCATCATAAACCTGCCCTGGAAGTCCGAATTTAACACCAAAAAAACAGTGACAAGTACAGCTCAAACAGTGTCCGCCAACGCACACTGTTTGAGCTGCCACTGAATGGTTATTTCATCCTCAGAAACATGCCCTAAATGCCAAATTTTAATACCAAAAAAACACTTACATGTTCAGCTCAAACAGTGTGCGCCAACGGTGTGCGCCAACGCACACTGTTTCAGCTGCCACTGAATGGTTATTTCATCCTCAGCATCCTGCCCTAAACGCCGAATTTAACACGAAAAAAACAGTGACATGTTCAGCTGAAACAGTGTGCGCCAACGCACACTGTTTGAGCTGCCACTGAATGGTTATTTCATCCTCAGAAACGTGCCCTAAATGCCGAATTTTAACACCAAAACAACACTTACAAGTTCAGCTCAAACAGTATGCGCCAACGCACACTGTTTGAGCTGCCACTGAATGGTTATTTCATCATCATAAACCTGCCCTGGAAGTCCGAATTTAACACTAAAAAAATAGTGACATGTACAGCTCAAACAGTGTGCGCCAACGCACAGTGTTTGAGCTGCCACTGAATGGTTATTTCATCATCATAAACCTGCCCTGGAAGTCCGAATTTAACACCAAAAAAATAGTGACATGTACAGCTCAAACAGTGTGCGCCAACGCACACTGTTTGAGCTGCCACTGAATGGTTATTTCATCCTCAGAAACATGCCCTAAATGCCAAATTTTAAAACCAAAAAAACAGTGACATGTACAGCTCAAACAGTGTGCGCCAACGCACACTGTTTCAGCTGCCACTAAATGGTTATTTCATCCTCAGAATCCTGCCCTAAATGCCGAATTTAACACGAAAAAAACAGTGACATGTTCAGCTGAAACAGTGTGCGCCAACGCACACTGTTTGAGCTGCCACTGAATGGTTATTTCATCATCATAAACCTGCAATGGAAGTCCGAATTTAACACCAAAAAAATAGTGACATGTACAGCTCAAACAGTGTGCGCCAACACACATTGTTTCAGCTGCCACTGAATGGTTATTTCATCCTTAGAAACGTGCCCTAAATGCCGAATTCTAACACCAAAAAAACAGTGACATGTTCAGCTGAAACAGTGTGCGCCAACGCACACTCTTTGAGCTGCCACTGAATGGTTATTTCATCATCATAAACCTGCCCTGGAAGTCCGAATTTAACACTAAAAAAACAGTGAGATGTACAACTCAAACAGTGTGCGCCAACGCACACTGTTTGAGCTGCCACTGAATGGTTATTTCATCATCATAAACCTGCCCTGGAAGTCCGAATTTAACACTTAAAAAATAGTGAGATGTACAGCTCAAACAGTGTGCGCCAACGCACAGTGTTTAAGGTGCCACTGAATGATTATTTCATCATCATAAACCTGCCCTGGAAGTCCAAATTTAACACCAAAAAAATAGTGACATGTACAGCTCAAACAGTGTGCGCCAACGCACACTGTTTGAGCTGCCACTGAATGGTTATTTCATCCTCAGAAACGTGCACTAAATGCCGAATTTCAATCGGAAAAAATACTTACATGTTCAACTCAAACAGTGTGCGCCAACGCACACCCTAAACCCTGCCACTGAATGGTTATTTCATCATCATAAACCTGCCCTGGAAGTCCGAATTTAACACCAAAAAAACAGTGACATATACAGCTCAGACAGTGTGCGCCAACGCACACTATTTGAGCTGCCACTGAATGGTTATTTCATCATCATCAACCTGCAATGGAAGTCCGAATTTAACACCAAAAAAATAGTGACATGTACAGCTCAAACAGTGTGCGCCAACGCACACTGTTTCAGCTGCCGCTGAATGGTTATTTCATCCTCAGAAACGTGCCCTAAATGCCGAATTCTAACACCAAAAAAACAGTGACATGTTCAGCTGAAACAATGTGCGCCAACGCACACTGTTTGAGCTGCCACTGAATGGTTATTTCATCATCATAAACCTGCCCTGGAAGTCCGAATTTAACACTAAAAAAACAGTGACATGTACAGCTCAAACATTGTGGGCCAACGCACACTGTTTGAGCTGCCACTGAATGGTTATTTCATCATCATAAACCTGCCCTGGAAGTCCGAATTCAACACGAAAAAAATAGTGACATGTACAGCTCAAACAGTGTGCGCCAACGCACACTGTTTGAGCTGCCACTGAATGGTTATTTCATGATCATAAACCTGCCCTGGAAGTCCGAATTTAACACCAAAAAAATAGTGACATGTACAGCTCAAACAGTGTGCGCCAACGCACATTGTTTAAGCTGCCACTGAATGGTTATTTCATCCATAGAAACGTGCACTAAATGCCGAATTTCAATCGGAAAAAACACTTGTATGTTCAACTCAAACAGTGTGCGCCAACGCACACTGTTTGAGCTGCCACTGAATGGTTATTTCATCATCATAAACCTGCCCTGGAAGTCCGAATTTAACACCAAAAAAACAGTGACATGTACAGCTCAGACAGTGTGCGCCAACGCACACTGTTTGAGCTGCCACTGAATGGTTATTTCATCATCATAAACCTGCAATGGAAGTCCGAATTTAACACCAAAAAAATAGTGACATGTACAGCTCAAACAATGTGCGCCAACGCACACTGTTTCAGCTGCCACTGAATGGTTATTTCATCCTCAGAAACGTGCCCTAAATGCCGAATTCTAACACCAAAAAAACAGTGACATGTTCAGCTGAAACGGTGTGCGCCAACGCACACTGTTTGAGCTGCCACTGAATGGTTATTTCATCATCATAAACCTGCCCTGGAAGTCCGAATGTAACACCAACAAAACAGTGACATGTACAGCTCAGACAGTGTGCGCCAACGCACACTGTTTGAGCTGCCACTGAATGGTTATTTCATCATCATAAACCTGCAATGGAAGTCCGAATTTACCACCAAAAAAATAGTGACATGTACAGCTCAAACAATGTGCGCCAACGCACACTGTTTCAGCTGCCACTGAATGGTTATTTCATCCTCAGAAACGTGCCCTAAATGCGGAATTCTAACACCAAAAAAACAGTGACATGTTCAGCTGAAATGGTGTGCGCCAACGCACACTGTTTGAGCTGCCACTGAATGGTTATTTCATCATCATAAACCTGCCCTGGAAGTCCAAATTTCAATCGGAAAAAACACTTACATGTTCAGCTCAAACAGTGTGCGCCAACGCACACTGTTTGAGCTGCCACTGAATGGTTATTCCATCATCAGAAACGTGCCCTAAAGGGCGAATTCGACACGGAGAAAACCGAGACATGTAGAGCTCAATCAGTGTGCGCCAACGCACACTGTTTGAGCTGCCACTGAAGGGTTCTGTCGTCCTGACATACATATCCTGGAAAACCGATATCCAGACGGAAACAGCAGTGAAATGTTCAGCTCAACTTACACTGTTTGAGGTTGCAATTTGGGTTGTGTTGAACCTGCTATAGTGCCCAAGTTTGGGCGTTTCGCACCTGAACAATCAAGCAAATTGGTAGGCCCAAAAAGTGTGCGTTGCCGCACACTGTTTGGGCTACCAGTTTGCGGTGCTTTCAGTGTGGTGCAGATGTCCTGTGTGGGCTATATTCATATCAGCAACGAAACAGAAATGTGGGTCTTAAGAATTTCACCTTTTTCTTGGCTGCTCCAGAAGACTCCCCAATTGCCGGGGACCCTTTGCGCTTCGGGCTGCTCTCTGCGCCGAGCGGGTACGTGAGCCTCTCCCCCTTCCTCTTTCCCGCAGGCAGACTCCTCGTGAAGCCACCTTCAACATCCTCTTCCATCTCGTCTGTCTCTCCCTCAGATGCGGTGTCCTCTTCATCTGTCCTTGGAACTATGGCGGGCTGCTGTTCTTCTGCTGATTCCTGCTCCTCCATCGCCACACTTTCCTTTACTCCCTCTTCTACCTCCTTTTCCTCTTCGTCCACTCTTTCCATCCTCATTCTATCTCTGGCTCTATTCATGTTTCTAGAGCTCGTGAAGTATAGTGACTTCCTTCTCTTCCTCCTACGCTGGAAACAAGGGCTCCCCACGATGCCTCTAGAGCTCTCCAGTTTGACGTTTGTAACAAGTGCTGCTATGGCATGTAACCAAAATCAAAATTGGACGTTATCAACCATATTTGGATGCGGGTGTTGTTATTGTGTGCGAACGGAATTCATCCATTCCGTCGTCTCCGTATTATCCAAGCAATAAAGCGCAAGAAAAAAAGTACATCCGTTGCATGCATTAGCGATATATGTCAGATGTACTGCGCCGCCTGCCAATACACCGCGGCCTTCGTGCTTTCTTTCAAATTCGGATGTGCCGTAGAAATCTAATGCTAGTTCATTTTCGAGCAGTTCTTGCAGATCCGCAATAATTGTTATGCTTCACATATGCATCCATGTGTGTTGTACTGCCTACCCTGTGGTTTGCAGTTTACCGTTACCGTCGCCATGGGGTCATTCGGCATAAAGGGTTCTGTCGGATACGACCATGTCTGGCACGCATTCGTGCGAGGTATCTTCTGCAGTGTCAGTGTTTGTGCTGTGCTCTTCTGGCACAGCACAACCTCATGACATTTGTGGTCTTCCTGTTTATTGCTCTCCAGGGTTATTGCCGTCTTTTCATAATGGATGGTTTCATGTCGTTTTCAGTGTTTGTTTTCATCCATAAACAGCACGGCTTCTTGTAGTATTTGAAAACAGTTTTTCTGGTTAGTGCCTCTTGGCGTTGCTGTTTCCGAAGTGAAGGTGCATCTCATCCCCACATCCTTTGCATGCATCACCTGCAACCTTTGGATTGGAGCTAGCCTTGTTGACCTCGGTTTGCTTGTCTTAATTCCCCTTTCGGTAATTGCGGGCTATCAGTTTGAGGATTCCGCAACTTTCGTTCAGTGAGGGAAGACATGTCGAGGGAGCGAGATACACTTGCTCGATTCCATTCCAATGTAGGTACTCTTCCACTGACTGCCACTGCAGACGACGATGGGTTTGCAATTGTTCATGAGGATGAGCTGGTTACAGTGTTCCCGCTGGAGTTGGGTTCTCTCCTTGTTCAAAAAGAGGTGTATGACGAGGATGGGAATTTGGATTCTGGGCACTTGGAGAAACCATTGGTTGGCAAGTGTGGAAGGAAGTGGAGAGTCCTTCCAGGCACATACCGTGTCCTTGGAAAAGAGAGAAGACAATCAGCATGATCGGTCGTTACCCCTGGCACTGCAGCATCGGTCGTGCAACAGAAGGGCACAGTTCCTGTGAAACAAGAGGTGAGCACATCCACTACCTTCGTGACTCTTTCAGACTCGTCCTCGGAGGATGTTTCTGAGATTCCTCCGCCAGTGCAGACTCCGTCATTGGATGATGACGAATTGCAAGAGATAACGAGTGTCATTCCAAAATTGAAAGCCCTCGCAGGTGTGCCTGGGTGCAAGAGCGAGCTGCGTTTTGTTGACTGGGAGTCCCTTCCTGTGCAACGGGTTCAATACGTGCCAGCACAGTTTGATGGGGACATCCTGTTTGAGCTCAACCCTCCCACCTCTTCCACTGGACTGGCTGGGTTTTTACAGGAGGTTTACTATTTCATGAGCAGAAACCATGAGCCATGAGCCATGAGCCGCATGAGCGGTGAGCCGAAGTCTAAGATACGCGGATTTCATGAGCGGACTCCTCCAAATTTGGAAATGCGGCAGATTAAACAAGTATTAAAATAATAGTTTTTTATTTGACCTTGCCGTTTTTGGACGTTCCAGATCATGTAATGCGGCAAAGATATGTCGTCAGTAACAAGTTCGCTCATGGTTTTATAGATCCGCTCATGGAAATAAGTGACCGTGCAACGGGAAATCCAGTATACCACTGCAAAAGGACGTCGCATACTGGCCTGTATAGAGTATTCCGCGGTTTTACATGCCTTAACATTGGAATGAAGCTGACCCTTTTGCCGCGATTGAACCAATGGAGTCTACACCAATACAGTCTGCAGTACTTCACAATTCTGTCTTCTTCGGGTATTCGGCGGGAAAGGTTTGCAACTGAACTGGGAAATAAGGTGCCGCATTAGGGTTCGCACGTGCGAAATTTCGGAGCGGTTTGGTGTTGGCGAAGGCCGCCTCTACCAGTACCTACGACGATACTTGGAAATGCGGCGCCGCATTTCCTTGTCGGAGGTCGAATGAGGAAAGCAAGTTTTCGGAAAGCAGAAAAACATGAACCCTCCAACATACAAAAATACATGCACGTGGAAACAAGTGAACGATATAGTAATATCTTAGTTCGAGCAAAACAGGTCACTGGTAGGCAAGACATATGTTGGACCTTTCTGTGGCCAGAGTCTGAGGTACTGGCAGCAGTACAGTTCTACTATCCGAAAAGGATGGGCGTACCATTGTATTGGGACTGCAAGCCAAGCTCACTGGTCCCCTGGATCCATATTTAGAAGAGTGTGAACCTCCTGGGGGCTCAACCCTGGTGCATGTATGAAGTGATGAGTGTGGAATTACAACGGAGTCTCTTTAGGTACACGTAGTACAAATGCTTGCAAGGGCAGTATGATGCCCCCTTGTTCGCCATGATCTGGAAGTCGGTGCAATTGCAAGTGGGTAATTCTGAAATGGTGATGGTGTACACCTCATTGCGAACAGCTGAGCCCGCCGTGGCCATCTGATACACACGCCCGAATCCTGGTGGGGGCACTTCAGTCGAGCTCTGGATTGTACAGTTCATCCGAAATGCATTCCCCATCTTTGTCTCGTTCACTTTTGAGGGAGGTCGCCGCCTCTTCGGTTTCCCCCAACGGTGTGTAGGATGCTTAGAGCTGTCGTGTCCCATTGTTCTTGCTCTCACAGGGGTTGGTGGTGGAGGCTGTGGAAGCGGAAATGGTTGTCTGGGGACGTCAGTGCGCTGCACCATCCGAAATCCTGCGGCGGTAAGGGCCTCAACCTGACTCAGATCGCAGCCTGGTTCCACCGGCCACACCGGGGGAGCCTCTGGCATTGTTTGTATGCCGTACTTGGGCTTTCCATACACGCAAGTCATAATGTCGTGCCTGCAGAACCAGAACTGGGTGGTTGTCGCCTCCGCAAACTTTGCATGGACAAATCTTCCTGTAAAAGTAGGAGCAGGGACAGCCCCATCTGGATTCCTCCTTATCATCTCTAAACAACGTTGACGTGTGTCCACACGAATTGCGGAACACCTTCCTCGAAACGACGGCTTTGTACGAGCAATTCTCCACTGTGATGCAGACACAGTCGTCTCCACAATGGCTTGGCCATACTGCATAACAGCGGGCGGAATCTGGGGCAAGGGAGCGGTGGGAATTTCTCGCACGAAATCCCCGGTTGAAGGCGACGACGATCTGGAATTTCTTGGGCTTCCACTGCTGGAAGACACATTGTGCGGCAACATGACGGGACCTCGAGGTGCTGTCCGAATGTTCCTGTCGGATCTCCAGGAATCCTCTTCGCACCCGGGTTCCTCTTCAATCCTCCGCCTGACAGGGCGAGTCCGGACGTCCCCCTCTAGGTGTTCACCTCTGCGGTGCAGAGGCGTCCCTTTGATCTTCTCTCGCAATGTTGTCGCCCATTTCACTGGATTCTTGGACCTCGAAGCTGTTCGTACCAATAATTCCTCCCTGTCCGGCCCAAAGCCCCATTGTTTGCCGCTCAGGAACTTGAATAAAGGCTTGCTGCATGATTGCTCTGTCGATGTCCTCCGTTGTGGCCGTCACTACGTCCACCAGATGTGCGGCAGAAGACGCTCGCCAGGAGGAGTGGACCGATTCTGCCATATTCGTGTTCGGCATGTCTGTGTCGGAATCCAAGCACCGCTCCTAGAAGGACACAAACAATGGTGAGGGACCAATCGAAATGTCCGTAACAGAAAGACAAATGAACGAAAATGACAGCAGCCTACCTCCCGCATGTACTGTCCGAACTGTCGATACCGAAAATGCCACCACCCCAACCAGCTGTGCAATGCTCCCAGATTGGTTGTCTCCACTGCACCTGACGTGTTCCACCAAGCCTCGATGATAGCAAACTTAACCTCCGCGTCATCAAATGTGGGTGCATCCTTCCACGCCGTACAAAGGACACGGTGTTCAGCCTGGAATGAGCTAGCAACAAATTTGGTAGTGTAGTGGGATAGACTCTGCATCCAATGGAATCCACAGGATCTCTCTTTCCCCTCCATTGGAACATTGGGGTCCTCACCGTACACACGCCGCACCGCTGCCCAGTTGGCCTGAGCGTTGTCTGCCATGAATCCCCTGAAATTGGGCTCTGGCAATCCCGCCCTTGCCATCTGCTCGTTTATGTCCTCCCACAGATGCATCTCGGACTGTGTGTCCTCCCCTTTCATCTCGCAGATTGCAATCGTCATGAGCCTCTTGGAGTGATAGTCATAAACATGCGCACCCATAGTCACCCACTGATGGTTTGTAATTTGCTTGATGTGATCAAACATCACCCAAGCATTCGACAAGTTTCCAGTTGTCATGCGAGTGACCAAGTCGACTCCACTCCCAGGCCCACACGTCGACATTTTGAAAATGTAACAACGATCGGATTCGCTGCCTTGCCCTGGAAACCTGCTACCTTGGATGTAGTCATATCCAGTCATTCGTTTCACCTCCAGGATTGAGTACATGTCTGACCCCCTGCCGAACTCCTGCTTGCAAGATACGATGTGATTCCGCACATTCGGACTACAAACGTGCGAGACGGACTCCAAGAGGTCACGCATCTCGTCTTCGGTCAAGGGCTCTCGGTCGGAACCATCTTCAGACATGATTTTGCCAAGAGCAATCTTGTGGGCTGCCTTCAGCTGAATCTGCTTTGGTCTGGCTCCGGGGCTCAATTTCACCTCCTCTTTTATGATGTCGTGTGATTCCTGCACAGCCTCACGCATGTTGCCTCTCGCCAAGGGGTGGCAGTGGACCCCAACGTGTATGCAAGCTCTAGTCAAGTCCAGGAGCAAATGGATTACGTAATATTGCTTGGCTCTGCACATGGACATGCACGTCGGTGGTTCTTTGCAATGTGCACACTTGAAAGAACCCGCAGGAGGTTGGCTGGAGACAATGAATGGATGATGCGTTGTGCTAGTCCAATCCGTCTCGTTTCTCCGCCCTCCTTTGGAGAGAAAGTGGAAGCAGGTGGGATTGAGGCACCTCAGCAACCCCGCACAGAGGACATATCGTACACGAACACCATCTGTAATTTTCGTGCTACTGGTCTTCGTCACACACCAGGGGTGTCCGTCATGCTTTCGATCCATGTCTGTTAACATCCCGGAGGCTTTGTTTGACGAAGAAACAGGTGGAAACTCGAAGATGACATTGCCATCGACTTCGGGAGGCAGAAACGTTACCTTTCTGACTGGGAATTTGGCATAGTCGAGAGCAGCCAGCTCGGAGCGAGAACCATCGAGGTGATGTTGTCGTAGGAGCTGCACAATGGACCGGGTTGGAGTTATGCTCGAGGGCACATGCGTAGCACCTACAGAGACGTCCATGCCGGATTTGAACGACCGTGTGGAGGACATGGGTACCTCAATGCAATCATCTTCCTCGTCGGAAATGTCAAATACGTCCACACGAGAAGCTATGGAGGGTCTTGACGGTCCAGGTCGGGAATGATTATCGTTGCATACCTCTCTGTTGGCAGTGGCCGCCTGTCGGTTTCCGGACTCCTTTGTGGATGGTGTGGGCAGCGACTGATTCGGAAAGGGAATGGGCATTCCCACAGCTCTGTACAGGATGGTGTCTGATGGGGGTATGTGCCATTCGATTCCGCAACCTCCGTCGTTACCTAGCACGACAATGGTCTCGTCAACCTGTCCAGGAACATCCTTCCTTTCTTCTTCCAAATAAACTGTGCCCGGTTTGAGCTTGAATTTGGAACAAAGGTAAGTTTCAGTCATTCTGCAAAGTCCTCCCTCGTTTGGGATCCAGGCTCTCCCAAGTTGCGGAGGACAGCAAACTATAGCGTAGGAATTCGGAGCCATCGAACACCGCACGAAGTTGGCAAGTGCGATGTTCAGTATAGCGACAGACGAAGGCTCACAGGCACCATGCGGAGTCCATCGACGATTGGAAGTCGCACATTGAAGTGGAAAGTATTGTTTCAAGCTACATGCATGAAGGTGGGAGGTTTGATTCCATAGCCAGTAAGTTAGACAATGATGGCCGATTCGGCGACGAAATAACATCTCCTGACAGTTTCTCCTGAGGGTGGATCCAGCAGTATTCTCGGTGCAGACAAGAACGTTCGCACTGACAAGTGCCAGTACTGTTAGTTAAAACGGTCAGACAGCCAAGTTCTGCTCATCAAGACTGGCCGCAATTGTGTTGTTTCGGAACAATGCAACCCATTTAGGTTCCAGATTTCCCGTCCCGAGTGATTCTTTCGATTGCTGGTGGACGGAAATACGGCGCCGCATTTCCGTATTGCATCTTGGTCATGCACTAGAGCGACGGAAATGCGGCACCGAGTTTCTGTCCGGGGGAAACCTTTATACTCTCCAGAACGGAAATGCGGTAACGCATTTCCATCCAGCAAGCACGGTATGTGAAGGTGGTACGGAAATGCGGTAACGCATTTCCATCCAGCAAGCACGGTATGTGAAGGTGGAACGGAAATGCGGTACCGCATTTCCGTTCTGATTGAGAATATGAACAAAGGGAACAGAAATGCGGCACCGCATTTCCGTCCGAGTCGCACTTTCCGACATTCCAGAATGGAAATGCGGCACCGCATATCCGCCCGGGTGAGACCTTAACACTCTCCAGAACGGAAATGCGGTAACGTATTTCCATCCAGAAAGCACGGTATGTGAAGGTGGAACGGAAATGCGGTACCGCATTTCCATTCTGATTGAGAATTATGAACAACGGGAACAGAAATGCGGCACCGCATTTCCATCCGAGTCGCACTTTCCGACATTCCAGAACGGAAATGCGGCGCCGCATTTCCATTTTGTATCTGATGCATGGAGCCGAGTGCAATTCCGACCGCTTGAGACAGCGCAATTCCGACCGGTTGAGACATTCATACTATCCAGAACGGAAATGCGGTGCCGCATTTCCGTTCTGACTGAAAATCGTGAACCATCGGAACTGAAATGCGGCAACGCATTTCCATCCGAGTCGCACCTCCCAACATTCCAGAACGCAAATGCGGCACCGCATTTCCGTTCTGATGAAAAATCGTGAAACATCGGAACTGAAATGCGGTACCGCATTTCCGTCGGAGTCGCACCTTCCGACATTCCAAAACGGAAATGCGGCGCTGCATTACCGTTTTGTATGTGAGGCATGGAGCTGTGGAACGAAAATGCGGCACCGCATTTCCGCCAGGGTCAGACCTTAATACTCTACAGAACGGAAATGCGGTACCGCATTTCCATTCTGACTGAAAATCGTAAACAACGGGAACAGAAATTCGGCTCCGCATTTCCGTCCGAGTCGCACCTTCCGACATTCTCGAACGGAAATGCGGCGCCGCATTTCCGTTTTGTATACGAGGCCTGAAGCTGTGGGACGGAAATGTGGTGCCGCATTTCCATCCATGTGAGACCTTCAAACTTTCCAGACAGGAAATGCGGCACCACATTTCTGTTCAGGTGAGACCTCTATACTTTCCCGAACGGAAATGTGGAACGGCATTTCCGTTCATCAACTGCGGTATGTGAAGGGGGAACGGAAATGCGGTACCGTATTTCGATTCAGATTGAAAATCATGAACCACGGGAACTGAAATGTTGTGCCGCATTTCCGTCCGAATCGCACCTTTCGACATTCCTGAATACGACTTTGTTGATGCTAAGGGCTGCGAGTAGGTCCGGAGTCCCGTCAAAGATGGCCAGAGCTCTAAACAGATGCACTGAAGGGTCCGCTCTACAATCCAGGATCCCCCATTTGGAAGGCGAGGAAAGATTTGGATCATGCAAAAGGAAATTGAACACTCTTCCAGGGTCAGATAGAGATTCCCATCGGCCAGACAGGGTCAATTTCTCTGTGCCAAAGGTGTCTCCACTGCAGACTGAGTCGTGTGCCCGCCCCTTCCCAGGTGGGTCCTCCTCCAGTGGAGCACGTGCAGAACATACAAGCACAGCAGCGGGAATCCCATTGGAGGAGGCGGTGGCCATGGTGCAGGAATCCGATTGCATTGATAGTGAGTGGCATATAGAACGCACCCCACCAGGATCTAGAGTGGCTTGCATGGCAATTCGGACCCCCTATTCAAGAAATGCAAATCAAAGATATGCAAAGGCTCCAGGGGGACTCCAGCTCCAACATTCACAAGGTTGTTCCGACCTTATCATAGTGGGGAGTCAAAGGACCACAAATTTTGGTTCTGCCCAGTCGATATGGCACGATGCGTGAAGGGAACAGTTCGTCCTTCGGTGATAATGAAACCCCCTCCCCCCGCATTTGGCCTGTGCAAATTGGGACGTCGCTGTCATCAACCGAGATAAGCATGCTGGAGGAGGGAGGGTTCTGTCTTGCACGGTCCCGGGTGGTGCCCTCATGCACTATCAGCACAGATGTGCCACATGCTCCGGCAATGCCGCCACCCTGTGCCGACTCCCACCCAACAAAAAGATGGAAAAACAGTGCGCCGTTTCGCTTCGGGTGCAGATCACGAATGCAAGATGGAATCTGCTAGAATTTTGCAGGCTCGGTGTCTCGTATCACCGAAGTCCCTTCTCCGGGGTATGGACGGATTTACACAGTGCTGTCAATTGGGTCAGTTCTTCATGGCAAAGAATATCAGGTTACCGTCGGGAATTTCCCTTCGTGCACTTGTCCGGACTTGTAACGATGCGTGAGGGCGCTCTCGGCATGAGGGGAAGTGGGTCCCCTGCAAGCATCAATATTACATATACCTTGTGATTATGTGTTGCGACGGTAAGAGAGACCAATTCATCCACCAAGCCACACTAGGCTATGGAGAAGTGAACACCCTTCTACAGCGGGACACCTCGCGTGGAGCTCCGCCAACTTCTCTTTGAACACATACGAGCCATGCCCGCTGCCCATGCTGGTTTGCAGGTTGCCGTGTGAAGACTTTGCATTTCTGACAAACATATGGATTTCGTTTACGGAACCAGGGCAAATGCACATGCAATTCATTGTAAGCGTCTATCTGTGAATTGAAATAAACTGTGACAATCATTCTGAGCTCAAATCTGCCATGTTTTCATATTTCTGTTTTTGAGCGGGCATTGCACACATGGTGTGTGTTGGCCCCCTTTGTTTTGTCCACGGTAATAGGCCCTCTTCCTGCAATCCTCGCCTATAGGACCTTCTTCTCCAGCAGATTCGTGCCGCTCACGCTTCCCTGAAGCGTGAGCTCAGCTCACACTTTGTAGCTTGAACGTGAGCTCAGCTCCCAGGCTCACGGGGCTGGGCTCACGCCGTAGCTACGCTCCTTGCATATCACTCTGTAACATAGCAACGCACATACGGGAAGTATGTCTCTGCTTGTGAATGCTGTGTCATTGCTTCAAATGATGATGGGTTGAAAGTGTTTGTGGACAGAAGTCCATTGGCGGGAGACCTCCCGTCCTCTATATTTCATTCTTATCTACGTCTTAATATGAACCTCCGGCATAACCTCCAGTCCTCCATTTGATAATTTATATCTCTGTTATGAGATCAACATCGCGCAAGACTAGACTGGCATGAAGCAATACTGATACCCAGATGATTACCAGCATTTATTCGAGGACTTTTCCGAGTGCTTCCGTGTTCTAACAAAGTGATTAACAATACTTTAGGTAACACACTGGCGATGTTATCTAAGATCTTGCAAATCACTCTTTAAGCATGGCAATGCACAAGCAGGAAGTATGTCGCTGCTTCTGAATGCTATGTCATTGCTCCAAACGATGATGGGTTGAAATTGCTTCATCCAGTGACGGGAGATCTCCCGACGTTCATTTAGCGGGAGACCTCCGACGGTAAATTAAGATAAATCTGGACACTAGTGATACCCAGGTGATTAACCACATTCATTACGGGGATTTCAAGAGTGGCTGAACACACTTACCTTGTAAACCACAAGACTTTATGCAACACTGGCAATGTTGGATAAGATCTTGTGGTTAACTTGATAAGTATGACCAGACAGAAAACTTGAAGTAATTCCCAGATTGTGAGAGCTCTGATATTGCTTCAGATGATGGGTTGAAAGTGTGCGTAGGAAGTCACCATATTTTCCAAGCGATTTTTCGACCTCCTTCTACGGGAGACCTCCTTTCATTCTTTGACCAGGTTCATTTGTTCTTTCACTGTATCCAGTTCGTAGAATTTGGATCATTGAAACCTTCTCCCTTCCGATCCATTGACCATTCAAGTATTTCAAGATGAACCTCGAGCAGGACTTGGCTGCACAACACGCTACTGATACCCAAGTGATTAATAACATTCATGACGGGACATTTGGAGTGCAGCCAAATACTTACAGAGGGCAACACAAGTCTTTATATTACACACTGGCGATGTAATCTAAAATCTTGCATGGCTTTCATGTAAGTCTGGCCATGCACAAGCCTGAATTGTCACTGCTAAGAATGATGATGGGTTGAAAGTGTTAGTTGGCAGAAGTCCAGTGAAAAACCTTTTGACCATTCATTTGAACAATCATTTGAGATGAACCTCGCGCTAGACTACTGTTTCAATAACACTACTGATACCCACGTGATTAGCTACATTCATTGCAGGACTTCTCTGGTTGCCTCCGTATTCTTACAAAGTGATACACAAGACTTTAGTTAACACACTGGCGATTTTATCTAACATCTTGGATATCACTTTGTAACTATGGCCATGCACATGCAGGAATGTCTCTGCTCTAAATGCTATATCCTTGCTTCAAATGATGATGGGTTGAAAGTGTTTGTTGGCAGACGTGGATTGACGGGATATCTCCCGGCTTTACTATGTCGGGAGACCTCCTGTTGTTGCTTTCCCGGAAGATATACCGCCTCTCTTTGACGGGAGGTCTCCCGTGCTTGTAATGACCATTCTTTTTTGCCTGTTTAAGACGACCAGTCTGACACAAAACACTATTAATAACCTAGGTGATCAACCACAATGATTAAGGGGATTTCAAGAGTGCATGATCAAACTTACCATGTAAACCACAAGACTTTGTGTATCATTGGCAATGTTATATAAGATCTTGTGGTTTACTTGATAAGTATGGCAAGCCAGAATCTTGAAGTAATTCCCAGATTGATTCATTGATGATGGGTCAAATGTGTGTGCTGGCAGAATTTCATTGACGGGAGATATCCCATCCTTCCTTTGACGGGAGACCTCCCGTCCTCCCTTTCACTATCCTTATTTGAGTCTTACGATAGATGTCCGGTGAGGCGCACTACCCAGATGATTAGCCAGATTCATTCTGAGTGCATGCACATTCCTACAATGTGAGACACAAGACTTTATGTAACACAATGGCGATGTTATCTAAGATCTTGTGGATCAATTTGTGGGCATGGCCATTCTAGCAAATGATTGGGGAAGGGTGAAGCCCGACCACATCAGGTTTGTGTGCGTTTGCAGTGCGTGTTCAAGCCTGGCAGCCCTGGAAAAGGGCAAAGTGGGGCATGGTTGCATCGCCAAAGCTGGAATTGTACCAGATGTGATTCCCTATGGATCAATAGCTACAAGAAACCTGCATGGTAGATGGTCAACTAAAGGCTGCAGCTGCAGCGACACAGTTCATAAAACCAGGCACCTCAACCATATTGACCACAACTTCTGAAAGAGGATCAAGAGAGGGAGTCCACAATGCCTCTTCTGGCACTTCTGGGCATGTGAAGATGCTTTGCGGGCAGGCAGACTGACAGAGGCTCTACAGACTTTAAACCAATGAGGCATTTCAGCAGATTCAGGTACGTATGTCTGTCCCTTGCTTAAGTGCATCAAGATGGAAGGTCTGGACGCTGGAAAGCAAGTGCACACTTACATTATCCAAAGTAGATGCACGCCAAATGTTTTTCTACTCAACACCCTTGTCTCCATGTATGTTAAGTGCGGGAGCATCATGGATGCTCACCAAGTGTTCAACAGAATGCCTCAACGATCTTTGATCACGTGGAATATAATGTTGGCAGGAGTTACCAAACATGGGTGTGGTAGGAATGCTTGGGAGACCTATGAGCAACTACTGCGCGAAGGGGTGAAGCCCAACCACATCACGTTTGTTTGTGTTTGCAATGTGTGTGCAAGCTTGGGAGCTCTGGAAAAGGGGAAAGAGGTCCATGGTGACATCATCAAAGCTGGATTTGTACCGGATGTCATTCTAAACACTGCCCTGGTGGACATGTATGCCAAATGTGGGTGTAGCAAGCCTGATGCGAAGGGAGAGTTTGACAATATGGCTGAACGAGATGTGGTGTTTTGGAGTGCCATGATTGCAAGGTATGTGCAGCATGGATATGGGATTAAGGCTTTGGAAACCTAAGAGCAAATGATGTGGGAAGGGATGAAGCCAGACCAGGTCATGCTCATTTGTGTTTATAATATGCATATGCGAGCTTAGCATCCCTGGGAATAGTAAAAAAAAATCATGGTGACATTATCAAAGCTGGAATTGTATCAGATGCAGTCATTTTGAACATTCCTCTGGTGTACATCTATGCTCACCAAGTGTTTAACCGAATCCCTCAACGATCTTTGATCATGTGGAATATAATGTTGGCAGGAGTTACCAAGCATGGGTGTGGTAGGAATGCTTTGGAGACCTATGAGCAACTGCTGCGCGAAGGGGTGAAGCCCAACCACATCACGTTTGTTTGTGTTTGCAATGCGTGTGCACGCAAGCTTGGGAGCTTTGGAAAAGGGGAAAGAGGTCCATGGTGACATCATCAAAGCTGGATTTGTACCAGATGTCATTCTGAACACTGCCGCATGGGTATGGGATTAAGGCTTTGGAAACCTAAGACCAAATGATGTGGGAAGGGATGAAGCCAAACCAGGTCATGCTCAGTTGTGTTTATAATATGCATATGCGAGCTTAGCAGCCCTGGGAATGGTCAAAGAGGTTCATGGTGACATTATCCACCCAGATTAGTCATTTCATACTCCTTCAAGAGTTGTTCTCGGATCCACGCAATTTTCGTCTTCGGCGTCTTGAAAGAGGTGGAAGTTTATCAAGCATGCAGACATCATTGCTGGAGGTGTTCTCATCGGGTGGAACTACATTGAATGATAATCATCCTCCGTGATTGGTCGAGCCCGTGAGCGTATCATCACCTATAAAAAAAATCCAAAAACCTCACTATTGAAATTGCACATCCAACTGATATATGAATTATATGAAACATGACATCATGCTTTCAAAAAAGCTCCAACCCCCAGGAAGCGACCACCTGGGGGTCACAGATACCATGCGACGGGAAATGGGTGCCCACACTAGCTAACATCCGGCTCTAAAAACTACCAAGTCCCAGAAGCGACCTCCAGGGGGTCGTATATAGAAAGCGACGGGAAATGGGTGCACACTAAAAACTTCTAAGTCCCCAAAAGCGACCTCCAGGGGGTCGAAGCTACACAACGACGGGATTCTTTTACTAATTTCAATTTGTTTGATTACCGTCGTTAATTAAAAAAAATTCAAAATCGTCAAGCGACCTCCTTCTCTCTCTCACGGCCCAGCTCCCTCTCCCTCTCCTCTTCACTCAGCTTGCAAGGTAGAGATTTCAACAAGAGGGTGAGAGGTGCGGAGGTTACCTCGTCGTGGGGGGAGCTCGGAGGAAGGCGCGCTTCGTGCACTTGCTTTTTGCCGCGGCTGTGGAGTCTCCCAAACTCCAATGTTGAGCTACTCGCCCTCGGCCGTGCGTCATCCTGGAGGTGAGCTAAGGGTCCCTTCTCTTCCGTTTACCTTGCTTTCCTTGCACTTTCATACCCTCCCTGTCTTCCTTTTCCTCGCAAGGCGAGCTCGCCGATTCCAGCTCCCCCACCTCTGTCGGTCTGTTAACTTGCCGGCCGCTGCCCCTGTGTGTGTATGTGCTGCAGAGCACGTCACCGGAGCTTGGCTCGCTCACCCCCGGCTGTCCTTCCCCGGTAAGCACCCTACAGCCACCCCGCCCGAGCTTACTTAGGTTTTCAAATTTGGGTGATGGCACCCTCTCATTCTCTCGCACTACCTCTCTGTCAAGCAATTCACAGCAACGGGGAGCTGGCCGCATTGGTGCGCGCAACCACACTAGCCCACTTGGTTTTTTTTGTTTTTTTTTTTTTTCTTCAAATTTGGGTGATGGCAGGCACCCTCTCTATCACGCATGCTCTCTGTCAAGCAATTCGCAGCAACGGGGGTCTGGCCGCATTGGTGCGCGCAACCACACCAGCCCACTTGGGCGACGACACTCACGGGAGCCGATTATTTGAGTTTTTACTTCATGGATGGATGAAAAATCCTAAATTCGCCTTGAGGATCTGGATGGATGAAATAACAACTCGCGCCAACTGGTCATCCATAAGGATGGATGAAAAACTAGCTTTCATTGGCCTCTAAGACTTTTCATCCATGTTGAATATTAAACTATAGATCCTTCAAGGATGCAATAGTTTAATGAATATTTCTCATTACTTTATTAGGCCCAAAAACAGTATAAAAGAAGAGCAAGGCTCTCCTTGCTCTTCACCTAGTTCATTTGCATAGTTTCATCTTGCTTTGTTGTTTAGATGTTTGCTAATTTGTGGCTTGAGGAAGCCTAGGTCCTAGGCAGTGGAGCTTGAAGCTCCCTAGTGTAGAAAGATTGTTAGAGGATTAAGGCAAGGAGCCTAGTCCATTGATTGGCCTTGAGACCCTTTTGAATTTGATCAAGGAGGTTGTGCAATCTCGTGTGGGGAAAGGGAGACTTGGAGACGAGTAGGAAGGCCGGCGTGGACCTAGTGACGAGCACCAAGGAAGGGCCGCATAGAGTACCATTGCACAAGTCATTAGAGCATCACAAGCACCTCCCACAGAGCAGGTTGACACTCCACTCACTTGTTGTTCATGCATGTGCATTGAATAATTTTCCAAGCTAAGACTTGAAGTTGCAGTGATTGACAGCAAAATAGCCCTCTTGATGAGGTGATTTGCAATCCGAGTTCACAATGTTTTGTTTTGTTGTTCGCATTTAAGTTGGGGGAAACCCATGATATGAATAGCCACATAGGCTTGGCACCATAGCAGGTTAGGTTAGCTTTTTAAGCGGCATGAGCGGCATGAGCGGAGTAGTAAGACAATCGGTTTTCATGAGTAGAAGTTCAAATATTGGAATTAAAAAACATTAAAAACAATATTTTAATGGAATGTGTCAGAACAATAATAATATAATATTCATTGTGTGAAGCTGAAATTGAAGTTTTGGGAGCCGTGCTCATGATATTTTCTCTTGCGCTCATGGAAATTGCGAGCGACATCTGTGAAAATGGCGCCGAATTTCACAGTAATAGGTTCCGTAACCGAAGAAAATGGCGACGTATTTCGCGGTAATAGGTGCCTCCAGCGAAAAATGGTGCCGAATTTTGCGGCTATAGATCCCTGCATGTCAAGTGTGTTGGCCCAAAAATTGGAAATGCGGCGCCAAATTTCGGGAGATGGTGCCCAGGACTACACACATGTTGAAATTCGGCGCCATATTTCCAGAAATGGCCCTCACAACTGCTACTATTGGAACTCAGTTTTTTGGAAGATCTGCAAATTCATCTTGCCGCCATCTTATTATTGAACTGCCACTGGACGTCAACGGATATCCAGAAGTCTATAATGTGTTTGAAAGAGATTACTTCAACATTGCAGGTCTCATTCCTGGAGTTTTGGGGTGGATTTCATTACACTGCAAAACAAAGTCTAATGCATAAAAATGCAATTGAAAATATCCATATGGTGGATTCCCTTTGCCCCATCAATGATTTCTGGAATCCCTGCCGAGGAGTTTGTGCAGCTCGTTCACGCTCAACGTTGGTGCATGAACAAAGTCATCAATACTCAAGTCCATCCTCAGCCTCTTCAGGTAAATGTAATATAGATGCTTGCACGGATAATACTTCGTCTCCTCCTTTGCTTCCATCAACGAAAAGTCCGTACAATTACATGTTGGCTCCACTCCGATTATAATTGTGTATACGTCGTCACGTACAGCTGAGCCGGCCGTTGCCATCCGATAAACACGCCCAAGGTCGGGTGCGGGTACGTCCATGGAGCTCTGAATAGTGCAAGTCATCCCAAGAGCATTTGCAATCCGAGTCTCATTCAACTTGTTGGGAGGGTGTCGTCTCTTCACTCTTCCGAATCGCATTGTGGGATGTGCAGAATTGTCCAATCCGTCTCTACTGGACCTCACAGTCTGCAATGGCTGGGTCTGAGGAACTGGAAATGGATGGACCGGGACGTCCGTGCGTTGCACCATTTGAAATCCTGCTGCAGAAAGAGCATCCGCCTCATTCTAAGAGAGGTTTCAACTCGGTGCAACAGGCCAGACGCCGGGAGGCTCCAGTATTCCCTGAATGCCATACTTGGGCTTGCGAAAGATAACACTTTTTTTTTGGGGCATTTTTTATTGCTGCAAATTTTGGCGGGGGAGTAGCAGTGGGATGCTCGAAGCCGCAGAACAAAATTGAGCCAAAAACAAATTCGATACGTGCCAGAAACCCCCAATGAAAGGAAGTGCAAACTTATTTATTGCCTTAAGATGAATTTAAATTCAATTAAATTGTGGAATGACTTGAGGGGTGAACGCGTCGATGGGGAGGCAAATGATTTATTTGTCTAATGTGTCTCTGCACATGTGTCGCACACATGTTCAAGCACATGGGGGCAAAAGAGGGGCTTCAACCACATCCGTTCAATGGGTGCAATAGTCGTGCACGCATTGCAGGATTTTTTTTTCGCATTGAACAAAAACCAGATGACAAGTGAACGCCTCATTGGACAATCGAACGTATTTCGATTGATCTCGTATTACACTGGGACGTATCAGAGGGTACATTGAACACACTGGCCATGTTTCAAAGCGAACGAAAATCATTTGGATGGGCAACCATCCGTTGGCCCATTGAACGAATTTTGATTGATCTCATATTACTCTGGGGCCTCTTACATGGCACATTGAACATAGTGGCCAAGTCTCAAAGCGAACCAAAATCATTTTGATGGCCAACCATCCGTTGAGCCATCGAATGAATTTCGATTGATCTCATATTAGTCTGGGACCTGATACATGGTATGTTGAACATAGTGGCAAAGATTGAAAGCAAACGAAAATCATTTGGATGGGCAACCATTCAATCGTCCATTGAATGAATGGGGTTTCGTCTTCGATTATACTGGGACCTGTTACACGATATGCCCTTTGAAGCTTTTTTTGTAGTGTCTCCTGCCTCGTAATGCGGTGCTTCTCCATGTCCACTTTATCCAATATGTTGATATTCTCCACCTGGAACAGATCCACACATGTGTGCATAAATCCTTAAATAAGTCATTTGGTCATTTGTTTTTTTAAGTCTTTATATACGCATGTGGGGATATGGAAGATATTAACATTGGAAAAATAAGAGTTGGAGAAGCACCTCATTACGAAGCAAGAGACATTACAGAAGACCTCATCATGTTGAACCTTGCCCATTGTCGCTTCAAAGTTCTAGTGCTTCTGAAATGATCACATGTTTGTTGGTGGAAGCAGATCTCGTAGGCCACATTGATCTCGTACCCATCGAAGACTCCCGTAGGCTACATGGAACGGTTCATGTGATACATTTTCACAAATGCGATGTGATACATTTGTGAAATGGTATCACATCAACCGTTTAATATGACCAATGCACCTCTTCCGCACCATGGCGGAAATGTTCGCCACTTGAAAGCACAAACACAAATAATCCGTGCAAACAATCTCAAGAATCATATGTACTGCAAGGTGTTTCATACTGCCGATGTTCATATAGCTGAATTCTTTAGGAATCGTTTTGCTACTCCCATGCCAACAACATCAGGTCCACTACGACTGTCATATTCCGAATTCCGTATCAGCCACCACGGACATGAAACCAGGAACTTCGCACAAAATCTCCAATTCATTCAATTTATGGTGGGCCATGGCTGCAGCCTGCAAGCTGGCCGGGGTGGCTGATACGTCCGTTTGAACATGACAATCTTAGAGGACGTTGGCATGAGAATAACAAAAAGAGTACTACAGAATTCATCTAGAGGAACAACATTAGCATGAAACACCTTACCGTAAATATGATTGTTGACATTGGTTGTGACAGCTCTAATCAATAGAGAACTCGCACCATCAGTTGCGCTCTAGCAGCAGTACCGGTCCCCCGAGTAAATAAAATTCTGTTGTAAATAATAAATTGCATACGCTCGAACCTCACAGATGTCATTTCAACAAAACCGGCCGTGTATTGTGGCATTGTTTGTAACTTTGAATGTTTCAATGTTTCTGACAGGGTACCAAGAAAATGATATATTGGCTCCATAGGAGTTAGACAACAAACGTTCCATATCTCATTCAACTGTGCGATACTACCATAAGTGACATGGATCAAAAAGTAATAAGTGTACATGCGACCTCCGGACGTTCAAGTAGACCATTCGCTGGACCTAGTATCAAATGTTCAGAGGTCGCACGTGCACCTATTACTTTCCGATCCATGCCTCTCATGGTAGTGTCGCACAGTTGAATGAGATGTGAGACGTTGTTGTCTAACTCCTGCGGAACTAATACATCGTTTTGTAATAACCCTATCCGAAACCTTGGAACATTACAAATATAAACAGTGAGTCAGTACATAAACCATTTATGATGCGATGACAGGTGCCAGGGTCGAGCATATGCAATGTAGTATTTACAATGAGACTTTATTTATTACATGCACGATCAAAATTGAGTTATGTCTTCATAAAAGAACCATTGTACCGCCACAAATATCATATCTACGAGACTATGGTCTACTCCATCCTATATACGTCTTTCGGCTCAGGCCAATTGAATGGCTTGCCCATGAACCGAAGTACTACATGGGCTAATGTGACTCTCTCATTCTTGTTGTTGTCGTACAACCTTTGTAGCATTGAATGCCAACAACCTCCCGTAAATTGGTCCTCGAACATACTAATGAGCGTCGCCATTTATTTGTACCGCTATCTTCCCAACGGCAAAGGCCTCCGACGTCATATTTTGCTGGAAAATCTGAAACCCCTCCCATCAATGCCTGACATAAGCACTCTCCAACGTCATCATGTCCCTACCCTTGAAATAATCCACTACCACTTCTTTCACCCTATCCAAGACATTCAGTCCCGGGTAGTCTGGCTTGTTGACCTGACTATCCCGCTCGTGGGCACGTTTTCTCTTCCTCCGACCCCCAGACGACCCCGCCCCAGAACTTGAACTCACAACCCCTGACATTGTATAAACCTTTGCCCACTACAGGGTCCAAACCCCCCCCCACAAAAATGACATTATGCTTGAAAAAACCGGGACTGGCCAGTCGTACCTCGCCACGCGCACCCATATAGGAGAGGTCAAGGGTTCAAAACCACCTCCCCCCATCCCATTTGTTTCGTTTTTCCTGACCCGTGGCACCTCGCCACGTGGCTGGCCAGGCGCCGCTTCATGATTAAAAAATTAAAAACAAAACACCACACGGCGGGTCCCTGGATTTCTAAGAAAAAAAAAAACACGCGACCGCCGCATGGCGGTCACTGCTTTTTAAAAAAAAATATTAAATAAGCGACCGCCTACTGGCGGTCGCTTAATTCAAGATTCAAAATATAAATAAGCGACCGCCGCTAAATGGCGGTCGCTTCATTTAAAAAAAAATATTAAGTAAGCGACCGCCAAACGGCAGTCGCTTAATTTATGAATCAAAATCAAATCGAGCGACCGTCTCCAAATGGCGGTCGTTGTATTCTTTATTAACAAAAATAGCGGCGGCCGCCAAATGGCGGTCGCTGCATTTTTCAAGAATTACTTGAAGAAGCGACCGCCAAACGGCGGTCGCTTTATTTAAGAATACAAATAAAATTACGCGACCACTGCTAAATGGGGGTCGCTAAATTTAAAAAATATATATAGCGACCGCCACATGGCGGTCGCTGTATTTTACCAGAATATATCAAAGATATAATAATATAATATAATATAATACGAGCGACCGCCAATCTGGGCGGTCGCTTCATTTAAAATATAATAAACTTCAATCGACCGCCAATATAGGCGGTCGCTTATTTTAAAATATAATAAAATAGTAGCGACCGCCAATATGGGCTGTCGCTTCATTTAAAAATAAATAAATTGCCGACGACCGCCAATATAGGCGGTCGCTTAATTTAACAAAATATTAAATTACAAGCGACCGCCAATATGGGCGGTCGCTTTTATTTTAAAAATAATAAATTGTATGCGACTGCCAATATAGGCGGACACATGTTTTTAAAAGAATTATTAATTATTAATAATTGGCCACGTGTGTTTTACACCGTGGCTGCCATGTCATTACAAAGGGTAGAAGTAAATCGTAAAAGTCAAATGTAAAAAAAATTATATGGAGAAACGTCCGGATTCGACGTGACGTAACGCACGTTGGATGTGACGGCCGACGTGTCAGCGCCACGTCACGTCAGGAATGATAATTAGGACATAAACGCATATTACGGTTGTTACGAAACCGCGAAAAATGGTTCACTTCACATACACACATTGCTGTGGCTAGAAAATGCCCCAAATCCAAACGATCTTGTAGAAAAACTGAAAGACGATGAAGAATTCAAACGTAAAATGTTGGCATATTTAGACAACATCATAGTACACGACTTGATCCAATTCAAATCCGAAATACCAGTCGACGACGATATTCCAGCCACTACAATTGACTCCGACAACGAAGAAAATAATGTAAACACCGAAATCCATTCGTGCGCTACTAGACCTCCCGATGTTCACTCTAAAAAATTTCATACTGACTTTGCGTGCGACGTTTCAAAACTGTTGAATGTATGCAATCGTCACGTCTGTAATCTCGCGTGCTACAAAACAAACGAAGACGTTTTTAAAAAGAATTGTAGATACGGATTTCCCGCTGTCTTAGTTGAAGAAATGCATTTCGACGACGAAACCGGGCTGCTGCATATAAAACGAACCGACAGACGGTTGAACAACGCAAATCCATGGATGTTAGTATCAGGAAGATACAACCACGATTTGAAATTCATCGGTGCTTCAGGGAAAGACGCAAAGGCTCTGATATACTATATCACGGATTATATCACAAAATCTCCCGTCTACACATCACACATGTATTCGCTCTTGCAAATAGCTTAAAAAAAATTTAAAACGACTTATGACGATCTATATTCCGAACATTCAGTTAAGAAAAGCCGCAAATTGTTGATTCGATGTTTAAACACGATCGGATCGCAACAAGAGATCTCGGCGACAAGGGCAGTCGGTTACTTTACGAAATATCCAGACCATTTGACAGACCACCAGTTTGCATATCTACCGTGGTATAGTTTATCGGCATGGATTCGCGAACAAGAACAATCTCAATCGAACGAAGATGGAAACAACAATCTGAACAACACACCTGACGATAACGACCCCAAAAATATCTTCGAAACGTTCAAAGTCGAAAGATCCAAACAGAATGACAAGTTGATTATGTATAATTTTTGCATCGACTACCAACGCAGCCTACACAAGTTCGGGAAAATGTCACCTTACGAGTTCTGCAGTAAATCGTGCAAGGTAAAAAGCCCGTACTACTATAAATTCATGCACGAACATCCGCAAAGTGACATCCACAGTGTATATGAATCTCAAGTAACCAAAGTGCCGGTAATACAAAGCTACAAAATACTTTCGAAAAAAAATGATGCGGCAACGTACGCTCGCGCTATTTGTATTCTGTTCATGCCATGGAGATCTATCCACGACTTAAAGCCAATATCACCACAAAGTTGGGAAGACTCTCTCGACGAACTATATCCAATATGTTCGGAATTCAACAGAAAAATCATCGCAAATATCGACATGCTGCATGAATGCAAAGAATCGCGAGACTCCGACAGACTATTACTGAAGAACAAAAATCTAGACGACGACGAGAATCCAGAAGACATCAACATCGACCCCTTATACAATGAGATGCCAGACAAAATGCACGAAGACGACAACGACGATATATGTGTGGACAACAATTCGACGTCGCAACATATAGAAGACATAGTCACAAAAGGCCAAAAGTTACAAATCGAATATCTTATGTGCAATACAGGCGAAAATAATTATGTGGTCGAGGTTACCAACAAGCTCGTTACGGATGCCAACGGGAAAATATCACCACAACCCCATACCGCACCAAAAATAGAAATGATCCAAACTGCATCAAAAAAATCAAATAGAACCCAAATCAATAAATGGTTGAAAACATTACGCGAATCCAAAAATCCGCCCACTGGCATTGACAACAAACTGTACGAGTTCGCAAATGCAACTCAGTCATCCAAAAACGATAACCTTCACCATAAAACCCATAATTGAGAGAAATTTCAAAAAACGAACCAATGGATATCCCAGATGACGACAATTACGATGTAGATCCCGATATCGTGCACAATGGAGATCAACATCAAATAACTAAATATTTTGTCATGAAAAAAATATAAGCTCAACACTTCACAGGAATCAGCATTTGAACATTTCATAGACCCACAAAATCACCATCTCGATGTAAAGAAACAAACGTTAATGTATGTGGGAGGTGCTGCCGGAATGGAAAATGCCGAAGGGAGCCGATTATTTGAATTTCTACTTCTTGGATGGATGAAAAATCTTGAAATTCGCCTGGAGGAGCTAGATGGATGAAATGACAACTCGCGCCAACTGGTCATCCAATTGGATGGATGAAAAGCCAGCTTTCATCTGCCTCTAAGACTTTTCATCCATGTTGAATATTATATTGTAGATCCTCCAAGGAAACAATAGTTTAATGAATTTTTTTTTTTAGTTTATTAGGCTCAAAAACAGTATAAAAGAGGAGCAAGGCTTCTGTTGCTCTTCATCTAACTCATTTGTTTAGTTTCCTCTTGTTGTAGTGCTTGCTAGTTTTGGCTTGAGAAGGGGCTAGATCCTAGGGAGTGGAACTTGAAGCTCCCTAGTTAGGTAGAATTCTTGTGAGCTAAGGCAAGAGGCCTAGCTTGTGGGCCTTTGAGCCATTTCCATTTGTGAAGGAAGAGGGCAATTTCATGTGGATGAAAGTGACTTGAGGACGAATATGAGGGGCTGGTATGGACTTATGGACGAGAGCCCAAGTGAAGGCCGCATAGAGTACCATTACTTGAGTCGATAGAGCATCCCAAGCACTCTCGCATTGAAAGGTTGATCCCATCTTACCATTTCACCATTTATGTATGTGATTTATTTATTTTCCAAGCAAAGTTGAAGTTGAGAATCTGATTTAGTCCCTCAAAAGAGGAGTATGCATTGTGGAATCCCACTATTTCATGTCTATGATTGACAAGGGGAAGAACCCCATAGCCTATTGGAAAGAATACCAATAGAGGCTTGTATTTGATTTGTTTGAAGAAGGAATCTTTGTGTTTTTGGTTACTAATTTGGAATATAGCCAGCTCTAGAAAAGGAAGGCCAGCAGGCTAGATCTATGATATAAGGCCACTATAAGGCCACTATGTGCTAATTCCCCCCCCCCCCACAAGCAAGCCCATGGAGGCCTAGGGGAGGGTGGGTTGTTATTTTTTTGTCTTGGGGTTTGGGCGGGCTAAATTTGCTTGACAGCAGCTGCCCAAAGTCGCGAGCAGCCCGGGAGGAGCCTGGGTGCTGCGCCTAGAGAATAGGCACTCGATTACTTGAAGCGTGGAGGCAGCCGTGGCCCAGCCACGACGTACGGGGAGCGGGGCCCCAATGCTGACCTTAAGTCGTACTGAGATCAAATACATCAGCCGCGTGGCTCAGGCGTGAGTCCCTGAAGCGTGCGAGCAGGGTGCGGGTCTTTACCCGCGGGATAACCAAGAGTTGAGACGGACCGGCGGACGCCGGTTTTAACCGCAGCGGTCCACGGTTTGGACCGCTATGTGCGGATCTGCATTCCTTCCCCTCGCTATCATCCCCCCTTCTCCCAGGGCGCTTGGTCCTGGCAGTCTTGTGTGCACATCTCCCATGGCAGAAAACCCGAGCGCTATAGTGTACTGCCCTCCTCACGAGCATAGAGCTACATTTCCGTGCAGAGGGGAGATCTGCCGGGTGATGGAGAAATATCTCTGCGTTCGATACCATCTGAAACCGGGGTCGATATTTTTGGAGGAGGAAATGAAGGATTCAAACGGAGTTGTAGTCGAAAGTATTGTTGTGCTCCACGATGATTTCGGCGATGGCAGGGAATGGCGAGTTCCACCATCGGACAACGTCATATACAGGGCTGTTGGGGACTTCATTTGCCCGCCAAATGCACCTTCTATCCTGGCGCCTTCTACGAAACAATCCGCGAATCAGAGAGTGGGTACCTCAAAGAGAGAAGTCCGCAACGAAGTAAATCCAGAGCTGAACCCATCAATGAAGACAAGCGAGAACCGGGTTGTTCACAACCTGTCCGAGGTCATGGAAGTTCCGAGATCATCCTGGAGATCAGGCAAGTCCTCAATGGACATCAACAGACGAGGGAGTCATATTCCCAGCACGAACATAGCAGTTCGATCCATTCTTGAAATTCTGCGAGGGCTTCACATGGAGGGACACCGCTCGGAGCTGGCTGGGCTGGACTACAACAAGTTCGCAATTAAATCGGTTACATGCCTTCTGGTTACATGGCCCAGAACTGCCCAACATCTGTGCAATGCCCGGCACCATGTACCGAAATTCGGCGCCACATTTCCAAATTTTGGGCTTACACTTCAATCATGTTGGGACCTATAACCACAAAATTCGGCACCATTTTTCGGCGGAGACATCTATTACCGCGCAATACGTCGCCGATTTCTCTACTTGCGGAACCTATTACCGCGAAATTCGGCGCCATTTTTGCAGATGTCGCTCGGAATTCGCATGAGCGGAAGACAAAATATCATGAGCACGGCTCTCGAAACTACAATTTGTACTTCAAACAATGAGTATTTTTTTTTTTCTGACACGTTCCATTAAAATAATGTTTTTAAATGTTTTTTATTTCCAGAATTTGTACTTCTGCTCGTGAAAACCGATTGTCTTACTACTCCGCTCATGCCGCTCATGCTCATGAAATAGCTAACCTCCATGGAAATGAGGGATCAGCTGAGCTCAGGTGCTGGATAACAACTTGTTTCCCCACTTGGCTGGCCCTTCATAAATTATGTTTAAAACGGGGAATGGATTGGGAAAACTTCTTATGCTGGTTTATTCTGATTGCAAACCAAAAATTGTATGGCAATACCTCACCTGGTGAGCTAACCCCTGATACAAGAAAAATGAGACAAACAATGTGCTCTGAACCCCTCACACCAAAGTAGCCAAAGATAGAACCAAAATCACTTGGCTCCTTCACAAAGTGGAAAAGTTATTGTAGATGTATATGGCCGTATCTCTGAATTGAAGCTAAATCAAATAAATCGGTACTTGAATCAGATAACAGAAGCCACACTTTATGAAGTGTTACCGCAGGTCATATACCAAATCCAGACGTGCGATCAGCATATGAACTTCAGGCAATTCCTAATACCCTCACAACTTTTGTAAAATTGGAGCACTCCATCAGACAATATCAAGGAATTAACAAACGGCTGGTTTTTGTAAAATTGGAGCACTCCATTAATTAGTTTGGGATTAAGAGGAATTAACAAACATGATACTGGTTTTTTACCTTCAGGCACTCAGCTACTGAGAATGGCATTGTCGGAGATCACGAATTTGCCATTGAGCAAGCAGCCTCCTTATAACGTGCGGGTTGCAATTGATGGAAAGTATGCACCGTTGATTTTGAGAGGTCGATTACTAGAGGAGCAAACACCGAAGTCAAACTTCCCTAAAAAACGGAGAGCAGGAGGTACGCGGCATCAATGCTACCCAAGAGTTACTCTCCACCTTCATGGGAATCCAATTATCATCCTCATCTTTTGAATTGAACAAGATCACAGATCCTACTTCACTTCGTGGCCGCATTTTGTTTCGGATTCACAATTCCCTCTGTATCCCACCAAGAAATCAACTTAGGATTTGGAACAAGATTTGGAACACGAGATTTGGATTTGCAGCTTTACTGCACCTGTCAGCTTAAGCAACAATTGCTAACTAGCACCTGTCAACCTACAAGTACATAGGTAAACCGAGAGTCCACCAGTGGCCGCCTCACCCAATGTATGCTCCTGATATGTCTTTTGGATACCATCAGTTGGAACTGGCACAGGTCAGATTAGATATACTTCAAAATAATGTATGAAAGGTTTAGCATTTGCTTTTGCAGAGTGGGGCAACTGGGTTCCTCCAATCCCAGGCTGTTGTTTGAGCATTTTGCTGGACAACTTTGTAGGCTCGCCTGGTCCAACTTGAGACTCTTATCCATGATGACCTTAGTTATACAGCAGTGATTTGCGCGACCTTGGAATTGGGAAAGGGAAATCCATTTTTGGGTAATCCAGCTGCGAACCAGCCCAACTCAGCCCAGCTCAGCCCAGCTCAGCTCAGCTCAGCCAGCCCAGGTACCACTATTTTTTTCTGTCAATTTGCAGTGATTACGACATTGAAATTGTTTATTGTATCAGTTTATCAAATCACATTGTGTGTTGAGCCCCAACATTGCAATACTATATTAAGGTAGATGCTGAAAGAGGGATTATCACCTTCTTTCCGCAATTTAGTCCAAGCTGCTTCAAGATTACTCCTTTGGTGTGGAGGCAAGCCATAGCTTAGTATAGACTGTCATCTATAGCTTGCAAGAGCTCAAAGCTTTAACTTCTGAGTCTCTGGCTCTTAGTGGCAACCCCAGCAAAAAAAGATGTTGAAATGGCCTCCCCTGCATCCATCAAAGCCAATCAACAACCCAACAGGTTATTGATCCTTGTGGAACCCCAGGTTTGAACTTATCGCAGACATGGAAATTGCCATGCAGGGAAATTATTTTGAAGCAGATTTCCCACCATCCAAGTGTGGACCCTATGGATACAAACATAATGGAATTCAAATTTACCAATTTTACATTTTACGCCAAGTCTCAAGGGTGGAAGACAGGATATGGCAGGTCATGAAAAGCATGCAACACCATGGCTGTTTACCAACAGCAAATCACACTCCCTTTGATTGCTTTTGCAATCCAGAAAAAAAGACATGATGTAATTGATTTGCTTGGTAGTTAAGACCACAGCTCGGGAACTACATAGATGTCAGGAGGTGGGCAATCTCTTATCTGGCTTTCGAAAGGCACCAATTTGCTTACCGTTCAAAATCTTCAAAGATGATGGTGTTGGGCAAATCTCAACAGTGGTCACACACATGTGACCATGCTCATGCCTCCCTGCACTTTCACCTTCCTCCAAGTGTGGTGCTAATTGAATGGGAAATGCAGGCCTGCACTCCAACCCCACATTAATCTCAATGATTTCAACACAACTAACAGGTTGACACACTTTCAAGTCTCCATTCACTTTTCAATATCTGCAGTTGTATTGACCAGCTATTCTAAAGCTATTTCACTCTACTCAGTCACAGTTGTCCCAATTTACAAATTGATAGCTATAACAAGGTCCTCTGAAATGCAGATGGCCAAGCTATATATATCCATTTTACCACGTAACCAATTCTTGGCAGTGTTTCAAGGTTTTGTGTCTGCGTTTAACTACTTATACATAAAAGAGATGTAAACTTAGTCAACCAACCAATCAATCAAATCTTAACATCCATTATAGAGCCGGGTGAGCAAAGCAAAACAAGAAATCAACAAGCCTTCTCTCCGCAGAGCAATAGCATTTATGTTGTTCGCCTTAAAGAGAAATATGAATTATTGCTTGCCACAAATCTTGTATCATGCTTGTGATAGACAGGAGTGTAGTACTAAGACGAGATCTCCTCCAAAGCGTTGACAGTTCAAGATTGTGTCTTACAATCACTTGGCCCCTACTGGTGAACCATGACTTGGTTGACAAGGTTCTTATTACGTTGAAGAGAAGGAAATTAGAAAGACAAAGTAAGATGTCACTAACCTTGTCGCCATATCTCTCCCCTCTATTGGCATCCATAGCCAGAAATAGGGGCTTCCGACTCATATTAAGCAACCGCCTCTTGAAAGTGAACAATAGGTGCAACCAAAGTGGGCAAGGCACCCCCTCTTCGAAACCTTCCAGCCTTCCACCTGCTCCCCCCTTGATATCTACATATGAAGCAATCCATACTATCTAAGCCCTTTCACCCATGAAGGCTACATGCACCAATCAAGGCCCCCCACACCGAATCACCTGGGTTGAATGACACTTTCTTAATAAATTCTTCTGCCTCTGTTAGAGGGCTGTCTGCGACTTAGACAGTTTTACGGGTTCTATGGGGTACCCTTAATTTTTGTGCAGATTTATGGATGGTAGACTTAGACCAACACAGGCCTTAGGGGTGGTAGACAGTCTGTCACAGCCTGACACAGCCTTACACAGTCGGACACAGCTTGTCACAGCCTTACACAACCTTACACAGTCGGACACAGCCTATCACAGCATATCACAGTCTATCACAGCCCGACACAGCCCGACACAGCCAGTCACAGCTTGGCATAGTCACAGCCCGACATAATTTGGCACAACCCATCACAACATTCACAGGGAACGGTTAGTAGTGGCAGGGAACGACTGTGTGGGAACGACATCTGCAGAGGGAACGTGCATTCTGTCTGGATGACAGTTAGTTAGTTAGGCAGTTAGAACAGCTTGCAGGTAGAATAGGCAAAGTAGTAACATGGAGGGACACTTCTTGGGGATCACGACTTGGTCATCGGGGGAGAGAAGGACGATCTGGAGCTGAGGGATGGAGAGCACAGTGGAGGAGGAGACACAAACTGATGATGCTTGATTCATGCAAGCTGTAGATTTGTACTGTAGAGCAGGCTTCGGCCTGATACTGGATAAATATTAATCTGATACATATTCCATACTCACACCGTGTAGAGAGACCTGAGTGAAGCTGTGGAATGAATGGATGAGTGATTGGAACCTGGTAGATTGCTGAAGCAATCTGATACTTAAACATAGACAGTAAGGTAACTTGCTAATATGAAGGTGAGAAGGAATACAAATAGGAAGTACCCCCATGATACACTAGCTGTAGGTCATGACTGATTGTTCTGAGCGGGCTGAGTGCTTAGAGATATCCAACTCTTCTATCTTAGAGTTTCCACCTCGGATAGCGAAGGGATGGGTGAGTAAAAGCCGCTCAACATTTGGCGACCATACTGGGGAACTGGGTCAAGAACAACCAGATGTGACGGGCATCTGGTGGGATCATGGTGGTTGGAGAATCAAAGAATTTGATGTGAATCAAATTCCCTGTGGAACTGAGAAAGAAAGATTGTCCAAACAATTCTTTCAGAGGTTCTTGGAATTGCCAGACGGTTGCAAAGAAAACATTCTTAAGCGAGTGCATGATGCTGATCCTAAGTGGGGTCTGGAGAAAGGAGTGATAAAGATTTATCAAGTGGCCTATAGAGGGAGAGCAAGTTGGTTACCAACACTGGTTTATGTGATAGCATTACTATCCATTAAATGAGTGGAGTTTGAAAGTTGGGAGGAACGGAAAGTGAATGTTTACACTCACATGCATGAAGAACTTGTATTGGTAAAGAATTGGATTCCTAAGGATATCCTATGGATCAAACTTACACCAAGAACAGCTTTTCAGACGTGCTTGCCATATGGTTATATGATAACGGAGACTTCTAGTATAGCCAAGGGTGCATTAAAGCTTGAAAGAAATCCAGGCATATACGAGAGATACTACAAAAGAGAGTTTTGGTTATTGCCTCATTAAAGATATGAAAGACATGGGACATGAGTGATGAAAGAGAAGCTAGACTCCACAGATATTCATCAAAAAGAGAACGTTATCTGAAAGCTAATTATCCATATCTTTGGGAGAGAGAAATAGACATAGGGGAATCATCTGGACCTCTCACACCATTAAGACCAGAGAGTACATCACCCATACCAGAGGAACCAGAGTTGGATGCCACTCCTTCTTATTCTTTACAAGAAAGATTAAGGGATTTGATACAGGAAGAAGATCAGCTACAAGGGGAAAGATCTGAGGTACATCCCTGGATTAAAGATTTGACAGAAATCTTTGATCAGAGTTGGTATGGGACACCAAAAGCAGGAACTCCAGTTTTTGAATCACAAGACAAAGAAGAAGAGGAAGATGTGGCAGAGCCAACGGAGAGTTCAGACTCTCCAACACCACTTCAATTGAGTTATATGAGTGAGGAAGAGGAAATCCAAGAGAAGAACTTGGAAGATGAAAACAGAGAGAAGAATTTGGAAGATGAAGAGTATGAAGAAGTAGACCCAACAGTTGAGGTTGAGACTACAACCAGGACATCCCAACCTATTGGACCTGGATCAAGTGGAGCACTTGAATCACACGCCAACAAAGGTGTCGGCTCAGGGGGATCAGGCAGGCAGCTTGGATCTAGCTCTGGAGGGACAGGGAGTGTGGGAAGTAGTGCAACTGGAGCTGGGGATACTGTAAGTATAGAGGGGCCAGTAGCAGGGAGTGCTCAGGGGCCAACACTTGGTGGGAGTTCCACCACTAAAACAACAAGTCCTCAAGGACCAGCACCAACAGAAAGGGGAAAGTTCCAAAGGCTCCGGAGGTAGTAGCCAAGTCACCTGGGAAGCCTAAGGACAAAGAGAAGGAGAAGGCTAAGGGGAAGGAGAAGGCGAAGGAGAAAGAGACGGAAAAGGAGAAAGGTGAGGACAAGGAGAAAGATGAGACCGCTGGGAGGTACACCCTCGTTGTTCAATGTCCATTCGATGCCAAGCCACACCCTTCTCGTGCGGACTTGGCAGGGCAGATCAAGATTGTGAATGAGGGATGGTTGGCGATGATGGAGACTCAGAGAAAGAGTTACTCGGGGGTGCCATCACCAACTTGGGATAACATGATTTCATTTCTTAATCTGGTAAGAATCTTTCTCTTCACATGGGACTTTCGAATTTTGTGTATGCCAATGTAGATGATGGTTTCTGTTGGGACCCTCATTTCTGTTTGACTTGAAATTATACCGGTATGCTGCAGGTGAGCAATGGTCCCTCATTTGTATGCGGTGTTCAAAAACCCTTTGCCGCTGACATGGTCATCTTTGACATCCCAGACGGCCTGCCTGTCCCCGACGTTCCTCCAAAGGGAAAGACTCCATCCTGGAACAGATTCGATGAGAACTACTGGAGTTGGGTATTCGGCTTCTGCAATAATTTCCTTATAGATGCAGGAACGCTTTTGCTCTTCCAATCATGTGATAAGGATAGTCGTAAGGGTCTGGCATCATACCTGAAGTCGTCTGGGTTCGAAATTATGAGGACATGGAATTGTGTGAACATCCTATACCTTTTGAAAGGTGGTTGCCCTGGACAGCTGGTATGGCACCGCCCTACTCTGAACTGTTTCCCAATGTCTTTTCAGTTGTTTCTGCTGGCTTGCTCTACCACCATATGTGATGATCGGCACCGATCATCACAAAAACATTCCATTGTAGTTTACATTTGCAGTCCATGTTCTGTTCTTTCCTGCGCCAGAATTTCTTTCGAATTTCTATGTCTCACTCCTACCTTGCATCTTTGCCAGACAAGGATGTTTGAGGCAATCTGCCTGAGGCGGATTCGCACTTCCAAAACACCTTCATCCGTTCGCAGCTTTGAAATTTCCGACCAGGGGTGTTTTGTCAACCCCCCATATGAACCGCATGTGGATGACATGTTGTACAATTTCATGCACTCCAGTCAGACAGCCAAAAGACCAGACGGGTTTCCGTGGAGAGGTGCAAGGGAGAGAACCCCAACATTCATGCAGACGCTCTTGGAGTCATGCAGCCACCATTCTGCAAGGGTGGTCGACCTCACACTATCCACAGGTTCGTTGGTTCAATACTGTTTCCATTCTGAAGGTCTTCCAGTTTGCATCCGATTTTGCATCCTCTACAACCTTCTTGAGGCTTTCTGTCTTGGCAGGTGCAACTTACCGTGCTTGCAAGGTTGGTGGGAGAAGCCTTTTTGGCATGGAGGGCGACACCAAACTATTCAAGAGTCTCCTCCTCCCTCTTGTGTCTGGCTCTACGTCTGGCACACAGACCGAACAAATTCAAATCAGAAATGATGAGGATACCGAGGATAAGCAGATCAATAACGACTTCTCATGTGAGTAAGTCGGCCATGGAAATGTCATTCCAGTTTGGGTGCTAGTTCAATTTTGCATACATCAAAATTGCAGTAATAACTTTTATCATGCTTTGACTTGCAGGAACGACAGCGATGGATCTTCAGGAGAAACCCCCATTTGTGCTGAGACTATTTTCGACAGTCCCCTTTCCACTTTTGTGCTTCCTGTCTATGCCGAAGTAATGGCACTTGAAATGGCCGAGGCTCTATCCCCTGACTTCTTATTGCCCGATCGCAGGAGTAGCCATCGTAGATCCGGAGTTCTGAAATTCTTGGACTTGGATGCAGTGGACGTGGGGATACATTGTACTGACTCTGGATCAGACTGAACTTCGCATTTATTTTGTTCAATTTATATCCTATTCGGAACTCATTGAATTCCCTTGCCTCATTGCATTTGTTCCGGCAGAAAAAAAAAAAAAGGTGATTCAAACAATCTACTCGGATTCAAATGTCAATCTTCATGAATCCATCCCCTCAACCCCTCACACTCATGTCATATCCATTGTGCATTCATCTATTGTGTATTCATGCATCCTCCATTCAAGAATGTTTTCCACCATTCAACATCCATCCCACATTCATCCATTCGCTTGCATTGTTCCCACATATCCATATATTTCTCATCCACTCTACATTCATCCATCCTGCATTCAATTGTTGCTTTCAGGTGGGGATGACCACGTCCTTTTATTATTTCGTCAAACTTGTTTCCGCGGTTGAGGGTGCTCTTCCGCGGAAATACAGTCTGCTTCTTAATTGGTGCGTTGACGTGGCTTTTAAGCTCGATGACGTGGAGTGAGCCCGGTGATGTGGCATTCGTTCAAGGTGACGTGGCGTGAGCGCGGCTGCTCTCACGCCGAGGCATCCCTGCAGTGTCGGGTGACCCAAGTTGTCAATGTCCCCCCTCCAGGCTATGGGCGAGTGTACAGTATGGTGACATCGGGTTCTGTTGTTCACGACAAGACTTATGAGGTAACTATTGGGAATTTTCCAAATTGCACATGCCCGGACTTCCAGAACAAGTTATCAAGCTCTATTGGAAAAAGACCCAAATTTGTCCCGTGCAAACACCTATACTACATCTACATTCACATGATGTTTTGTGATCCTCACCGAGACACGTGCATTCACCAATGTACAATGGGTCCCACTGACGTTCATACACTTCTGCAGCGACATAGGATTACTGAAATGTGAGGTGTTCTGAAGGAGTTCAATTCTTTGCCAATGACTCTACTTTGTTCAATGTAATGAATACATCCCAATTACAATTGTTTGTTTCACTATTACAATTACAAGGAAGAAAAAATAAGCTCACAACGTGAGTGCCATAGAGGCTGCCACGGGAAGACCCTGCTCCCTCCCCAAATAACAATGAGAGTTGGGATCACATTCAAAAGATGATTGCAGAACATAGCGACACGAGCACATGTAGACATCGAAAGGTGCAATGATGCATGTGTTTTTAAAAGTTGCCACTGAGAGCTCACTGAGTATAGTTGGAAGCATAATGGAGGGATAAGGGATGTCATATCATTGCACCGCCGACGATGTTGCAAATGAATTGAATTTCAATGACAATGTTGCAAATTGCACATTACACAGCATGGTCGTCCACATACCATATTGCATACTCACAGTCCATATAAAACAGATTTCAGATTGCAGATTCCAGATTGCACATACACCATGTAGTGGTCATTCGTAGACGTATGGATACCACATATCATATCTGTAACAACATATTTCTCCAGACTAATTCTCAAGTAATCTGCAGAATTCTCATCTCCAAGCCTATTAGAATATATGACGCTTGCTATGCACGATTCTGGTATTTTATTGTTGTCTTTTCATCTTCCCTATTCATGATGTTGATGGATTCACAACCTTAGCATGGTTAGACATAAGCATCCAGTGGCTTTGTTTAGACATGAAGAAAGTCAGCGAAAGGGTCAAATGGAGTTGCAGATATTCATGGCGTTGTTGTGAGCTATTTTGCTCTCTTCTTGTCTATATTGATCAGTTTCTGTCGGGTTTCTCTTTTGGACGTTAGGAAGTGCTATCTTGCAATATGTTTTAGCTTGGAGTGGAGCATATAGACCTATAATTTCACATGAGAAAAGGTGAATTCGAAGCTGCAGCAATCGTATGTTTAGAGTTGGTGCGAGGATCAGTTCACCGCCGTGACTTTTAAGTCTCTCTATATGACAAGTTGGAGAGTAGATGATGCTTGATGTTATATGGCAGGGCATTTGCACAGTGAGGTTGATCTGTGCAAGCAACAGATATGGGCTGTCATCGTCACCTCAATATTGGACAACATTGTAATGTTCTCTTGCTTTGATCATGTTTTGGGGTCTGGATGTCGTCTAGATAGCTACGGACCCACATGAAGCATCCAACGTTGGAGAATCTAGTTTATAACTTGAAGGAAGTGTTCATCAACAGAGACCTACCTTCTGCACAAGATAGGCTGGTGGGAATAGAGGCCTTACTGCATGTTTATTTTGTATCGATTGCCGGCTTTCCAACCCTAATGTCCTTGTTATTCTTGTGCCTTGTTGATGGGTTGCCTATCTTGGTATTCTAGATAGCAAATTACTTTAGTAGACTTCAAAAACAAAAATGAATTGCCTCAATAACATGTATTGGCTGAGACGTAGAGAATTCCTTCTTAGTTCTTATCCCAGATCAAAGAGAGAAACATTTCTTGAGCCTCATTGTTTGTGTGGGGGGGTTATTCATCATTACATCTACTTCTATTAATTTATTATATCATGGTTTGCATTTTTTTTTGGGGCCCTGCGTGTGCAGAGCCCCCTAGGTACTAGTAGGTAGTAAGTAGTAAGAATAGATAGTAAGATGCGGGGAAGAGAGCCCGGCTCTCTTTATATACCCTAGGGGGGCAGTGGGACCCTTCTAGAAGGCCTCCGACCCCTCAAGCGGTGGGATCTTCTAGAAGGCTACCCTGACACACGTCACTCCTAGAAACCACCACGCCTGCTTACCCCAATCTAACCATGAACCATCCCCTATTTAATAGGTCTTACCTTCCTGCCTCCCCCCCCCTCCCCCCTTACATGACAGTTATTAATTGAACTACTGCTGTAGCTTACTATAACTCCTGCTTCATAATTCCTGGACCACTCTCTAATCCCCACACCCCCTTTCAAACCTGGGCCCCTTATTGGAAGGTGTTACAATTGCATTGACACAATAACTGATGGCCACAAGGCTATGGAAAAAATAAGCATAATCTATAAATTCTATAGGTTATTGCTTACAACTAGAGTGCTCGCTATGAACAATTAAGTTGCCTAAATCGTAGGACATTGCAACTTGCAAACTATCATTACCTTAAAATTAATGTCTTATATTATGACAACGAGGCTAGGATTCCACAATGCACTCAGCAATATGGAGACATTCCGTCTTGTGCGGATATTCATTGAGGGTTTGCGAAGTAGTGACGAAAGAGAGAATGTACATCGCATCTTGAGGTATCGAATAACATAAAACTTCAAGCAAAAGATATATTAAGATTTCATCTATACCTACAAATATCTTCTGCGTTGTCATTCGGTACTACAAGATGCGATGTAATTTATCTTTTTCGTCATTATTTGTCAAACCTCACCGAATTTCTGCCAGAGGGGATTGTCTCGATATTATTGGGTGCATTGTATAATCTTGATCAGGTTGTCATTATTTAACTCACAAATCTAGGTAATGATATGTTTGTAAGTTGCAATGTCTTGCTCATCCAACATGAGCCCACTTGCATGTGAGAGTCATTGTTTCAACCATCATTCTGATTGGGTGGAAGTGTTCACTGTCTCTGTTATTAGTCCAAATGATCATTATGCTCATCAAATGCCATGACATCTCGAAAGATATTTTCCTAAACATCTATTGTACCCAAAGACCACATGTTCGAGATTGATAATGCACAATTCTTCTAGTCTTTGCTTCACCCGATCTATGCAAAAATGAAACTTATTTGTAAATACAATATCCACTCTTGGCTGAGTTAGCCCAAGATGACAACTCATACCAAAGTGTTTCCCCTTCTTGATGACAACATAGGCAATGACAAACTTGCATCCTCACAACGTATAGCAAAGTACGTGGTCCTCAAGTCATAGTGCCACTTATTAGAGTGTTTTCATCATCCTCTCCAATACCAATTAAGATCATGATAAAGCAAGTGATAAATGAGGCCCGGGAGTTCAATGCTCCCTCAGTGGGTCTGCCTGCGTGGCCCCACCCCCGCCCTCTGCCCCGCACCCCCCTCGCGGTGCCGCCGCGCCTGCCGCCCCCCAACCCTCCACCCCCCACCCATGCGCCGGGTCCATCCCTCGCCATAACACTGTCATACATTCTCACCACTGTCATACATCCCCGACCTGTATTACAATACTGTATACATGCATCATGCATGCCCCATGAATGCCTCGTCATAGACGCACCGTCCTAGAGCGCAATCATAGCATAGACATTCAGTTGTCCCTGGGACTTTCCCATGGGGTTGACAGGTGCGTGCACTCATGCGGACGGGGACGCTTCGCATGCGAGACGTTTTGCTTCACTCTTCACTATTGATATCCACTCGTTTTGTGGCACTATTACTGTCGCTTGAACGCTTCTGTATTCTTCATATTGACCCCGCCCTCAGTTTGTGGAGGAGAATGTGCAGAAACAAGTGAGACGTTCTTTCCATGCAAAGGATTTCACAGGTTGGTGTCACACCGTAAATAGTTGCTCTCCTGTCCCCCATGTTTCTGCTGCACACCTTTGTCGGGGTTAAACGAAGCAGCCTCCCGAATGTGCGCATTCAGAGATTTTATTGTTATCCTTTCCTACTGTCATTGATGTTATTGGTCTTCTCTTCAGATTCTCTGGTAATCTGTATGGCATTGCCGGGGTGGCAGGGAGGTTCAAATCCTTCCTTGTTTTTGCTTTAGGATTTCACTGTACATACTGTCTTTCTTCTTGCAGCACTGTTGCACGCGCCTGTAGTCCATTCTATTTTCCCTGTCGATTTGCTGCGTCGCTCCTAGATCGTTGCTTCCACACTCTGAATCCCGTTTATTTTCAGGAGCTCATTTTTACCATTTCTCTTGCCGATACCTGTGGTGGAGGCGCTCCACTTGGTGTTGCGATATGGTAAAAAAATTGACCATGGTGGAAGCCCGTTGGGTGTACCAGGAGGAGTACGAAGACGACGAGTGGGAGGAATTGATCACCACATTCCAGATACACGAAGTGATAGTTGATGCTACCTATGTGTTGTATCCCGCTGCAATAGAGTATCGAACTCGTTGAAACTCAGAGTGGCCTGGTGAACGAAGTTGTCACGCTTGGGATCGCAAACCATCCTCTTCAAAAATATGAAATACAAATGTTTGTAGGGTATGAATTTACCTCTCTTGCCCAAACTAGTTGATAGCATATTCACAAAATCAAGACAGGTGCAATTGGGGAAATTGGAAACTGTGATGTCGTACGCCCTGTCATGAACAGCAGATGTCGAAGTGGTCATTGTGACGTACACTCAATCATACCCTGGATCGGGCACTTCCGTGGTGCTTGCAACACAAGCTTAGAGCATTCTTGCAGACTCCACCTTGCCGAAGTTGCGGTTGGAGGGAAACGCCAAACCAGCTTTTCATCTCGTTTGGTTGGCCACAAGTGAGGATTTACCGGAGGGACCCGACAAGACGCGGAACTGGAAGCAGATGCATGCAGAGGGGGTTGTCTTGCAAAGGAAAAGCCTGCCTCCTCCAGCATTGCAATCTCTTGACTTGTGAGATGTGTTCCCACCTTGATGGGCCAAACGGTTGGAGGAGCTGGCTTCATCACCACGGAAGGTCGCACAGTTCCATGCACACATCTACCGCAATCATCTGCGCAGAACCAGAACTTGTGGTTCTTGGCTTCTGGTTGGTTGTATGGACGCATCAAACCAGTGAAAGTCGGAGTAGGAGTCCGGGCACCACCTCTGGATCTATCTCTTGCACCATTTCAATGGTAGTGTTTGATGCTGGAGCCTGTCGTCGTAACGAAGGTTCCTCCAGAATGGAGGTTCCGGACATGGATCTGTCATGCAGGGGAACACGAGGCTTCGAGAAGTTATCACGGTCTGCCCTATGCAAATCGGAATCCGAATCAGGTGGGGTGTTCAATTTCCTCTTACAGGAGCTGAATCTCTCCTCCCCTTCCAGATGTGGAACTCTAGACACAAGTGGCGTTCCCTGGGCATACATGCTCACCGCCCGTGCTATCTTGCTTGGATCCCCAAATCTGCTTGGCAAAGCATAAGCACAAGGGAGACGGCATACCAGCTGACCAGGGAAACCCCCTTTCACAAGGTAGAGGCTGTTCACACAATTCCATGTGCGCAAAACTTCAAACCCTGAAGACTTCAGGTATGATGCCAATGCCCGACGACTATCTTTGTCACATGACTGAAAAAGCAGAAGTGTCCCTGCATCATGGAGGAAATTATTACAGAACCCGAACACCCAACTCCAGTAGTTGTCCTCGAATTTGTTCCAGCCTGGCGTCTTGCCCTTTGGAAGAACTTCTGGCACAGCCTGGCCATCCGGGATGTCGAGAATGACAATGTCAGCCGCATATGTTTTCTGCACACCGCACACGAAGGTGGGACCAATGCTCACTTGCAACAGACATGTTTATTTTAAGAACGATGCAAAAAGAGAAAGTTATTTGAAAGCTAATTATCCATATCTTTGGGAAAGAGGAATAGACATAGGGGAATCATCTGGACCTCTCACACCATTAACACCAGAGAGTACATCACCCATACCAGAGGAACCAGAGTTGGATGCCACATCTTCTTATTCTTTACAAGAAAGATTAAGGGATTTGATAGAAGAAGAAGATCAGCCACGAGGGGAGAGATCTGAGGTACATCCCTGGATTAAAGATTTGACATAAATCTTTGATCAGAGTTGGCATGGGACACCAAAAGCAGGAACTCCAGTTTCTGAAGCATAAGACAAAGAAGGAGAGGAGGATGTGGCAGAGCCAACGGAGAGTTCAGACTCTCCGACACCACTCCAGTTGAGTTATATGAGTGAGGAGGAGGAAAACCAAGAGAAGAACTTGGAAGATGAAAACAGATAGAAGAATTTGGAAGATGAAGAGTATGAAGAAGTAAACCCAAGAGCTGAGGTTGTTCATGGGCTGTGGATTATACTATGTTGTTTGTTTCATTGCACGTTATCACATTGAGCAGCAGAAGATGCAGTCCAGATTTCAGAGTTATTCCACTGGGGATCATTGGATCTTACCTTCAGTTCCACCCCATACGTATCTGTATGATGTGAAGGTCATGCTGCAGAAGGATCCCCAGCTTCGTTCTTGGTTCCATTTTGCTTTGGACAGTTTGGCCAAGGAAAAATTTGGCTTTGACGATATTTTTTATAAAGGACATGAAGCCTGGAAATACTTACACTGTTCTACTGTCATTGGCACACCTGTCACCTATACGGACAAGGAGCTTCGGGAGTATACTAATTTTGCTCGCAAGAGATTGATGCAAGTTCTAAACTTTAAGCTTCCAGACATGGTGGGCAAACACTGTGTGCCACGCAGGATTCCGGAGAAGCCCCATAAGATCAGAGCACCGAAAGGCAACAGGGGGGACGATGATTTGGATACAACTGGTTCTATGGAGAAACCTTTTGACATGGCGGAGGACCATGCACTACAGATGGCAGAAAAGAAACGACGGGGATCTCCTATGCCAGAGAAGTTACCTCCTTATCAACCAAAGGAAGGACAGACATTTCCATTTGATGACTAGTCATCTCCACCAGCCAGTGACAAGGCTTGGGCTCGCACACAGAGCCCTCCACGGGACTCTCACCGACAGAAGGGTGCTCGTTCACAAAGGTTTGCTGATCCTAAACAGTAAACCGTGAGGACACGACTTTTTGAGAGGGGGAGGGGTAATGCTAGAGGGTTGTCTGGGACTTAGACAGTTTTACGGGTTCTGTGGGATACCCTTACTTTTTGCAGAGACTTATGGATAGTAGACTTAAACCAACACAGGCCTTAGGGGTAGTAGACAGGCTTACACAGTCAGTCATAGACTTATACAGTTAGACACAGCTAGTCGCAGTCTGACACAGCCTTACACAGCCTATCACAGTCTATCACAGCCGGACACAGCCGGACACAGCTCAACACAACCAGTCACAGCCCGGCACAGTCCGACACAGCCAGTCACAGCCGACACAGTTGGGCACAACCCGTCACAGCATTCACAGGGAACGATTACCATGGCAGGGAACGACTGTGTGGGAACGACATCGGCAGCGGGAACGTGTATTCTATCTGGATGACAGTTAGTTAGTTAGGCAGTTAGAACAGCTTGCAGGTAGAAAAGACAGAGTAGCAATGGAGGGAGGACACTACGATCACGACTTGGCCATCGGGAAGGGAGGGACGATCTGGAGCTGAGGAATGGAGAGCGCAGTGAAGGAGGAGTCGCGAACTGTTGATGCTTGAATCATGCAAGCCGTAGAGTTATACTGTAGAGCAGACTAGGGACACCATGGCTTCGGCCTGACATTTGATAGATCATAATCTGATACATATTCCATACTCACACTGTGTAGAGAGACCTGAGTGAAGTTGTGGAATGAAGGGATGAGTGATTGGAACATGGTAGATTGCTGAAGCAATTTGATGCTTAAATATAAACAGTAAGGTAATTCGCTGACATGAAGGCAAGAAAGAATACAAACAAGAAGCACTTCCATGATATACTAGTTGTAGGTCATGACTGATTGTTCTGAGCGGGCTGAGTGCTTAGAGATATCCAACTCTCCTATCTTGGAGTTCCCACCTCGGATAGCGAAGGGATGGGTGAGTAAGAGCCGCTCGATAGCCGCCATATATGTCGATCATCCTTTTTTTATTCTAATTAAAATAGCGTCTTTCATGTACATTAGTGTATATTTTATTGAGTTGAGTACAAAATTATAGTAGAAAATCTTCAAGAAGTGAAATTATATAGCAATGACAGAGCTGGAGTAACTATCGGAGCAAGCCAGATGTGATAACGGCTTCTTCTTCAAAGAAGATCAATGACATGTTCCAGGAGGATAGGAAAAGGTCTCGCTCTCAGACTGTAAACCGGATTCGGATTTTTGAAAACCCATCTCTGGCGACTAGTTTGTCTGACTATGGGAGCCTTCGCAACGGAATTGTCATTCCAGAGGATGTTGTATCACTGGAGAACCTGCATAAAGTGGCATTCCATCAGAGAGAGGACCAGCCCAATCACAACTCCTTGATTCCGGGGTTGACAGACCATGTGGCCTTGGAGTGCATCACAGAGGAATGCAACTTTTGGTGCGGACAGTACTCTAGAGGTTACATGGTATGGAGGTATGATCTAGAAATCAATGAATAGTCTTCAGCGCCAAGAATGATTCAGGATCGAGGTCTTTGTAAGTTAGCAAATGCAGGAAAATATGCTTATCTTGCTGGAGGATCTCACTTCAGACGACTCTCAGAACAACGCTACAACTCGCTACTTCAATCATGGGAACCTCTCCCCGATCTCAACATAGCCCGGGAAAGAGAGCTAATGGGAAAACAAGGATAAATGTGAACCGCTGGATATTGGTTGATCAAGGGTAGCGATCCCCACTTCCCAAACGGATGAATGACATGGATGAGGAGCAACTTTCATGAGGACTTAAAACGGCTCATGTATCAATGTAAGTTGGTCATGTACCAACTTATGATTTTTTTTATTTTTCACAAGTTCCAGTTGAGAAGTCAGCACAGACTTGTCCGATGCCGCACTGGTATGTACTAAAAGTCTGCACAGACTTGCCGTTTCCTATCCCACTATGGAATGCGCTCGGCATGACTATTGGGCTTCAAACACACCACCTCGGTCAACTTCACAACATAGGAAAATACACAAAAATGTTATGGTCTTGCAATTCTTCAACAAGGATAAAAGACAAACTAGAAGAACACTCGCAAAAACTCAGAGACCGCTCATCGGCAAGTCAGCACAGCCTTGCAGAATAGTAGAAGACCCTTCCCGGCCAGTGGCAATAGACGTATGGAATGGAATTTGCTGGCTTAGAAAACAAGAACAGTGGAACGGAAAGCGGTGGATGCAGAGCATAAGGCAGTATCGTAGGCAAATGCTCCTCATCTTCGCTCGCAGAAGGACGCTTCTGATGACGTTATTCCACCCACACGCAGGGATCATGGTTTTTCTTCGGCGTCTCCGCTGTTGTGCTGACAACCTTAATTATCCTACTTTGAGTATGAACGAGGCCAGTGCAATGCTTCACCCTTCTCAATTTATGCCACTACCTGCTCTGTAGTGGGGATGTCCAGCCCCTCCCCCTCCACAGTAAGAGGCTCCAGTGTGACAACGTGTACAATCTGTGTTACCCCTGGGGCAACCGGTTCAACTGGCTGTGGTGGCTGTGGTACTGAGGTAACTTCTTCCTCCCTCTCCGAAGGCCGTGCTTCCAGCAATAACAGCCCTCTGTGCTGCTGTGGTGCAACTCAGGCAGATCTATCCTGAGCGGGTGTGTAATCACATCTCTCTATCTCAATCTGCAGACTGTGGGAACAGGCTCTTGGATTGCCTGAACTCCGCATCAAGAAAGGTAAGAAGGCATATTGAGTGGTTAAGTACTCCTCATTTTAGAATTGATAACAGGGCCCTTTATCACCATGCAAGGCTCACTGTAGTAGTGTCAGTTACCTGTAACCATAAAGTTGATTCTAGGCTTCAAGATCAGGTTGAAAGAGAACATGTTGACGGTTGGCCAGCAAAACCCTTTCCTGGAGTGAAAACGGGTGCGCACTACCCAGGAAATGGTTTGGGGGGGGGGGGGGGGGGGGGGAGGCCACCTTGTGTTTTTGGGTTTTTGTGACGTGGCCCCCCAAAACCCCCGCCGGAAAGTGCTACCTGCTCCGGCGCTGAATGCCTGAGTAGGGATGGAACCCAAATACTGGCAGAATGCACATCTGAGGGTGACACTTCCAAAAAAATTCACCATTGTCTCTGCATTTCTGCAGCACACAATGTCACCGTTGGAATTTGTTTTCAGAAAAAAGAAAAGAAAAAAAAGGTTCCCATGGCTCATATTGCAGCGTAGTGTACAAGAACCCCTTTTTTACCCCCCACTTTCACATACAAAGGACCCCCAACAAAAATTGGGGGGAATTGGCTACAAATTCTGGCATGCATGGTATGACTGCCCTTCTATCTGAATATGTAGGGCTAAAATCAAAAACCCCCACTTCCACCTTGGTCAAAGCTATTTTTTTTGGGTGAAATTGGTGGTAGCTTGAAAAAAGAACATTATAATTTTCTTATAATCTGCCAATTGCATCGGTCAAAGTCTCTGAAAATGCATGGGCAGATGGATGTAGTAGTTACTCACATTTCTATAAGGTCCATTTCTGTGGATGATTCAGGGCAGGAAGTTATGGGCTCATCCATGCCAGTATGTACCGTTTTTGGGCTGGCCCACCAAAACGGTGGTCGTCCTTGAGGGGTTAACCCCCACTTCCACAGCTACTGCTACCCCCACCACCTCCACCTTCAAGAAGACGCTACGAATCTACAATGAGAGGCTCTAAATTTTGAGGTACAAAACAAGCCATTTCCGTAGCAGCACCAGAGAAGACCAAATCCTCGGATGCGCGCCACGTGGTGTATGAGGGCCCCTCGATAGGCAGACAGTCAGCAGCCGGTTGTAGCTGAGAGTCACCGTTAGGGCTCCCTATTGCCAAGTAGCTGCGGGTCTGAGGATAGTTTACTAGCTTGGGGTCGCTCTCCACTGCGCATTGTCGGCTCCTCTCTCTCTCTCTCTCTCTCTCTCTCTCTCTCTCGGGCTGTGGAAACTGGAGTGTTGCTCTGGGATTAACAGCAAAGCTGTAGTAGTGCATTGGCTGTCGTTGCCTGGAGCTTGGGTTGAACGGTTTCCTTTCTGGAAAATAAGAGAGCAGGAGAGATGAGGTTGCAAGTGCAGTTCATTGCGGCTGCAGTGCTGTTTGCAGCTGTGGCAGTCTCGGCCCAAAATGTGACACAAATTTTGGCGAAGTATCCTAGTTACTCTACCTTCAATCGCCTGCTTTCTGAGACAAAGGTGATCAACGAGATCCTCAGCAGGTCGTCCCTCACTCTTCTATGCCCTACCAATGCCGTTCTCGACCCCGTCGCAGCTGCCAATGCTCAGATGAGCGTACAAGAGGTTAGCGATGTGTTGAGATACCACGTTCTCTTGCAGTATTTGGATGTCTCGGAGATAAAGCAGATGAACAATGGGTCGGGCCTTGTGACTACATTGTATCAGACCACAGGGAGAGCTCAGGGACAGTTGGGTTTCGTCAACATCACAGACAAGCCTAATGGCGCAGTCGAGGTGGGACCTCCTTCAGCAGGGTCTGCTCCGCAAGCCGCTGTTATCACCAACATCACGTCGTATCCGTACAACTATAGCTTCTTTGAGATCAATGGTGTGTTGGTTCCCAGTGGCCTCAGTGCTGCAGCCCCAGTGCCGGCGCCTGCTGCTGTACCAACGCCTGCCCCATCTCCTAACCGTGGTCCAGTCCTCCCTCCAGCTCCTTCACCCGTTGTTACTGCACCGTCTCCTTCCCTTGTTCCCACTCTTGCTCCGACGGTTGCCCCAGTACTGTCTCCAGTACCATCTCTATCAGGCGTTCCTTCCACTGCCCCGGTGCCGACCTCTGGACCCATCAGGAGTCCGGCGGGCTCGCCCCCTGCGCCGCCCTCGGGGCCATCCACGAGCTACAGCCCTGCAGCTTCAGCAGTGGCCCCAAGCACTGCTAAACCCAATGCGTCATCATTTGTCGATTGCAGTAGGGCTTTGCTACTGATGGCAGTTCTTGCGTCTGGACTGTTGCTTCTGTAGGTAGAGGCAAAGTGTAGGATAAGCAACCCACGCGAGGTGCTTCACAGGTGTGAGCCCCCTTGCCACGAGGGCGGAGTTAAGTTCAGAGGACGCGCAAGCGTCGTGATCTGGAAGTTGAGATTATTCCACCGGGAGGTGAGAGTCTGTGAAGGCCGGGAGATGCGGCTTCCTCCGTTTTACAGGTTAGATCGGGCAGTTTTGCACTATTCATTTGGTGGAGTTCCGATGTGACCTGGCAGACCACGAGTCATGCTTCTCTATAGGAAGTCAGATCCTAAACCATGTACTTTGGTCAAATTGTTAGATACTCAATTTTTCAGAGGATGATGGGAGTCCGTTATTTGTAACTAGCATGCGTGTGTATCTCGGGAGAATCAAGCATTGCCATGAATTCTCGTTGAAGTTGCCGCGGATCTCTTGCCGCAATGCATGTCTCTGTTGGGTATGTAAGCGGCTGGGAGTTGTTTCAATGACTTGCAAGATAGTTTTTGAAGTCGAGTGTGGCGAGTAACTTGCTCGCAACGTGAAAATGGTGGGAGGGTCCTTGCATGAGTCATGTGAATTGGGCTGGTTTGCAGATGACGTATATGGATGATTCACATGATTCTAGTAGTGTGTCCTCGGGATGTGCACGTTGGATGTGTATGGGTGTGTGTACATGTTGTTCGAAGGGTGTCTACAACTTATGTCTCGTCGTTTTCTGTAGGCAATTAGCGAGAGCATATATATGATCAATCAACATGTTGCCACCAGACTTGTTCCAGCTATGTTGCTGCCAATTCTGACAATGTCAAGCAAGGGGCCCGTAACCCGCCCAAGTACCTATTCATGCTCCTCATCGCTCTATCGATTCCAGTTACCTTTGCATTCTTATTAAGTTTCGAACGCAGACCTAACGTATAGAGACGCCAGACAGAAATTGTGTCGGGTTGCGTACCCACGACCACAGTTGTGCCGTATCTGGGGCCAACGCGGCGAAATGACAACGTCCACGCGACGTTGGCAGGGACGACGCCGTCGGACGAAATATATAAGATCCTAACCCTAAAATTTCTTTCAGCTTAAAGTGGAGGAATTGGAGTATAGGGCTTTGCCTCGATTGTATCTGCTTCGTCGAGTCCTGTCAGGTGCTGCCTCGTCCAGTTGCTGCTCCTCCAACGCTGCTGGTCTACTTGAGCGTTGAAAGGAACTGACCTGAGCACACTGGTCAGGATCCACGCCTCTTTGCAGAGCTTCCTCAACATCCTTGTCACCAGAATGGTTGTGTTGGCGTGTCACTGTGCACCTGACAACATAACCTGATTCATTCAAGGAGGAATTCGTGGGGCATAGGCACGGCACCACACTACATGTATAAGAACCTGGTACAGTGATCAGCAGCTGCATCAGGATAGTACTTACAGCTTACCCAAGCTCGCCGCGCAGGCACAAGCTTGACATAAGGATGTCCTTTAATAGAAAATTGCAAGCAGCTAAGCTCTCATATTATAAACTGGCTGTGGTGTCTATCACAAGCCCATGAATAGCTGCTTTGGAGATGTTTCTAGTGAACTTACTCTTTAACAGTAAACTGGTAGTCAAAGAGTAAGTTCACTAGAATTTTTCTATCATACTCTTGCTGGAGTCAGTAATTTAAGCTTCTTCCTACAAGCTACGCCTGAAGAGGAGTAACCTACAAACTAGCTAACGCATGTTTGGTTGCCTCCAGCTGCCTCGCAATTCCTGCATCACCTGCACTCCAATTATTAGCAAGCCAGAGATTTTTGGGACAACACCTAGTTCTGGGAATTAACCATCTACAGTTCATTCTCAAGTGCCACTTGCCCAATATGGATGTGGCTTGATTTTATTGCAAGCGTGTGACCTGACGGGTACGGCCCGCGAGGTACAGCAGGGGAACCCCCACTCCGGCAGCCTCGTCCGCGAGCTGGACGCCCCATGTCAAATCATCCCCACCCCCTCCGACCCCTCCCGCCCGTTGCCCCGCCCCCGCCCGCCCTCTGCTCCCCGCGCCCCCGCCCGGGACCCTTGACCCCCGCCCCACCGCTGGCCGCGCGGCGCCCCACAGCACCGCCCGGTCTCCAGCCACGTGGCGGCCCCGCTGTGATCCCCACTGGGTGATCCCCCTTCCAGTGCCGGAGTGATCCCCCACCCCCATCTCTAGCCACGTGGCACTACCCCAAACCGTCGATCCCCTCCCCATCCATCCAACCTCAATTGAATGGATGACGGCCGGATGAAGGCCCATGACGCGCCCATCGCCACGTGGCGCTCCCGCCGCCGTCGATCCCCTCCTCCCATCCACGGCGCACTCCCCCTGACACGCCTTGATCCCCTTCCGGACCGGGAGTGATCCCCCAACCCTAATCGCCCGCCACGTGCGGATCCCCCGGACCGTCGATTCCCTGCGCATCATCCGACCTCACAAACAATGGATGTTGTGTGTCATCCGCCCCTCATCCCCCGCCATCCTCCCGCACAAGGGATGGACGACGGCCGGATGACACTGACCTGCCACGTGCCGCTCCCCCCGCCGTCGATCCCCTCTTCCCATCGACAGCCCGATCCCCCGACACGTCGCCGGCCCCCCCCCCCCTCGGTTGATCCCCCCGTCCAATGCGGTGACTGATCCCCCATCGGACGGCACGTGGCGCTCCCCCGCCGCCGATCCCCTCTTCCTACCACGCGCGGGTCCCCCGACACGTCGCCGCTCCCGTCTCGTCTTCTACCACCACGTGGCGGTCTCCGTAGCCGTCGATCCCCTCGTCCCATCCAAGACCCGATCCCCCGAGCCACCGCTCCCCCCGCCTCTGGTTGATCCCCCGCCCCCGCCATGCCGCCCACCCTTGCACCCCCCCCCCCCCCCGCGCGTCAACGCGGGAACAGGTGATCGTTCCCCCCCATGGCGGTCCCCTCTCCGTTGATCCCCCACACCACCTGGAGTGATCCCCCATCCTTCTGCTCCCCCACCCCCCGGGAGCGATCCCCCTTCCAGGTGTCAAATGTCAGGGTTGTTTGCACATGGCTATCATTTTGTTCATCTATGTCGTCCTCCCCCATCCAACGGCCATGCACGTTCCCCGCCATTTTGGTCTGTGAGCTGAACGGACTGGATGTATTGAAATTTAGGGTTTCCGGCTGCTCGCAAATTTGATCCTCTTTGCGCGCGTGTATGCTGCACTTACGCGTGTAGTTTGCTGCTGTGTACTGTTTCTGCAGGACGCGTGTGGTCTGCGGATGTGTACTGTTCCTGCGGGGGTGTCGGGCATCATGACTGGATCTTTGGAGTTGCGCACGTCATTCCTTCTATCACAGCTACGTGACACGTTGCAAATCCCCCCGGATGGTTCCTTCAACCACAGGTCGCTTATATGGACTCCAACTATTTCAAGTGGAGGTGGACATCGTGTATATACGGATGTTGCGGTCATTCCTTGGAGCAGGATCGACGATTTTGTGAGAGGGGAGGAACAAAGGGCAGAGGCGCCCACTCACTTCAACAGAATGGTGCCTAAATAGGGAAAGGAGGGTGAGCTCTTAGCTCCGAGGGCCAATAGTTGCTCTCTTGTCATAAAGTCCGCCTTCACCTTTGTGGTTTCTGGATGGTCTCTATGTGTTCTTTGTAATGGCATGCTGCTTGTTTGCATTGTTTGCTCTTCTATTTTGTCAAAATGCTCTCTTGCTCCGAGTATTCCACTCCGCCGACATAGTTCTCATCATTGTCCAGGTTCCATTGTTCTTAGGGACCTGAGGACAAGCGCACAAATGCAATACCTGTCAAGAAACATTCTTTGAAGAGAAGGAACGGCAGGAGAGGGTGTGTGCTGATGCTTCATCGCCTTCTTACAACAACCACAAAGGGCCGAGACGGAAGAAAGTCGTTCAGGGAGAGTCCATCAAGAGGGGTTGCCTCTGTCAGTTTAGGATTGGACGATGCTACCTGGATCCTTCTCTTGCTGTCATAACATACTACAACAAAAACCATGTTGATGGATGTGACAAGGTCTGCCATGGCCACATTGACCCGACTTCAAGTAACACCCGTTTCGCGCACGCACCTCACCTTAGTGAAGAGGTTAAGATGTGGATAACGGATAGCATACGTGCTGGGTTGTCGCCTGCTGAAATCATGGCCCAACATGAACAACAGGTGTTTGACAGCAAGGTCAATGGAGAGAAGTGGTGTCGTGATGATGTTGTGCTTGAGCATAACATTAGAAACATCATGGACAAGCTGGCATGTGAGATTTTCAAGCGACATAAGGACGAGGGGACCAGTCTGAAGATGTGGAAGGAGGCCCAGCCCCAGAGTGTTTTCTTCTATCAAGGGGACACACCCAATGCCCCTGCTGGAGGAACACGGCGCGGCAATGTCGACCTCAAATTTGCCATTGGCATTCAAACATAATTTCAGAAAAAAATAATGCTCCAAATGGGTGACAAACGTATCGTCTCTTGTGATGCGACCTTCGGAACGAATGAACACAAGGTGTGTGGAATCGACGGCGTGGACTCCTGGGAGCATGAGAGCATAGCATCTTTCACTGTGAAGGGGATCAGTGTCTGCTACCCTCTCTGTCTCTGCTGCCCCATCATGTGATGTCCCCGCCGCTGCTCCCTTTCAAATCTGTGAACCCGCACCAAGTGCTACCCTCCTCTCCGCCCCCCCCACCCCCCTTTGTGTCTGCCGCCCTCTCTGCCACTCCTCCCCAACCATGTGATCCCCCCGCCTCTGCACTTCTTCCATTATTTGCTCCCCCAGAGGCTACCCTCGTCTCACCGCATGCTATCCCATCGGACTCATCTCCCTCCTCGCATGAGTTTTCTTTTTGTGCTCCCCCCTCATCTGGTACTGCTTTAGTGTGTATCACTGCTCACTCCCTTTCTGATCTCCCTTTAGCCCTGGCAGCCCCCACCTCTACTCCCGATTTTTTGTCTGCTCCCCTAGATCTGCCTTCTACGAAGCATGCATCCATGTGTGACCCTGGTCCCCCCCTGTCTGCCCCTGACTTCCACTCTTCTTCCCCACATCTGTTTGCTCTCTCGCATGCTACTGTGACTCCCTCCGGTCCCCCCCTCAGTGCTCCATCACCCGAGGTGTCATCCCCCAACGTTGCTCCCGATGTCATGCCTGCTCCCCTCCATGTATATGCTCTGTTGCGGGCTGCTGTGTCTCTCTGTGGTCCTTCAGTCTCTGCCCTTGTCCAATCACCTCTTTCAACTCATCCCGAGTCTGTGTATACTTCCCACGTGGAGAGGGAGGATGTGCCAAGAATGGTGGATCCAACTACCAAGTCTAGCAGATTTGCAACTGTTTCCAGTCCTCTGCCGACAACACAGGTTGAGGTTATTTCAACGTTGGTGACCCCTGAACGCCAGTCATTGGCAGGGAACACCGAATTGGCAACGGAGGGGTTTGTTCCGCCCATGTCAGTTTTCCCAGGTGCACCCCCGTATCATGCACAAGCCATCCCGTTGTTATCCGCACTCGCAGATAGTCTGGTCTACCCCACAGATCCTTGGAATATTGAATTGGGGGTCACCCCTGGCTCCACATTCACCACGGGTCTGACGGTGCTTGTGCCTATGTTTTCTGCTCCAATCCCCCTGCACATGGGTTTGACCTCCGGCAAACCATCATTTGGCCCAGAAGCAGGTCGAACACGGCATAGGGTTGCTACAAAAACTTCGGGACGCCAATTGAACCTGCAGGGCATGGAGCAGGTGGATCAGAAAGAAGCAAAGGATAAGGGGAAGGAGAAGGAACACATGAAGGGCAAGGGGGAGCAGATCGGAGAGGGGATCGGCAAGGGGAAGCAAAGGCCCCCGAAGGATGAGGGGGAGCCAAAGCGTGCGCAAAAAATACGGGTGAAGATGCGGGGGAGGGAGGAGAACCGTGCAGCTGAGGGGGAAAGTAAAGCTATCACCAGAACAGGGAAGAAACGGAAGGCAAAATCTGGTCGGCCAGAAGTCACTAAGTAAGTGGGCCAAGGCTTCCAACGACCAAGGGGGGACCAAATTCATGGTGAGTACATTCAGCAGGGCTTATATGCATGATAGGGGGATGATATGGTTGCTTGAAAACACCCTTAACAGTTAATTGTCTGCCTGTGTGACTTCGTGAACTTGTGTACAATGTAGAAACCAGAATAGACTGAGGGAAAAGCTCCCAGAGGACAAGGGCTGCCTTGTTTTCTTCAAAGGCACTCCACAGGAGTCCATTCTGGGTTCATAGGATTATCTACGGTTGTCAAAATTGTATGGGGAAGCGGGGGGTGGAGGGGTGTTTTTGTATGCCAATATTTTGTAGCTATCCCTGGAGGAGAGTAATCGTTGCTGGTGGGCTGTGATGGACACACTGATATGGACGGCTTTGGAGGCATCATCCAAGGACGACCTTCACAAGATTTCCAAAGGGCTTGTAAATGATTGGGTAACTAAGAAGTGCCTAGGGAAGGATCCAGATAAGGTTCAGACATGGTTCGTCCCCTTATGCTCTGGGTACGTCCCTCAATCCTCCTATTTTGCAGCTTTGACCGACTTTGATTTGATTTGGAGAATGGAAAGCATTAGTCTGGCCTCAAACACATGTGCGTTCTGTAGGGGCCATTGGAGTTTGATGGTTTTTGATAAGTCCAAGTTTGTTCATCTGAATTCCATGACATCATTCAAATCCCATAGCCGACTTGCCTTTGAAACGCGTCTTCGCACTTTTAGAGCATACCTACACAAAGCTGAACTGGACTCAGTACTTTGGAATGAAATAATGGCATGGGAGTGGCTGGAACCTGAGGTGCCACAACAACCAAGCGGCTGGGAGTGTGGCTACTTTGTAATGACTTTCATACAGAAATACTTGGAGACCAAAATCACAAAAAAATGGGGGGCAACTTTTACAGCAGATTGGTATGTGAGTACGCAGTATCAAAGCAGGATTTTCTTTGTGGATGGATAGTGGATAATTGGGATGATGTAGATTTGCAGCGTAGACTGTCGCATGTGCATGCCTCGGATGCTGAGGATGTAGCTATTGTATCTCCATTCCCCACGAGAAAAAAATGAAGCTTGTCCTCCTCTTTGTCATCCCTTTATGTCTTCTTTGGCGTCCACTGTGCTGTGAAGGGGATGAAGGGGTGAGGGGGTGAGGGGATCCTTGAGGTGGATCAGACAACCAGGGATGAGGGGGGGCCAAGGGGGGGCTTAGGGGATCAGGGGGCTCAGGTTCAGGGCGGTCGGGGGATGAGGGGATGAAGAAGACAAGGGATTGTATAAGGGGTTAGCGGGGATCAGGGAAGTAGGGGAACAGGCGGGAGAGATCAGGGAACCAGGGGAGTGGCCGGGCAAATGAGGGAATCAGGGAACCAGGGGAACGGGTGGGGAGAACAGGGGATCATGGAACCAGGGGAATGGTTGGGGAGATCAGGGGATTAGGGAAGCAGGGGAACCGGCCGGGAGAAGAGGGGATCAGGGAACCAGGGGGACGGGTGGGGAGATCAGGGGATCATGGAGAGAATGTTGGGAGCTGGACGGGGGATAAGGGGATGAGGGGACCACGGGGTGAGGGGATGAGGGACGATAGGTTTCAAATCGGGGGATCGGGGGATTACTGGTGAAAAGTCGCGTGTGAAGGGGCAAGTTGTGAAAGGTCATGTCCGTGTTTTGCACTATGAAAGGTCACGTCCCTTGCACGTACGAGTGGTGCATAAGCATGCAACAAAAACTGAAAATAAGCCCCAAAGCAAAATTTGAAATTTGCCCAACAATGGCGGAGACCCCAGAGTCGGAAGATGACCCAGAGCCCACAAACTTTCGCTTTAGTCCAAGACAGTGTCATTTGCTCTCTGAAAGGGACGATGATATTGAAGCATCGGTTTTATGGTGCACTGCCTTGCAAATGCAATGGTATCCTCCTTTTCAAATGGAGAACTTTGAACTGGTGGCTTCACGTTGGAAGCGAATGTATAATGGTTATGAGACAAAATGGCTTTCAAAACCACATATACGGTGTCCGATATGTTATATACACTATGGGAATCCAAATGGTTCCCACCGAGGTCACCACAAATGTCTCTCATACCACTGTGAATTGCACAAAACATCATGGGTCACTGAACACAAGGCGCTGGCTTCAATAATTTCCCCGCCGGATGACAGCCACACTGCCTTGTTGAGCGAACTCTTTGGGTGATACATGGGGGAGCAGTGCACGGTCAAGGGGGCCGGGCATATAAGTCCATTGCGAAGCCGCAGAGGATGGGGGGATGAGGGGGAGCAGAGGGGATCACGGGGAGCTGAGCAAAACCTCGGGAAGCAGTGGTGTGAGGGGGCCAGTTGTGATGAGAAGGGGGATCAGGGGGATCAGGGAACCTCTACCATTTCAGGGGAGCAGAGGCCGAAGCACTACACGAAGAGGGGGATGATGGGAGGAGGGGCGCTCCTTGGGAGCGATCAGAGATAGGAAGGGGAGAAGAGGCGGGGGCAGCAGAGACAGCGAGGGCAGCGGAATATTCCCTTAGGGAGTCTAAAAGAATACTGTGAGGCAGAACAGTATGAGAGGGGATGGGATTGACATCAACTTCCACAATGGGTGTGTAGAAACCTGCCGTCGGAGATTCCACTTGAAAAGTCTCTGTATGAGGCGCTTGAAGGTCTTCAACATGTGAGGGTGTTGGCGACGCCATTTGCGATGCATGGTGGGACAACTGTGATGAATTGAAGGCGTCCACGTCAATGTGGGAAAGGTGAGGGGCATATGGAGACACTCGTCGGTCGTATAGTTCATGTCTTCTCGCCAACAACACCTTGTTTGCTTGTAAGACCTCCTCCATGGCATTTCACTACAACAGATCGCGGTAGTTATGACTGCCAAACGGTGGTAGTCATGGTTTTCATGACTTTGACCATGACTGCACCATGTTTTTATATGAAATTGACCTCCCGCAGTCGTTCATACGACTGTAGTCATATGAACGACTATCTAAATAGTCGTCTGTATGACTACATAGCTCCGGAATGGGCGGAAGGCTGGTCAACGGCAATTGACCAGATTTAGCTCATCATTCATAGTCATTTCCATGACTACAGTGTACATGGATGAGGTTACATAGTCATGATGACTACTGGGGACTTTGTAATTTGGTGTGTATAATACAATTTAAACACCATATGATCATATGAATGACTAATGGGTGTATTGGTTAACAGGTAGTGAACTATAACTCTTATAGTAAAGAGGTTGTAGGTTCAAACTCCTCTAAGTACAATCAAATGGATAAGATGGCCCTAGGGTTAGTATGCGAGCTAGGGATAGCACGTGGTACCCTAGATGGACTGCCACGTGGTTTTTTCATTATTATAAAATGCATTATGCCACGTGGCACAATGCGGTGCGACGCGGCGTTTGACATATGTTTTCATTTTTTTAGTTTTTTTTAATTTAATTTAATTTTTTAAATCAATTGCGCCTCGCCACGTGGCGCGGCAGCGGTGGCTGCAGTATGGTATATATGACTGCAGTGAGAGATATCACTTGGTTCATATGACTGTAGTCATCCGGACCGTACCATCCTGTACTCATTGTATTGACTTGGTTTGCACGACTTACAGTCATAGAAGTCATATGTACCGTTTATGACTGCAGAATAGTCATATATACAGTCATAAATACCGCGATCTGTTGTAGTGTTTTGAACTCCAACATCAGCTGCCTCAGCCTCACCTATCACATAGACAAGCGCTTGTGTCTTAGCTTTGACCCCCGTGATCCCCTGATCCCCCGATCCCCGACTGTAAAGTCTGCTCCCCCATTTATCTATTCCAATTCTAATCTTCACAATGAGAGACTGTTGGAGAGGCAAAGCATGCACTTACACGTAGCGTCCCAAATCAATGTGCTCCCGCCTAAACAATAGATCCTCCCAGGCCTTGGCTGCACGTCGTATCCCTTTGGCATCGTTGCCCTTGCACCACAAAACTTGGAAGTGGGCGGTTTCCGTTGCTACAAATTCATGAAACGCTCGGGCACGCACCATGCAAAGAAATGCTCGGCAGGAGTCGACGATCTGCATTTTGTCCTGCATTGTACCATATCTAAGCTGACCCTCTGCCAGGAACACTTCTTTCAACATAGTCTCCTGATTCTGAAAATTCCCAAACGTCCGCCAACCTCCATGCAATAAGAGTCCAAATCCATGGTAGGGCAGTTTGTGAGTAGTCTGCGGTGCAAAAAGCATCATGATATGACTGGGGCAAGATGCCGTGTTTTAAATCGGCCAAAGGATACAAGTGTGAAACAAGGGGTCGAGGGTCCATGGTAGAAAAAACTTGGAGGGGAACAGGGACCGGAGGCAGTCGGGCTGGACATTGACGTTTCAACCAGGTGACAATGGCATCAGATTCCTCGGCAATTCTTAGGAGAGGGAATTCAGGAAGCAGACGTCGAACGTCCTGCTCCTCCAGCAATAGTTCAACAATATCAAACTGGAGATCTACAGATGAGGGGGGAACAGAAGAGGAGGGAGCAGCAGAGGGGGGAGCATACCTGAAAGAAGTCGAGGGAGCAGAAGAGGGGGGAACGGTGCAAGGGGGACATGACGTGGGGGACCTGATATGGGGCGAGCAGATCTGTTTGCAGCAGAGGCGGGGGGGGGGGGGGGTGGGGGCAGGGGTAGACTTGTGAAGGGGGAGCAGAGACAGGCATGATGGGGGGAACAACATTCACCGGACAGGAGGGTGTTACGATAGGGGTACTCATCTTTCCCACAAGATAGCTCTCAAAATCTTCCAACTCCAGCCCAATGGATAGAGCACAGGAAACGCCGTCTTTGCAGGTGCTCCATGCCCGCACTGATTTCCGCACAGCCTCAATTTCTCCCGCGGAAGCATTGATCTGCAGGCAAAAATGCAACACAGAATGAGCATTTACAAACCGGGGGCAATCCTGGGAAACTATTGGGGGGAGCAGAAACTCAAAATGAGATTGGGGGGTGAAGCAAACCTGTTCTTGTAGAAGCCATATTCTCCAGCGGCGTTCAGCCCTCTCCACTCGCTTTGCAAACCCTCCACTCCATGCGAAATCCACAAATGCATCCCAAAATCTTTCATCATTCTGGTCAGCAAAATTGGAAGGGAGAAGTCCATGTTGCAGGAGTATAAATGTTCCAGCAGGAGTGATCGGGTGCAGTGTGTCGTGGTCGATGTCCATGGCCCCATCCCCTGTAGGTGTTCTCTAATTGAATGCATTATAGAAAATTACACCATTGTATATAGAAGAGGAATTCTTGCAAGCTGATTGAATATAGATTCAGTTCTGGGTTTAATCTGTCATTACCAACTGCAAAAACTTAAAATGAAGTCTTTTCGGTCTGTCGAGGAAGAATGTGTACTGTCTGGCTCAGCAAAGGTTGCAGGTATGATAAGTTTCATGCTTATTCTCCCACTCTACATTTCAGCCGACCGACGGCTGCGCGTCGGACGGCCATCTCCACCCCATCTCCCCAGAAAAAATCAGAAATGCGAGCTCGCTTGGATCCACTCACTCCAGAGATGCTAAGGGTGTTGTTCAACGGGACCTGTGCTATTGAGACGGCAGATTTCCTACGACACTGCGACTTCCACCACTCCATTGACCCCGTGCAATGCCATTGGTTCACGAGGTGTGTGAACAGCATGACCTATGCAGAAAGAACTCATCTTGTCGTGTTTACGACAGCTTTGGAGTATTTTGGAGCACGACGCATGAGCATCATGCTCCTAGACCGAAAAGATAATCCTTTGCATTCAGTCCTCTACCTGTGTGCAGACCCTTTATCTACCACCCTACAAAGACGAGCAGATGATGTTTCGAAGGATACAATACTCAATAATGGACACAAGTTATGGGAGACCATGACAATATATGTGTACCTAGCTAGGAGACTGCGTGGAAGGACCTTGCATGTTGTAGACATGTCGGCATAGACATTGAGGAGTGGAAATCTGCAAGCAACCAACAAATCCTTTCAGCAGAAAATTGAAGGTGAGGTGCAAACCACTTCAGAAGTATATCTAGGGACATCATCAGTGAAATTGACATCCTGAAAGAGACCATCAATTGACTGTGTGAACAGAACAGTGAACAATTGAACAGACTGTGTGAACAATTGACTGTGTCTAATTTGTCAGAAACTGTGTGAACAGAATAGTTCATGCCTCTATGCCACTGAGCAATACAGATACAATGGAAGTCACATGTGCTGGGACACAAAACTGTTCTTGTGGGAGATGGGCCCAAAGTTGGGTACAAACCAAAGCCCTTGGAAGAGCTGGGAGTGAGGCTATGTGGTTGCCCCTTAGCAACAGATGGGTGTAGGGTCCGCACTTTGGTGAAGTGTCGCGCGGCTTTTACTCACCCATCCCTTCGCTATCCGAGGCGGAAACTCCAAGATAGAAGAGTTGGAAATCTCTAAGCACTCAGCCCACTCAGAACAATCAGTCATGACCTACAGCTAGTGTATCATGGGGATGTTTCCTATTTGTTTTCCTTCCCGCATTCATGTTAGCTAGTTACCTTACTGTTGGTAATTAAGTATCAGTTTGCTTCAGCAATCTATCGGATTCCATCAACTCATCCATTCATTCCACAGCTTCACTCAGATCTCTCTACACAGTGTGAGTATGAAGTATGTATCAGATTAATATCTATCAAGTATCAGGCTGAAGCCATGGTATCTCTATTCTGCTCTACATTACAACTCTACTTCTTGCATTCAGCAAGTATCAACAGATCGTTCTTCTCCTACTCCGTGCTCTCCCTCTTTCTGCTCAGAGATGCGCTCTCCGCTTCATTTCCTAGTTCTGATTTCCACCAAGTGATGTCCGAAGTCCCCCCAAGAAGTGCCCCCGAACTCCTTCCAGCAGTGATTCCCCAAGAAATGATCCAAGAATTGATCATTTTCCAGTCCTTGCTCCTGGCTTTATCTTCCTACCCGTTGTTCTAACCGTTTCCCTCACTAACCGTCATCCGTGAACTAACATGTTCCATTCGCAGATGTTGTTCCCCACAGTCGTTCCCTGTCCTGCTATCCGTTCCCTATGGTCGTGACAGCTGTGTCAAGCTGTGACTGGCTGTGTGAAACTGTGACCGGCTGTGACCGGCTGTGTCGGGCTGTGACTGGCTGTGCGACTGTGTTGGGCTGTGTCGGCTGTGCGAAGCTGTGACGAGCTGTGTTGGCTGTGACTGGCTGTGTTGGACTATGACGGTTGTGTTGGCTGTGTCGGACTGTGACGAGCTGTGTTGGCTGTGACGGGCTGTGTTGGCTGTGACGGACTGTGTAACCCCCTCCCTAAAGTGCGCTGCTGTCACCCCTAAGGCTCCTATTGGTCTCAGTCTGTGCAAAAATTAAGAGTACCCCACAGATCCCGTAAAAGTGTCTAAGTCCCAGACAGTCCTCTAACATTACCCCTTCCCCTTTCAAAAAGCCGTGTCCTCACGGTTTACTATTTGGGATTTGTAAACCTTTGTGAGCAAGTACCCTTGTGACGTTGAGAGTCTCGTGAAGGACTCCGTGTGCGAGCCCATGTTCTGTCACTGGTTGAGGGAGATGATTGAACACTACCTGGATATGTCAGTCCCTCTGGAGGCTGATATCGAGGTAATCTTTCAAGCATAGGAGACCCCCGTCGCTTCTTCTCTGCCATCTGCATTGCATAGTCCTCTGCCATGTCAAAAGAGTCCGCTGAAGAAACAGTTGTATCAGAATCCTCGTCCCCCCTGAGGTGTTTTAACTGTCGAACTTTAACTGGAATTCTCTGGGGCATACAATGTTGTCCCACCATGTCTGGAAGTTTAAATTGTAAAACTTGTTGTAAGCGCTGAATTGCAAAATTGGTGAAGACCCTGAGCTCCTTGTCTGTCCATGTGAGTGGTGTACCAATGACTTGTGAATTGTGCAAATATTTCCATGCCTCATGTCCCTTAAGGAAAATATCGTCAGGCCCGAATTTCTGTGTTGACAAATTGTTCCAGGCCGCATGAAACCATGAACGAATCTGAGAATCTTTTTGCATCATAACTTTTGCCTCATATAGGTACATATGAGGTGGCACTGAAGGTAAGACCCAATGATCCCCACTGGAATAATTCAGAAAGCGCGTTGCATCTTCTGTTGCTCAATGTGATAACGTACCAGAAAACAAGCAGCGTAGTATAACCCACAGCCCATGACAATACTTGCTACCTCCTTGGTCTTGGTATAAATGAATCCATGTACAACTTGGAAGGCAATTAATTCCTTCAACATGGTACTTGCCTCATGCCAGTACTGTGCAAAGTGATGATCCTCAATTGGTCGATTGTTCGGAAGAACTTTAGTCCTAGTGGCCACTGGCAACCAAATGCGCATGATTTGATAGTAATGTGCCAATGACTGCGGAGGACTAAATTCTTTCCAAGCCAAATCCAACACAATGGAAATTTGGTTGAAGGGCATAATCATAGCCCTATTGTACTCCCGTGCACCTGGAGTTTTAGGTGGGTTAAAAGCAGCATTCCCCCATACCTCAGGCTGTGGTGGCTGTGGTGTGGTTGTAGTAACAACAGGGTCAGCTACTGGCACAGTGACTTGTTGTGGTGTTGGTGGCACTGGCTCTTGTACCATTGGCATCTCCTGCACCCCCTGTGAAGAAGACTGAAAAGCCAAAGTTCTTGCTTGTAAATAAGAAGCCATTAGCTGTTCCTCAGGTACACAGACTCTCTTGTCGATATTTGAAGTGAGGTCCTCCACTTGAGTCTGCAGGCCGTCTACATCCTCCTGTAACTCCGCTATTCTACTATAGACATTGTCTATAGTAGTTGTGGCAATGTTCTGCACTTGCAGTCTGAGCTCATTCATCTCGCTTTGGGTGAGCTTTCGTGGTGCTTTGCCCTCCACTGGCCCTTGTGCTAACCAGACCTGCATAAGGTGGTTATCCACCAAGTTGCTTGTGGCACCCCTGAGAGTCTGCTCCTCTGTGAGCCTGTACACATCTATCTGCTGCTTTAAAGCCTCCATGCGCTTTGCATGAGGTTCAACCAACTCGCATAGGCAGCAGCCAGATTATTGGCTTCCTTCCAAGCTTTGTTAGCCACAGAGAGTTCATTTCTATTGGACATGAGTGTTCAAGGATGTACCTCTCTTGGTCAGCTTCAACCTGCCTGTATTGCTTGAAGGTATTCTCATTGCGACAAATTGTATTCTTCATATCGACAATGAGTTTCGTTTGCTCGACATTCTCTGCCTCTACCTTCGTACATCTTTCCGCTTGACTGTTTATTTCTATTGTACTTTGGTCAAGCATAGTTGTGAGTGTAGCACATTGTATGGCCATCCTGTCATGCACTGTCTGCAACTCCGTATGTAGTGCATTCACTTCTTGCAACTTGCTTTCATGCTTCACCTGCATTTGGTATAGCTGTTGCTTATGTGCTTCGTGCAACTGGTCTTGGGCGAGGCCTGCCTCAATCAATTGTTCATTGGCCAATTGCAAAGCCGCTTCTGTACTCTCTAAGTCTTGATGCATCTTGAGAGTGACCTCTTCATCGACCTTGTTTGCACACTCAGTGGCAAGTCGAGCCTCAAACTCCTTCATGAGTTCCTCCCTCAAAGCTGCCAATTGGGAAGTTGGAACATGGGATTTGACATAAGTGCCCAACAAATTAAGTGTCCTGCTTATGGAACTCATAAGCATGGCCTGTTGAGGGTCATCATGGTGAGCTTGCTGCTGTTCTCCCTGATCCTCAACAGTGTGATGCCTCACGAACCACTCAGGCCATTGCCCCACCAGATTTTCTTCCTGAACCACTTCATCCGTCACCGGTCCTGCATTGTCTTGACATTCTACCTGTGGTACCTCCGTCATAGGTGTGTGTATTATATGCACCGCAGGGTTTCCCCTGGACAACCGTTGCACCTCCGGAATCACTGTGTCCTTGACCATACCAAAATTTCATAGAGAAGGTCCCCTTCTCAATTTCTGCCACCACCTGTTCTGTAGTGGGAATATCTAACCCTTCTTTTTCCAAATCAATTATTCTGGTGGAACTGCATGGACAACTTGTGGGAAAAACTCTATGACAAGCCGATAATCTGGGATTGTGATGGCTATGTGATATGAAGTAACTTCCTCTTCCCTCTCTGAGGTCCTGCTTCCATAATAATAGCAGTTTCTGTGCTGTTGTGCCCTTCCGGCACAAGAGTTGGGAAACATTATCATGGGATTCCGTGATTGGTTGAAGCCAGTGTAGAGGGATCCGCCACTACAGTCTTTCCCCGCCTCTATCTCTTAGTCTGGGGTTGCCCTGCCTTGTCCACCCTCACTGTGTTGAAGAGCCTTGCTCTTCCATTGCAGTGGGTTTCGGCCAAAACACTCCATCTCCTTTCTTTCTCGAGCTCAAGTATGCCAGAATCAAGAATTATTTGAGCAATGATTGGGCCAGACACTATGATAGGAGACCTTTGCGGCAGAACCCTGTAATCTTTTCATATCTCTCCTCTACCAGTGCGTGGTTGTACATTATGTCCGCCCATTCTTTATCCCTCAGGCTTCTCCTCTCAGGGCTTTTTGGTATTTCCTCTGTGAAGGATCTGCTCTCAATATTGTTGGTTCTGTTTCATGGCAAACAGAACGTTCAATACCTGGCTCCTACCTCCCTTAGCCCTGGGGTACACGGGCCTTGGTACAAGCCGATACCCTGAGTTTTAAGGAAACGCCCTGCTTGGAATAAAAGCCCCTATTTGCAGGCGGCCCTTGCCTGTTTTGTGCTCCTCAAAATGCACTGACCTGATGGCAATCGAAACAATGCTGGTAGTTATAGGGGAAGTTATTACTAATTCAACTCCCTTCAACGTTGTTGATCCTGTCCTAGGCTCAAAGTTCTCACAGAATGTAACATGTAAGGGATATGGGGAATGTCCAATCTTTGCTTTGCAATCCTTCCAATCGCAGCTCCTTCAGTAACTTTACCGCCTGTGGAGTAGCAATCGTTTGTTTCTGCAGGATTGTGGTGCTCTTCACCCTGATTTCTTCCATTCCTCTCACTCTCTTCATTCTAGACCCACAGAAATTTTGGCTGTAACAATTGAAGAAATGCCTGCAGGGCACAAAGCATAAACGTATGGTTGCCACAAAAAGCTATGGGTAATTTCTTGTAAGCCTGCGGGGCTTGCAAGCATCGATTAAGAGAAAAATCCGCTCTGTTCTTCCGTCCCTATGCCACTGCGTAAGTAATATGCGAGCGTATAGTCTGTTAGTTCCTCCATAGCTTCAAAGCTATAGCATTGATGGTTTGTCCCGTCGAGACGCCCGTTACTTAGAACGACGCCGACTCTTGCGCTTAAATTCCCTCCAATTTCTTGATCCCTTTTTCTGGCTTTCGATTGGCTGTAACCGCTGTGACTGGATTTTAGATTTAATTTTCTTTAGTGGACTTTCCCTGCTGGACTGTCCACTAGGATAACACATGTGACAAGAATTTCGCTTTTCTGTACTTGCCGTTTGTTCTGTTGCCCCTTTTCCGTATTCATTAATGGGCCCGCCATTCATCCGAATTGACGTGCTAATTAGGTATTTTGACGGCCATTCTTGTCCTCTTTCTTGATGACATCTGTTCTTGCACTTCCTTCTCAGCTGTGTGTTGCGCCCTGACTTCCACGTGTCCCTTTCTAAACTGGCTTCCGTCCTTTCTTCCGCCGGCCATTTCCCTGAAGTTATCCTGCGTCCACCTGTCACTGATTCTATGGATTGTGTAACCCTAGTAGGCTGTGTTGAGCTGTGACAGGCTGTGTCATACTGTGGTACGCTGTGATAGCTGTGTGGCACTGTGGTAAGCTGTGATAGGTTGTGACACGCTGTGGTAGGTTGTGATAGGCTGTGTTGTGCTGGTGTGATAGGCTGTGTCGCGCCTTGCTGGGCTGTGATAGGCTGTGTCGCGCCGTGCTGGGCCTCTTGTTCTGCCCGCCCTGGTCATATATGCTCGGCTTAGCGACAAGTGCTCCATACTCCGTTGGTATCACTGGCGCAGCCCGTGACTGCTTTTGCGTTTCAACATGCAAATCATGCTGCAATGGTTTGTCATGGATACCACTGTACCCCTTCAACTTATTGGCATTGACTCTTCCCAGCATCTCTTTGTTAATGGTTTGTAACATGGCGGTGTTGTTATCATACATCTTTTGTATGACATAAGGTCCTTTCCATGGTGATTTAAGCTTAGAAGCTTTAATCTTTCCCTTCTTCTGCAACCAGAGAACCAAATCTCCCGTCTAAAAAAGTCTTTATCTTGCCTTCATCAAACTGTTCCTTTCCTTCATCTGAATTCTGGTCATGTTATCAGCTGCATCAGCACGTACTTCTTCCACATGGTATAATTCATGTTTCCTGACCTTAATTGAATCTTGCAATTCCATTCTCTTTCCCCATTCCGTTCTCATGGTAGGTAACAGGAATTCCACTGGAAGTAAAGCTTCCATACCATAAACTAATTGGAATGGTGTATACTTAGTGGTGACTTTATATGAAGTCCTGTATGACCACAAAGCTGTCAGCAGCTTTGTATCCCAATCCGTTCTGTTTGCATTGACTATCTTAGCCAAGATAGTACATAGTATTTTGTTGGTAGCCTCTGCCTGCCCATTACCCTGTGGGTAATATGTTGTACTCTTCCTATGCACAATCATGAACTCTTTAGTCAATAATTCAATGGTCTCATTAATGAAGTGACTTCCCTGATCACTGATAAATTCCAAGGGACAGCCAAATCGTGTAAGTATGTTCTCATACAGGAACCTGTGGACTTGGCTGTGTTGTCCCTCAAAGCTTTAGCTTCCACCCACTTCGTAGTATAATCAGTGGCTGTAATTATGTACCTGTTCTGTGTATTCTTGGCTGGTGGGTTAATTGGTCCAACAAAGTCTAGTCCCCATTTCTGAAATGGTTCCGTAGGCATTGTAGGATGCAAAGCCATCTTCCCAGATCTCTGCAAAGGTCCTAGCCTCTGACATTCATCACAACTCTGACAATACTTGTGTACATCTTTGAACAAAGTAGGCCACCAGTAACCTGCATGTAGTATCTTCCTGCTGGTAGTCTCTTCTCCAAAATGACCTCCTGCCACTCCTTTATGAACTTCCTCCAAAACTTTATTAACTTCATGGTGGTATAAGCATCGCTTCAGCACTCCATCTGGTCCTAGCTTATACATTCTGCTCCCTACCATAGTGTAAGGTAGAGCCTTGATAGCAATTCTCTTTCTCTGCTCCTTTCCATAACTTGGTGGGCACTGACCATGAGCAAGGTAGTATCTGATTGGCCACTGCCAATCTAACCAGTCATCTCACTGCACCTCCACTGCAAATAGACTCGCATCTGGTAATTGATCATCTACTCCCGTGGCTGGTTCTCCTGTTGATAACCGTGACAAGTGATCCGCCACAAGATGCAGCCTCCCCAGGCTTGTAAACAACCTCGAACTCAAACTCGTGCAAGATTATCAACCATCTTGCTATTCTTCCGCTTATCAGAGGTTTGTTTACCAGGTATATCAGAGCCTGGTGATCCACATAGAACATAAACTTCTTGCCCAACAGGTAATGCCTGAATTCTTCACTGCATAGATCATTGCCAATGCTTCTTTTCCGTTGTGCTATAATTTCTTCGGCATTGTTCATCAATCGGCTAGCATAGTACACAGGTGAATCTATCCTTCCTGTAACATTTTGGGCTAACACTGCTCCTGCTTCTCCAGAAGCATCACAGTGAACATGAAATATTTTCCTGCCAGTGAGGATTAATCAGCACAGGTGTAGTTGTTACTGACAATGTAAGTTCCTCAAAAGCCTGTTGACATTCAGGTGTCCATGCAAACACTGCATCTTTCTTCAGAAGTTTGCTCAATGGTGCTGCTATGCTGTACCGTCTGACAAATCTTCTGTAATATGGTTTGTCCAAGGAATCTCCTTAGACTCTTAACATTCACTGGTGGTGGAGAGGCTTTAATGGCCTCTGTTTTCCTGGGATCCACAAGAAGTCCCCTCTTACACACAATGTGTCCCAGAAGCACCCCTGAGTTCACACAGAAAGTACACTTCTCTGGATTCAGGCCCAGACCTCTCATCCTGCATCTGGCCAGACATAACTCCAATTTATGCAAGTGCTCATTCTTAGAGCTGTACACACTGAAATCATCCAAGAACACCTGCATGAAATCATCCAGATACTCATGAAAAGATTCACTTATCACTCTCTGAAAGGTTGCTGGTGCATTACAAAGTCCAAAGGGCATGACTTTGTATGCATAAGCACCCCAGTCTGTGATGAAAGCTGTCTTTCCTTGGTCTTCTTCTGCCACTTGCACTTGATTATAACCACTGAAGCCATCCATGAATGAGTACATCTCATGGCCTGCCACAGTGTCCAATACTGCTTCTGTGAATGGCAAAGGGAAAGGATCTTTCTTCGTACAAGCATTCAGCTTCTTGTAGTTCACACAAACTCTTAGTTTACCATTCTTCTTGGGAACTATCACAATGGGTGACAACCAAGTTGTATACTCTATTGGGTATATAAACTTAGCCTCAGCCAACTTCTTGATCTCTTCTCCAACCTTCTGTGCGTAGTTGGGATTCATTCTGTACCTTGCCTGCTTGATTGGTACTGACCCTGGTTCCAGTTCAATCTTATGCTGACAGATTTCAGGTGGTATCCCTTTTAGATCCTCATAGCTCCAAGCAAATACATCTCTGTATTTGATGAACAAACTCTTAGCTTCTTCAAAGAATTCTGGCTCCAAATCAGCTCCTACCTTCACCATCCTCGGTTCCTCTTTAGTTCCCACATTCACTTCCCTCACCTGCTCATCAGCTGTGATTGTCCAACCAGTCACCACTTCATCCTGTAAACTCACAGTGGCTGGTTCCTCTAGGATTTCCATTTCTCCTTCTCTTTCTTCATAGAAATGTGATGGGTAACTGCTGGTTTCCTCTTCAATTGGTGTTGCTGACACTACACCACAGCAGATACCCTTAAACAACTTAGGCCTTCCAGCCGCATCTCTGCAACCTGCTCCCACTCTGGGTGTGCAGCAAACAGGGTAGCTTCCTGCTCCTCATCCAGTCCTCCTCTCCAGTCATACTCTCTGACCCCTCGAGGTCTTCTCGTAGCAGGTAATCTACTAGATTTCTTTGTGGTAATTTGTATCTCGTGCATCCCATTATGCACGGTTAGTAACTGAGAATTCCAGTCATGGAATACCCTGGCCTGTTTCAGCCACGGACGTCCCAATAATAAGGAGTAAGCCTCCATGACTTCATCCATCTTCAACACAGTTACTGTGATCATAAAGATCATCTTCTGTATCTGTATCTTAACTCCTCTTATTAATCCCAATGGCTGTACACTTCTTTGATCTGCCATTGTTACTGTAAATGGGCTGGTTTCATGTTACTTAGACCAAGCTTCTTCCTTAATTGGTCTGTCATGATATTTACTCCGGAGCCTCCATCTATCAGTACATCAGTTAGTTTTGTGCTTCCAATTCTCAATTGGATTACTGGCATAGAATCATCAAAGTCCATGACTGTTTCTCGCCCTTCCGGCTTCACATTATAACTGGTCACCTTGCTGTTCAGGTCTGTGTTTCCTGTCTCCTGGGCAATTCGATTGATTGCTTGATACAGCCTGTGTCTACAATAAGGTGCCACAGCCAATAGCTGTCCAATGGTAATCTCCGCTTTGGTCTGGCATATTACTTCAGCCAAAGTCCCTTCATTACTTTGCATGTCTGCAGCTTCTTTCTTCCTTTCATCCTCACTCACTTCTTCTTCTCCATCAGAATCAGAGGAATCTGCCACAGGAATATCAGTACTCTTCTGCATTTCCCTTATGGTATCTGCCACTTCCTTGTGCAGTTCCTTCTCATCTCTCCAAGCCTCATCATCTTCAGGCATATCACTGCCACCTTCATTATCATCATCTTCCTCAACTACTGGAGGTATTAGTTTGGCTTTGCTTCTTGTTACTATCATTGTACTTACTTCTGGTACAACACATGGCCTAACCATGTGAGCTGCCACCACTGGGCCCTCATTCACAGGAGCTCTCATCTCATTCTGGTGTCTAATCCAGAATGAACAGGCTGCCTTGCGATGTCCTGGCTGATTACAATAGTAACATAGTTCTTCACCATTGGGTCCTCGCCCTTGGTCTGCTCTTGGATTATTTCTGTAATCCTGATTCCTGGGCTGGTAATTCCCCCTTGGATTACCCTGATAGTTGCCTCTGGAATTTCCTTGGTAATTCCCTCTTGAATTACCTCTCCCTTCCATGCCATTGTTATAACCACCAGACCTACCATAGTGGTCCTGATCATTGTTTCTTCTTGGCTGGGGCTGCACCTGATGCACCCTTACTTGCCTAGGTTCTCTTGCAACTGTCCTTCTGTTGTAGTAACAATTCTCAGTAGAATGGTTATCCATTTTACAGATAGTACAGTGTTTCTCCTTCATGTGGCATTCTGTGGTGGTATGGCCTTCATTCTGGCACTTTGCACACCATACACCCTTCCTCCAATGTGTTGCAGCCTCTGTGGCATACTTCTTCAAGATTTCTTCTAATCTTTTCTCATAGTTATCCCTCTTCAACTTCTCTTTTCTCTTACTCTTCCTTTTTAGTTCTTGCTCTTCTTCTTCATCTGACTATCCTCAGAGTCCTCATCATCCATTTTCTCTCTCCTGAGCATTCCCAATTGCTCAATTCTGTTTGCAGTTTCAAATGCCTCCTCCACTGTATTATGGGGTAACATATCCACTTTCTTCTGCAACTCTGGCTTTAGTCCACTCACAAACCAAGTCTTCTGTAAACCTGGTGCTGGTACAGCAGCCAGCTTTTTCATCATCAATTCCATCTTTTCCATATACTCCTCAACAGTTTCATGCTTCTTTTGCTTTAACTGTTGTAAACTTCCATACACTTCATCCTCAGTTTTACTTGTCCTGAACCTATTTCGGAATGCTGTATTCAAGCCATTCCAGGTTAGGAAATGATTATCAGGGAATCTTGCATACCATTCACTTGCTTTCTTGATAAGTGAACAAGGAAACAATCTCATCTTGGCATCATCGCCATTCTCATTGTTCACTATACACATGTGCTCAAATTGGCTAATGTGTACATCGGGATCCCCTTTTCCTGAATATATTGGAAAAGGTGGTTTTGCCCGTGTTGGTTGTAACGCCATCTGTGGCCCTACCTTCTGCCCACTGACAGGTGCTGGCACCCTTGCTGGTGCTGGTCCTTCAGGACCTGTTGTTGTTGTGGTGGATCTTCCACCAAGTGGTGGCCCTTGAGCACTCCTTGCTACTGGCCCCACGATATTCACAGTATTCCCAGCTCCAGTTGTACTACTTCCCACACTCCCTGTCCCCCCAGAGCCAGATCCAGGCAGCCTGCCTGATCCCCCTGAGCCGACACCTTCGTTGGCCTGTGATCCAAGTGCTCCACTTGATCCAGGTCCAACGGGTTGGGATGTCCTGGTTGTAGTCTCAACCTCAGCTGTTGGGTCTACTTCTTCATACTCTTCCTCTTCCAATTTCTTCTCTCTATTTTCATCCTCCAAGTTCTGCCCTTGGGTTTCTTCTTCACTCATGTAACTCAACTTGTGTTGGAGAGTCTGAACTCTCCGTTGGCTCTGCCACATCCTCTCCTCCTTCTTCACCTTCCGCCTCAGAAACTGGAGTTCCTGCTTTTGGTGTTCCATGCCAACTCTTATCAAAGATTTCTGTCAAATCTTTTATCCAGGGATGTACCTCACTTTCACCTCGTGATTGATCTTCTTCCCGTACCAATTCCCTTAATCTTTCTTGCAAAGAACAAGAAGGAGTGGCATCCAACTCTAGTTTTTCCGGTATGGGTGATGTACTCTCTGATCTTAATGGTGTGAGAGGTCCAGATGATTCCCCTATGTCTATTCCTCTCTCCCAAAGATATGGATAATTAGCTTTCAGATAGCTTTCTCTTTTTGCTGAATATCTCTGGCGTCTAGCTTCTCTTTCATCACTCATGTCCCATGTCTTTCATTTCTTTTAATGTGGCAATAACCAAAACTCTCTTCTGTAATATCTCTCGTATATGCCTGGGTTTCTTTCAAGCTTCAATGCACCCTTGGCTATACTAGAAGTCTCCGTTACCATATAACCATATGGCAAACAAGTCTGGGAAGCTGTTCTTGGTGTGAGTTTGATCCACAAAATATCCTTTGGAATCCAATTCTTTACCAGTACAAGCTCTTCATGCATATGAGTATAAACATTCACCTTTCTTTCCTCCCAGCCTTCAAACTCTACTCGCTTAATGGATAGCAATGCTATCACATAAACCAGTGTTGGTAACCAACGTGCTCTTCCTCTACAGGCCACCTGGTAAATCTTTATCACTCCTTTCTCCAGACCCCATTCAGGGTCAGCATCATGCACTCTCTTAAGAATGTTTTCTTTACAATCGTATGGCAATTCCAAGAACCTCTGAAAGAATCGTTTAGACAATCTTTCCTTCTCAGTTTCACAAAGAATTTGATTCACATCAAATTCTTTAATTCTCCAACCACCATGATCCCACCAGATGCCTGTCACATCTGGTTGTTCATGACCCAGTTCCCCAGTATGGTCGCCAAATGTCGCGCGGCTTTTACTCACCCATCCCTTCACTATCCGAGGCGGAAACTCCAAGATAGAAGAGTTGGAAATCTCTAAGCACTCAGCCCGCTCAGAACAATCAGTCATGACCTACAGCTAGTGTATCATGGGGGTGTTTCCTATTTGTTTTCCTTCCCGCATTCATGTTAGCTAGTTACCTTACTGTTGGTAATTAAGTATCAGTTTCCTTCAGCAATCTATCGGATTCCATCAACTCATCCATCCATTCCACAGCTTCACTCAGATCTCTCTACACAGTGTGAGTATGAAGTATGTATCAGATTAATATCTATCAAGTATCAGGCTGCAGCCATGGTATCTCTATTCTGCTCTACATTACAACTCTACTTCTTGCATTCAGCAAGTATCAATAGATCGTTCTTCTCCTACTCCGTGCTCTCCCTCTTTCTGCTCAGAGATGCGCTCTCCGCTTCATTTCCTAGTTCTGATTTCCACCAAGTGATGTCCGAAGTCCCCCCAAGAAGTGCCCCCGAACTCCTTCCAGCAGTGATTCCCCAAGAAGTGATCCAAGAATTGATCCTTTTCCAGTCCTTGCTCCTGGCTTTATCTTCCTACCCGTTGTTCTAACCGTTTCCCTCACTAACCGTCATCCGTGAACTAACATGTTCCATTCGCAGATGTTGTTCCCCACAGTCGTTCCCTGTCCTGCTATCCGTTCCCTATGGTCGTGACAGCCGTGTCAAGCTGTGACTGGCTGTGTGAAACTGTGACGGGCTGTGTTGGGCTGTGACTGGCTGTGCGACTGTGTTGGGCTGTGTCGGGCTGTGTCGGCTGTGCGAAGCTGTGACGGGCTGTGTCGGACTGTGACGAGCTGTGTTGGCTGTGACGGGCTGTGTCAGACTGTGACGGGCTGTGTCGGCTGTGACGGGCTGTGTTGGCTATGACGGACTGTGTAACCCCCCCCCCCCCCCTAAAGTGCGCTGCTGTCACCCCTAAGGCTCCTGTTGGTCTCAGTCTGTGCAAAAATTAAGAGTACCCCACAGATCCCGTAAAAGTGTCTAAGTCCCAGACAGTCCTCTAACATGAAGGCCTCAGCCCCTGCCTATGATGTTAGACCCACAGCACGCCTAGCCCCTAATGCCATAGCAGACTTAGCACTCGTCCTTGTAGTGGCTGGTAGAGGCAGCCGCTGACCTCGGCCTACTCCCTGGCCAACAACAAGCGAATCCTTCAAGACCTGCAATATTTGAACTTGGCAGCTTTCCAAAAAAATCTGAGCAATAGTTCCTTTCCAATGAATCATCGAGGGGATATTGTAACCAGGACACCATTTCATCATCTTGGATATTGTTGTTAGAGGGTGCTGGGGCTCCAGCAGCTGTCTCATTCACTACTGCTTCCAGCATGGAATCCTTGACAGGGGTGGGTGGCTTTGGCGGAACCACCACTTCTTCAGTTTCTTGCCCATTGGTCCAATGAGGGGAGTAGGTCAGTTGCCACTGTGATTTACTCCCTTTGCTGCTTTGGCCCTGCATTGTTACATGCCCATCCTCAGTGCATGATGGTTTTGCGCAGGCATGCTCCGGCGTAAAAAAATCACCGGAAGTGCAAAAATAAGAGCCCATGTGCACTTCAGGCATCCTCCATTGAAACTATTCAACAGAAGTATACTTCTCGGCATAAATTCAAGCAATCCATCTAAAAAAGACACAGAGAAGCAAGACTTACACGAAGGCTAAGTGCAAAAGATGGCCTCTATACTGATGGACAGAATCCTCTTTTTCCTTTCACCGCAGAAAAAAAAACAGTTTGTTGGAGTGATCGCATCTAGTACTTTGCCACTTCTATCCCACTCTGGAGCACAAAGACTCATAATCTGCCAAAATTTCACCAAAAACTCATCAAACCCCTCCCGGGCATGGAGCTCTGGAATGAAACACTAATTCAAGCATCTACTTGACAAACATGTCCATAGAAAAAGAACTTAGTTGGTGAGGCCAGTCAATGCAAGTCGACCCCCTCCAAAAGTTCCCAACCCAAGAGACATGACCAGATCTTCGAATAACTGGTAAAGAAGGTCAGTTGCACCATCAACCTTCAAGCCACAGACTGGTATCAAGTACAAGACACTGAACCTATGATGTGCATGTCAAAATACATCTGCCTGGCTGGTGAATCTTCGTGAAACACAAGGTCTGACATAAAGCAGAGCTGTCCCAACCTAGCTGAACAAAATCTTCTTGAAAAATGGATTATAATGAGTCAGACACTCCAACATGGTAGTTGTTTTTCCTGGTATAGCCGTACCTCTTCAAACGTCGTATTTGTTTAAAACAGCTTGAATGTTTGAAAGCATCTAAAAACCATCGGAGCACCAAATAAGGGACGCATATCCAGCAAAGAGGGGCCCTGACACTGGGATTTGGATCGTTGTCTTGAGATTCTTCCCGGAGCAAAGACAAGAACAACCTGCAAAACAGTCCTGCTAACACTTAGGATCTCCAGAGGTAGATTTGAGTGCCAATGTGTATCCTGAGTATCTCCTCTGCACTGATGCAATTGCACAGAGCAGGCCTCCGGGCTTTCATTATGCAGAAAAGGCATGGAAAGCAAGGCACAGTGTGGAACTGAAGAAGGTGCTAAGAAACTTTTAAGCAATATCTTCTCAAGGAAGACAAACTGACACAATGCCAGCCAATAAGAACCACAAGTCACACAAATAAAGGAGATAAGCACAGTCTATCTGTAAGCTAGTCAGCTAATCTTTCGTTGCTGACTTTTACTGATGTCAAAATTCTGAACTTTGGCCCTCCATTAAGATCCTCTAAGCACATAAAATCCTCCTTCGGAAAGTAAGATGTACTTTGTGAGTCCATGCTTGCACATAACACCAAGCACAGTCCTCCAGACCAAGAACTCAGAAGGAACTCATAAAATCCAAATCAGACAACTTTTGGATAAGCCAAGAAAGTTACCCCAGATGTGGATGAGGGAGCTCAGTTGCAGGACAAACTGTCCCCTAGATGATACTCCATCTCTAAACTTTCTCCCAACCGAACATAGCCCTATATGCAACTTAACGTACAATTTTTGTATAGGGAGTGGCAACTCTTCACAGCTTTGACAAATGTTCAGAAGCGGGTTCCTAGAGTGTCAGAGTCTAGCGTCAACCAATGACGGACAACCGCAGACTTTCCTAATCTGAAGATATAAAAGATACGCATATATGCAGATGTGAATTTTCATTGTCCTGATTGCCAAGGAATACCTCGTCAGGCATTAATGGACAGAGGCCCTTGTGGCTCTGGCCTATCAGAATCCACTTCCAGTTCACCTTTCTGTCCCGTCCGAATGAACTGTGCTCTTTTTGACAGTATACTCTCTGTCTGGAAATCCTAAACCCCCCACACACACAGCACATGACAATTGCTGCCATACACAAATACATACTCTTCCTCTCCTCCATGTCGGTTACAAATATCTTTTCTTCACTTCTCTTTCTTTACTTCTTATTAGAAAGAAACTGTGTGCGCCATAACATCATGTAGGCAAATCTTGTGTGGTAGCTTTGCCAACTGCCATATGCAAATAATAATTTACAGAATACACAACAAGTCTTAGAGAGGTCCTATTTGCCTAAAATATGAGACGCAACAACTGGAGCTTTTCTTTGCACCTACCTCCTTGACCTCTACCCTCCCTTCTGCATTCCCCAAAGTTGGAGGGACCTTGCGACTATCTCCTGTTGCCGCTGCTTTCCCCTTTTCCACATAAACATTCCAGCAACAGCTTTAATGTTTGAGCTTTTCCCTCCGCCTATCTCCTTGACCTCTGCCGAACTGCTTGGGGGTATTTTGCAAGTATCTTTGGAGTCCTGTAAGAGACATTTTACGAGATCCAACAAACAGGAAGGAAAACGGATGGTCAGTAAAAACGACGCCTTTGTTGTTTGGCGAGAGAGGCAGTGCTCTCGTACACGAGACACCTAGAAAATACGCAATGTAGAATATATGGTCGACGGATGAAAATTGCCTTATGTAAACCCAGGGTTAAAGGGATCAAGGAATATTCTTCTAAAATATTTCTCGGGTGTCTTCATATCCCATGGTAAAGAATCTTTCCCTGGGTCCAGGGAATATTTACCCAGGGCTAGCGAATCTTTCCCGGGCTTTCTAAGCCCGGGCCACTGCAACCCCGGGACAACAAGAAAGGATGGGCAGCAGCCGAAATTTGTTCCCAATGAGTTCCCTGTATGGACTGGGGTGCAGGACGTCCAGTCCCAGGCCCAGACCTGGTTTGGTCCATGGTCTAGACCCCAGACAGCGCCCCAAGCTAGCCCAAAACTCTCATTTTTATGGCGTCCCGCAACACGGCCTTTTTGCTATTCCCTAGATGGGGAGGGGACGGGCGAGCGAGCACGGACGGGCGGGCGGAGGTCTCAGAGGGGGGTGGGGAGGATTTGACATGGGGCTTCCAGCCTACGAGGCTGCCGGAGGGGGGAGTTCCCCGGCTGTGCCTCGCAGGCGGAACCTGTCAGATCACGCGTGCGTAATAAAATCAAGCCACATAGATATTGGACCGCGCGGGGGGTGGCTCGTCCAGACGAGGGCGGGGTGGGCCGGGGTTGGGGGCGCTGACTAGGATGTCGTAAGGCACTGCCGTGAGCATCTCGCGGACGTGGCAGGTTTTGATTGCGTACGAGGAGGCCTGCTATTTCCTGTAGCATGTGTCCTTCTTTTCGTCTCGTATTTTGTGTCCTTCATGTGTCCTTCATGATGTGACAGGGCTGAAAGACCTACTCAGCAGGTCACTTTATGACCTGCTCCATCCTTAGCAACAGTGACATTGCGTCCTGTAGCGCACTGGAGTGCGGCCGCTATGGGCTGTAGCAGGCCCGTAGCGGTGCTCCAGTGCGCTACCTAATTCATAGCATTCAACTCCCCGGGCAATCTCTATTACGGTATGTTGGCCTATGACCGTTCACATAACGATGGTGAAAAATCCAACGGTGAATTTTTGTTGTTTTTAGTTTTTATCCCGGGTAAAATTCGTAAGGTGTCCCATGTATGGGGCAACCCACAAAATTGGAACTATTTGATTTCATGAATTTCACACAAAGTTATAGGCTTTCAAAGTCGAACCAAACAGAATGTTTGTGTGCACCCAAACCCCTATGACCAATCGCAGCTTTTGGGGGGTTCTATCAAACAATTGTTTGCCAAATGACAATGATGGACAGTCTTGGGACGAGAGTTCCTATTCTGTCAGTTACCAACGCAATTCCATCAGTGACGAAGGTCAACGAAGGTGAACAAGAACATTTCAATTTGCCCAACGAACTTGCCCGGAAAAAAATAAATTTTAGAGTTTGAAATTAAATAAAAGATCACATTCCAAAAAGCGAAAAGTACCTTATACAAGGACAGAAGAGCTACCTTCGTTCAACTTCGGTCCAACAAATATATATATTTTTCACCAGCATCATTGGATATTTCCGTAGCATACAATAATCCAAGCTAGAGATTAAAACGGCTAAAAAACATGCAGAATTCTTCCACGTTAGTGCAGAATTCTTCCACATTAGAAGTCCATATCTCATGTTGGTTTTTTTTTTTTTTTTTTTTTTTTCCCCAACATCCATTTATTTCGTTTTTACCTTTATGTTCTCCCGCTCAGCCTCCACCTTCGGCAGCCAAAGGTGCATGTCAGTACAATGTTGGTTCTATTTTTATTTTTATTTTATTTTTCGACATCCATTTATTTTGTTTTTACCTTTATGTTCTCCCGTTCAGCCTCCACCTTTGGCAGCCAAAGGTGGCATGTCACTACAACCCCGTGTCATTTTTCATTATTGTTTCTCACAAATCCAAGCATACAATTACAGGCAGCCGAGAAAAAATATTATATTGCCATGTGGTCGCCGTTTGCGCATCCACGTCACACTAATGGCTGATGACTGGTAGCTGATAGAATAGCAAACCCCTCTTGGGACTAGCAGCGTATGGTCATAGGCATTGACAGGAGCGTCAATGGGGTGGTCATAGACGCCTGTTCGGTCATAGTTGGCCAACTTACCCTACTTGGCCACCGCAGTACACCATCAGACTCTCAGAGGGACTTCCCTATACTACTTTCACATCTGGCGATTTGCAATTGGGGAAGAGGGAAAGGAATAGCTCGAGTCAATACCGCGTCCGTTGGGCCCACACTCTTTAGAGTGTTGACCTGCAACACCCTCCCATTTATAAGCTTTGGCTCCACCCGTCGTCGTTTATCCTCGTGTTCTTTTCTCGAAAGCCGGATGTATCCCACGAGTCACCGACTCTATGATCTGTGCCTCTGGCACAGTAGAATGAACTTGTTTCTCCTCAAACCCGTAGACGTTTCAGACTCGTGCTTGCTTTCCGCGCAGATTTAGATCTGTACGATCCGGCATTCTGCTCCAGAAGAGAACTAGCTATGTACTCGTTCCCCAAACGCTGCTTTCTTTGGATTCTCACATGAACGCAAAAGGGTCTCATCTCTTTTGTCTAAGGAACGCGCATCAAGTCAGGTTGCCCTGAGAGGAGGCGGTGTCTGCACGGCAGAATCAATTCCAAAGGTGAACATTATCTGTGAGAAGTAAGAGCAGGGTGCTCGACAAACATGGGGGACCGAGCTCGAGTGGGGCTGTACCACGAAGTTTCGAGGCTGCTGATGAGAAGGAATTATACCCGCATTAACCAGCCATTTGTCGTCAAGATGAGGAGGCTGAGGATTGTAAAGTTGAAAGGGTTCATTAATAGAAAGAAAGATGGTCTCGCTCGCAGGGTTCTCCCTTGCAGATTCCTCGGACGCCTGAGGGATGCTTGCATGAGCATGGTGGTAGCACTTGTCTCCAGCGAAGGAGGAAAAGCTGGGAATAGATTAAGTACAGCTGGTCATGGAGGCAGAGGCATAATTTTCCCAGGAAGGCCAATCTCGTCTTCGAGGGAGGTGGTTGATGTAGAGTTTTTCAACCAGGCCTTGAGAAGAGCAATTGCAGAAGGGAGGATCACTCTGGATTTATAATCGATTCTAGCGTACCTCATCACTTCGGGTGTGTACAATTGATAGTTGGCGGATAGTTGTCTCCATGGGCTCAAACAGTGTAGATTTATGCAGGTTGCAACCTCACTAGGCTTGTTGCTCTCAAATGCTGTAGCCATGTACTTTTATGTATAAATAATTCATAATATCATGTCCAATCTTGTACCCAGCTCTAGTCTGTAAAATATCAGCTGCAGTGGCCTTCTCTGACTAGAAGGGAGGAAGAGGTGAGGGAGGGAGGGATGAGTAGGTCTACTGTGATAGTGTCCATCGAGAGGAAGCAATTGCACAATGAGTGCGTAAAGTAGCTGATGACGATTCGTGCAATCACAAGACGCCGCTCTAGTGTTAGAAGTTGGAACCCTGAAGCCCTAATCTCGCTGTATCTTCTTTAGCACGGTGCAGTGATTTTTAGACAGTTGCAGCCCAATGTCCGTTGTGTTTCGTGGGCTAGAGAAGCGCTGCTGCGTTTACTATCTCCGTTCTCTTTTCCTCATATTAGGTCCTTGTAGGACCACGAAGTAAAGTATTGTCTTAAATCCTGTTTGAGATGTATTATGGAGTCTACATGGGCAACCGCGCCAGGATCCAAAAATTTGTGAAACCCTTCCATTTTCAGGGAGGCTGGGGAGGCCATCACTTTTAAGCATTGCCAATTTCACTGCAAAGGCAGGACTCACTAATCTGCTACATCTTCTCTGTTTGCCACACAGGGCAACAGTGGAACTCGCTGCTGTCCCAGTAGCAATAGACCCTGTGTGGCGCAAAGGCCAAGGAACGCCTCATCTTCAAACAACCTCATAAAGATAGCAACTTTTACTTATCCAGACCCTGAACCATAGATGGATATTGTGGAGAGATCCAAAAATGACTACTCATAAAGCTTCAAAGCAACCTGCACAAAGGGAATTCTTGTGTTCTTCACCCCAAAATTGCATAGATGGCTTCCCAGCATAATGGCCTCAGGGCAGTACACAAAGTGATTTTGTTAATTTGAGCACACCCACGGTGCACAGAACTCTAGCCACAAGGGCACTAAGGTATGTAATCCAGGGGTAGTGTTGCCACTCAACTATTTCTCAGACGTTTGCTAATTCCTTGGCAAGCATAGTCTGCCCTGCATCAATGTCATCCTTAGCCAATGTGGCAACTATCCAAAGACAGTATCCATCTGCAAAATATTGTCTTGCCCGCCATGGATGTCATGTATCTAACACATTAGGAGCACATACAGCTTTTAAAATCACAGAACCTGACAAGGAAATGATCTTCTCCTGAGTGAACCATTTGCACAGGAACTTACAGCACCCATCTTCAGGTGGCTAGCACCCCTTCCGTGTCAACTGCTTCTGACTTGGTTTCACTTTCTGCCGGTATCTCTTCTTCAAGTTCAAGGGTTGCATTGAACCCAAACTCCTTCCCAGGCTCAAACACTTTATCTAGCTCCTCTGCACTTTGTTCAGTGGTCAAATTCTTCTTTGCCTTGATACCTTCCTGCATCCATTCAAAAGAGCAACAAATAAAAAACAATACAACAAAGGTGTCGAAAGCATTTGTATCTTTTTGTTAAAGTTATCCTGATGATACTCTTGAGACCTGCATTGAAGCCCTGATGTGCCATATAGCAGCTTTAGGATCTTTTTGTCTTCTGAATGGTCATAATGTCTTCTCACATGAATACCCGCATTTTCTCGCAATTTAGGTTTTAAATGGTGACACAAGGTGCCAGGACACCAATCAGGAATTAGTGTGTTGACTGACCAAAAAGGAGAAGGGATGTAGGTTCACCTTCTCCACATACTCAACAAGGGTAGTGCGCACAATTTCTTCGATTACAAACTTGCGCACTCTCCCTTGGCCCAGCATATTTATCAAAATACCTGTGGGGACCTGCGCAAATTCCCAAAGACTGTCTACAGCTGTCACATTACTTGGAAGATAGGAGAGAGAGATGACCTGAGGTCCCTTGATACAAGAATGACTCCCGTCTCAAATGACAAATTGTTAGCAGAATGTAACAGCAATACAAGGTCTTGGCTCTTGAAAGAAACGTAATAAACCCATTTGGGTCCCCTCCGCACAGGAAGGCAACCTGGCCATATCAGCTGGAGTCTCCCATTATGTGTGGTCTTTGCGTAGATTCCTAGAACGAGCACCAAGTAGCAAGCCCTGAACTTCCCCTCTCTTGGCCAGGATTCTTTGCACTCTCTGCAATCGGATGCTCACAGCCCTTCTTAACCAGCGTAAGGTTCTAAAATATGGAGTTAAAAACACTCGTACTTGATATGAAGGAACTTACAATAGCGGACTTGCCTGCAGATCTCACCGTGGTAGATAACGCCACCCAACCATCCATGCACAGACAGAAGCCAAGTCAGATTTGAGGTCAAAGCAATAGTCCGCACAACACTTCTCAGGGTATGTATTTATGTCCTATGATTGTAAATTTGAACTTTGAAGATGGCAGGAAATAGGAATGCTAACCTCCTTTTGCTGTGCGGAATCCTTTGGTAGGGGGTGTGTTTTTGGACAGTCCCCTTACCACTGTGTCATAAGCCCTTTGTGTATCCTTACCAGCAAAGTCCACTCTCAGCTGCATTTGATCACACATCAACAGAACCACTATTAAGTCCTCGGAACATACTGTGCAGTACAATGAGAAACCAACCGACCTACACAGTTCAGATACACACTTGCTTTTCCCTCCACATGTATCTCAGTCTGCCTGTGCCCTCTCTCTGTACTGCGTCCTATAGGACGTGGGTTTCTTGTTGACATAAGAATCTCTCTCTCTCAGAAGTCACAACTGCTCACACACAGCAGATTGATGCTTCAGTGAAGGGCTTTCTAGAGGATATCTGGAAAGCCCGAACTAATTGTTCTTACCAAGGTAAGTCACACTACTGGAGTGAGCCCCTCACAAAGGTAGTTTCTGGTCCCTTTTGTTCCGCACGAACTGGGCACCGGGTCTATGGCCACAAAGCTACGGCAAACAACGTCTTATGAGTACATTCTCTCTCTCTCTAACCAGCCATTCTCTTCTATTAAGGGAATTGTGCCTGTACCCCTGTTTACCAACTTTGAAAGTCTCGAGGCTGAGCCAAAAGCCCAGGCCCTCCTGAGGCCTAGTTTTTGGGCAAATCACACACAGCAGATTGATGCTTGTGTGAAGGGATTTCTAGAGGATATCTGGAAAACCCGGATTAATTCCTTATATGGAGGTAAGTCTTACTACCAACGTCAGCCCCTGACAGAGGTAGGTTCTGTCCCTTTTGTTCCCGCTCAAACTGGGCGCGGGGTCAATGGCCACAAGGCTACGGCAAACAACGTCTTATGAGTACAATCTCTAACCAGCCAAAAGCCCATGCCCTGCCAAAAGCCCAGGCTCTTTTGGGGCCTAGTTGTTGATCAAATCACACACTGCAGATTGATGCTTGTGTAAAGAGATTTCTAGAGGACATCTGGAAAGCTCGGATCAATTGTCAGTTCCAAGGTAAGCCATACTACCGGCGTCAGGCCCTGACAAAGGTAGTTTCCGTCCCTTGGTGTTCTGCTCAAACTGGGTGCGGGGTCAATGGCCACAAAGGCTACGGCAAACAACGTCTTATGAGTACATTCTAACCAGCTTGAACCTACCCTTGGTTGGCACTAGACTGAAAGTTAAACTCAGGGCGGGAAGCCTACCTTTGAACAATAAACAGATGCAGAGAGGAAGAGGAGATTGTAATTGCCCGATATGCGGGCAGCCTGAAGACAATATCCATTTTCTGATGTTGTTTCGGTTTTTCTCACCAGAGAGTGACCCCCTTCCAAACTTGCTTTGTTATGAAATCCTCAACACAGTAACTAGGACAATCAAGAACATTGTCCCTGCACCTCTGTTCACCAACTTTCAAAATCTTGAGGCTGAGCCTAAAGCCCTGCCCTGTTGGGGTCTAATAGCTGGGCAGCTCACACACAGCAAGTTGATACTCGTGTGAAGGGCTTTCTAGAGGGTATCTGGGAAGCCCGAACTAATTGATAATATGAAGGTAAGTCCCACTACCGGAGTGAGCCCTCACAAAGGTAGCATCGATTCCCTTTTGTTCTGTCCAAACTGGGTCTATGGCCACAAGGCTACAGCAAACAACGTCTTATGAGTGCATTCTCTAACCAGCTGGAAGAGAATATCCACAATGTCTGGGGTATTATTCTCATCAGACAGCAACCCTCTTCAGCTACATCAATAACATAGTCGCTGCACCTCTGTTCACCGACTTTCTGAGGCTGAGCCTAAGCCCTAGCCCTGTTGGGATCTAACTGTTGGAGCAGATTGATGCTTGTGTGAAGGGTTTTCTATGGACAAATTGTTTATATATATACGTATGAATTATCCCGAACAAATTGTTTATATCGCCGTAACTACTGTCCCTCACAATAGTCTGTTCTTTTTTGTACCACCCAAACTGGGCGTGGGGTCTACGGCCACAAGGCTACTGCAAACAACCTCTTATGAGTACATTTCTCTCTCTCCTCCCACCACGTTACCACAGCATACCTGCTGTCTAAGGTTGCTATGAACAACACACTTCATCCATGGCTACTGATCCTTTGACAGACACTTTTCATCTCAAGGAAGTAGATGCAAACCTTTTCACCAACAAGAACTCTGGACAAACAGCTAATCTGACTCTGCTGAATTCAAGTTCCAAATAGCACAGTGCAGAGGTGGTTGCCACCTAGGCTCACTTTGATCTTCTGATCTTGAGGAGGCTCAGCCTCAATGCGTGCTTCTTTGATCATTGATAGTGAACTCTTGCTGCTAAGTGGCCCTGTACCCCAAAAGCCCTCATGAGGCTGAGATAAAGAGAGGGAAGTGCACACAAGGTGTACCCATTCAGATGTGCTTGCATAACCTTGTTGCCACAAAAGCTCACTCCGTACAATAGGAAAGAGAATGAGAGATTAGGGAGAGATACAAGCATAAGACCGTGCTTGCTTCCGTGCTTGCTTTTTGGCCACAGACCTGGCACACCAGTTTGGACTAGCACTAATACAACTTTCAGTGGAAGAGTCCTGCAGTGTGTGCGAGAAAGGAGAAGAGGGAATGAATGAGTGGGAAGATAACAGCAGGTGGAAGTTCCCCTACATGCCAGTTTGTGGGGTAGATAATATAGAGTACGCTGGTACCTGAGCCTGAGAGGGTAGCTGAGACTGGCAGGACAGACTGCCTGCAATGAGCTGGTGTAAGGACTGGAAGTTGGGGATGAAGAACCCTGCAAATATATTCCAACCCAGACCATGAGAGGATTGAAAAGAAAGATGTGTTTGCTTTCACTAGGTATTCATCCACCTTACATCATAGAACTCACGAGATCTAGGACAATACGTGGGAATATTTTATCCCATCCAGATCTTTTATGGGATGTCTTGAATCCCAGTTGCTCATGGATTCTACTGTCTGCACCAGCCATGAGTCTTGTTGCCCCAGAATCTGAGCATCTATGCACTATTTCAGTGGTCCCTTACACCCCATGCATATATGCACTCGTTTGGATTCCCAAGTCCTGTGGCCATTGAACCGAGCAGAGAATGTACTCATAAGACGTTGTTTACCGTAGCCTTGTAGCCATTGACCCTGCGCTCTGTTTGAGCGGAACATGGGCTGACGCCGGTAGTATGACTTACCTTGGAACAGACTATTAATCTGAGTTTTTCAGATATCCTCTAGAAATCTCTTCACACAAGCATCAATCTGCTGTGTGTGGTTTGCCCAATAGCTAGGCCTCAAAAGGGCCTGGGCTTTTGGCTCAGCCTCGAGACTTTCAAAGTTGGTAAACAAAGGTTCAGGCAATTCCCTTGATGGATTTGAAGAGGCCGTCTCTCTCATGAGAGTACCCAGGACAATGAATCAGAAATTGAATATTGTCTTCAGGTTGCCCACACAACGGGCAATTGCAATCCCTCTTTCCTCTCTGCATCTGTTTGCTGTTCAAAGGTAGGCTTCCCGCCCTGAGTTTAAATTTCGAAAACATTGAAGAGCAGAGGGGAGAGGGTACATCCTTCAGCTACACCTTGGTCTATGTCAAAGAAGTTAGACTTCTGTCCATCAACAGTGACACAGTTTTTGGCGTGAGCATACAAGTTATGGACCACTCTCCACATCTTTCCCTTGATCCCAGATGACCAGAGTGGGAGCCATAGACCATCTCTCCACACTGTGTTATAAGCCTTTTTGACATCCAAGAAAAAAACAAAAGTGGGTTTCCCTTCTTTTTTCCTTTCCTGGATAATCTGGCTTAGAGTGAAGACATGATCCACACAGCCCCTGTTTCTCCGAAAGCCAGCTCGGGCTTCGTGGAAACAACCTCTAGATTCCAGATCAACCTTGAGACGAGTACTTATAACTCTGCAAAATATCTTGCCAACTGCGCCTGGATAGTTCCCCAGCTCTTCTTTGTCACCTTTCTTGTATAGGTTGATAATGACCCCCTGTCGCCAGCGAAAAGGGATCATTCAGTCCTCCAGATAAGGTTAAAGAGAAGTACAAGGGCCTCTATCATTGGGTCGCCACCATGCTTGATAAGCTCGTTGACTATGCCCTCAGGTCCACCAGCTTTATATCCATTTAAATGCTCAATTGCTTCCATAATCTCAGAAGAACTAATGGGAGCGTTGTAACCCTTTGAAATATACTCCAGTTCAGGGCTGTCTTGAAACATAGGAACAGTTTTTTTCAACTGTATCCTTCCATTCACCAGCAGATCCCTCACTGTTAGACCTAGAATTTCTCCCAAGGATACTGTAGTGGGGTGCGAAAGGTTTTGACAATGTCAACCGTTGAAGTCACCACTGCACCCTTAGTAGTCCTCAGCGCTTGTACTTGCTGACAATTTTTCAGCTTGTACAGACGTTGAAGGGCTAACCAGAATCTCTTGTCATTACCACCATAGTGGTTTGAGTTTATTTCACTATATTACTTGTCCCAATATAATTTCTTCTGAGACCTTACAAGCTGATTGATATCTTTGCGGATCTGGTAGTACCTAGCCCACATTTCTTTGTTGGCTTTCAATTTGCAGCACTCTTTATAGAGGACTCGTCTCTCGGCTATCTTGAGTTTGATCTCATTGGTCCAGCAATTAACAGCTCTACCGCAGACAATTATTTTCCTCCCAATGATCTTGTCAGCCACAGAGGAGACGAAACTCTCCCAAGCATCCACCGCTCTTTCGACTTCATTTCTTGCATTGCCAGATCGAGACTGAAGATCTTGGAGTGAATGGACAAATTGAGGGAGACACTCTTGCAAGGTCTGAAAATACTCAGCCTTGACCTTTTCATTTTGGAATTTTTCTATGCGCCACTTCTGAATCGAACGTTTCACAGATCTCTTAGTGTTGGCGAAACACCTTTTGATCTCAGTCCACACCAGGAAGTGGTCAGAGGTACCGATATCAGTTCTGTCGATCAACACATTGGTACACTGGGGAAACAAATTCTTGTCCACTATGATATAATCCACAATGGATCGTTCCTCAGTTTGGGCTTTCTCACGAGTCCACTGAAATTGGTCTTCTTTTGACCTATTATTCGAGGTCAAAAGCTGAAGTTCTTCCAGACAGTTTATTAACCGTCTTCCATTCCAATTCAGCTCGTCCTCACCAAAAGGCCCAATGGTATCATCCTGGTGAAGAGCTTTGCCCACCCGGGCATGCAGTCACCCAATGGCGAGGAACATAGCGCAGTCCAGTTTAACGCCTTCAAAGGCTTTGTCTGCATCAGCACTGAGGGTCCCCTCTGTGGGCATGTAAACACAACCCACACAGAGGTCCTTGGTATTCACGCCCTTCAATTTCAGTTTCAGCCAGATACTGTGCTCATACCGCAAACCCTTGTTGATAATTTCACAATTGTCACACAAGAAATCACGGACAAAGAACCCAACCCCTTTTTGACCGCGTTTGGCAGAGGCCGCCTTAAGAGCGCACATCTTACCGAACCATCTATAACCAATGACATCTCCAACCAGTTTGTCGGAAGTTTCCCATGTCTCTTGCCCTGCACAGATATGAATACCATTTGCCTGAAGAACTTGTCCCACTTCAAATTGTTTCCTTTGGTTAGTCAGCCCCGAGAAGTTGAAAGTGCCCAGCCGCAAGCCAGCCATTTGCATATGGATTGTTTGGCCTCTAGATAGCTTATGGTTGCTCCTGGACGGCCAACCGTTCTGCAAAGGGGGGACAATTACCCTGTGTGTAGATTTTGCTCGTCTTGTGTAAACTTTCAGGATTGGCAAACCATTCAGAGTACCATATCCTTCTGTCTCACGACGTTCAGGTTCAGCACACTTAGGGTCAGCTAGTCTGTCTGGCTGCTTGGTGTCAACCTCATCCAAGGCATCAAACCCGTTAGAAACTTTCAAGTTGAAGACCTCGCCCTTTCTTGTCTTCCTAGAGCGCCTCATTGAATCACCAATGTCTAAGACCGCTCTCCAGCCAGTCAAGGGACGAATTTCTTTGAGGTTGATATGATGTGAGATGCTATTTGTAGCAGTTTTAGACATTGAAAACTTCAAGGTACCTCTGTTATCAAGTCTCAAGATGGAGCCATTAGCCACATAATCCAGGCCTAAGCTGGAGCTTTTGAAGGACACATTGTCCATCCTGGGATTCACCCCAAAAACTACACATGAAGCCCTAGATTTGGCATAAGTAACCAATTCCCAGGAATCACCCTGGGGAGTGTTGCTATCGACAAGGGATAATATATTGTTTGATTTTGCAGGCTACAGGTTTAAGCACAAGGACCAACCCTAGCCCAAGTGCCGAGTATGCTAGACAGAGCATACAACTGCCCATTTTGGGCAGAGGGGCTGCTCCCAAGCGGTAGGGGTCCGCTTGTTACCATTCAGAGATCACACTCCAGGGAGCTGCAGGGAATGGACCGAGCAGAGATGTGTAGAGGGAGGAAAGGGGACAGGGGGAGAACAGAACTGTGGGCAAAACTGCTTAGTGTCCAGATGAAGTCAAATCTCAAGTTATCTCATTACCCTAGCATCACGAGTTCTCACCCAAAAATTCCGCCCCAAGAAGGGTTGCAAATTGTCTCAAGTCTCCAACTGACCAGAAAAGCATGCAGAGACAGTATTTCATTGCCTTGAAAGAGAGCCTCTTGTTGTCAGGAATGCTCATTAAATCACACACACTATCCTTGTATCTTGCCCACATATTGGGTACACATTTCCCCTACTCCCTGTTTGGTTGCATAGTATCAGGTTAAGCTTTCAGGCAGGCAAACACCGAAGGAGGGGTCCCTTGTGTCCCACTACTTCATCATAGGTGCAGGAGAAGCTCGTACAGTATTTTGTGTTGGTGCATAGAGTAAATTTGAGGTGTGGATCATTTAGATTGGAGACTGTGGCGTTGAAAAGGGGTTCAGCTCACAACTAGAACAGGAAGAGGACATAACCAAAGACATGAACATGTGAAAATGCATTTCAGCAGAATATTGTGTATAAACTCAAGAGGTTTCAAAGAAAGATATAACTCAAAACATCAAACAGCATTATGGTAGACCAACAAGAAGTTTGCTCTCACTGCCATCACGTTTGAGACAATTTTTCCAACCAAGTAATAATAACTCCAAAACAGCCAAAGCTTGTGAGCCTGTCCTAGACACATTATCCTGAATTTAAAACAGGAAATTTGAGAGCAGGTACCTCAAGACTGGAGTTTCAAAGAAAGACAACGACATTCCTCTGAAGCAGCATCGCACGGGGCGCACCAATGGACATGAAACTGCACCTTCTCGAATATGCCCCTGCCACCCAAAGAATTTCAGAACAAAATATTTTCGAATTAGCATACATTCTACACAAGTACTTCGACTCTCCCCCATTTCACGGGCCAATGCAGACCAATAGCACTCTTCAATCTCAACAGACCTAATTTCCAAAGATACCTCATGGATCCCTGCAAGATGGATGATTTTAAACTCTTTCTCCAGTCAGGTGTCTATAAAGAAGTGGAAATCGCCTTACAGCTGATATTCATCGTCTCATACACTATGGCCAACAGCTCTCTTGTCTCTCTCTCTATCTCTTTCTCTTTTCACACTCACACTCTCACTCACACACTCGTATCCACACATACAGAACACGTCCGGACAGCTACTCGCTAACTCCTCAGCTGGATCGCCCCCTGCTACCCCTCATTTTATCTTCCATGACATCAGAAGGAAAATTTCACAGAATGTACCAGGTAGAGACGGAAAAGGAAGAACAGAAACGGAAGAAAGCCATACTGCAGTAGCAGGCGCGGACACCAGGCCTGCCGCAGCTGCCATGGCCACCATTCTTTCTCCCAAAGCTTTTTACCTTCTTTCTTCCTCACACTCTTCGGATAATGTATCGGGCGTCATTTCACCGGGCTCCTCCCTAAATTCACTGGACGTTAAAGAAACTTTATCTTTATCTTTTTCATCTCTTGACCCAAACCGAGTAAGTCAGAACTGTGACCTCATATTGACGGTCAAATGCTTATGTACTAAGGGTCATGTGAACTGACGGACGAGATCGTTCCTATTAAAGACGAACAATGACAAGTCTCGTCGTTCATTCGCCCATAGATGAAATTCGTATGCTCATGGATGAGCAGAACTGGGAAATGGACATTCCTTCATCTGGAGCGTGTTGCCACCATGTTGATGCTCTTCCCCTCATGGTCGTGGGAAACAGATCAGCCAATAAGCATCCTTCAATGCCTGGTTGGAATAACAGTTCTGAATAAAATTCTTCACATAATACTCTGGGTTCTCATGTGCGTCCCCTGAGAACCAGGGCAAATGCCTAGGTAGAGGGAGAGGGGCCAAGCCTACCGGAAAACACGATGGGTGCCTCAAGAGGTCCTGGTACATGTGCCATGATTAACACTAACACGGTGATGGGCTTTTGTCACCTAGGTGCAAATCCGCAACCCGTTCTTAGATCATTTTCGAGCGGTGCACCAATTTACTAGTGTACTGATGGCACTAGCAAGAATCCGGCAAGGCCCTACAGAGGAAATCGCGGACTTTGAAATGAGATTCTGGGAGCTGATGCAGCTCCAAAATCCTCTAACTCAGTTAAATGATGGGGTACTAAAAGATTGTACGCACTTTCATGATTTGCAGCAAAGGCCGGCAACATTAGTAGATGCGATCAATGCAAGGAAGGAATTCGACAACATGCACAATCAGGTTCAACGAGCAAAGATGCAGGAGCTTGTGCTGCCTTCCTACATCACCATCGAGCCTGTCAACGGCCGACTCCATTAGCGGCAATTCAGCTAGTTTTACATTAATACACGTCTTCCTACGAGAGAAGCTAGCGCGTGAGCGTGTTCACGTGAGCACGCTCACGCTTAGCGTACTAAGCGTGAGCAGATTCTATTATTCGTAGCAGATTCCCTTAAGCGTGAGCACATAAGGGAAGCGGTGCCTATAACCGTGGAAGAAGCAGGGCCTATTGTTGTGGACGCAAACTTGTGCAAATTGGAGGGTAACATACCCTGGCCGGGACTGAAGACGCCGAGCTCCATACAAAAAAATGTGAGATGAATGAGCGACGAAAAACTTCTCGATGAAGCAAGCAATGATGAATGGCAAATAGGGATGGATGAATGTAGGATGAATGTAGGATGAAAAATGATTGGATGAATGTACCATGAATAACTGCGTCCCACCCCCGAAAGGAGGCAATAGCCGCAAGGCGAAGTGGCTCTTAGTTACGCCGGCCTTGGTCGGAGTCTTCTCTCTCAATAATATGCACCACTTGTAAGTTAATGCATATTATTGTCAAAGTTGGACAGTAAATCTTGGGTTCCAACAAAGTTCTTCTTACAGAGAGAATAATCTCCTTGACTTTATAATGAGTGAATCATTTTATTTATATTTCCATAGTTGTTTTACAAAGAGATTATTTGGGTATAGATGATGCCCGTCAATACTTCCGCAAATATGCACCCTATGCTCCAAATATCAATCGCAGGGGTGTACTGCAAGAATTAAAATGTAACATGTCCACATTTCTTAGCACACCTATGTTGCATACCACTTAAAAACTTGCTACCAGTTACAACTGTTCTGAGCAGGACGACTATGTAAAGCTGGAATTCAAGAGACCCAAATCCCACTATAAAAGGTACGATGAGCCATGGCGGTCCTAATGGTCTGGATTTCATGTTCTATAGGAAGCACACACTCTGTCCCATAGACCAATGCATATGGTGTGAAACCCGTGACAGTTTTGATAGCAGTGTTATATGTCCAAACTGCCCCTCGTAATTTTAAGTCCCAGTCTTTTTTATTGGTATCTACAGTTTTTCGTAAAATTTGAGCCAACGTTTTATTAGTACTCTCAGCTAACCCATTAGCTTGTGGATGATAAGGCGTACTTTTCCTATGTTTTATACTAAAGGTCTCTGTAAGATCGCTTATCACATCATTAAGAAAATGTGAACCTCTATCCGTGACCAGTGCATATGGGGCTCCAAACCTGGTGATGATATTATTAAATAAAAAATTAGCCGTGGTTTTGGCATCATCGTTCTTAACAGCTATCGCCTCAGCCCACTTTGTAAAATAGTCTGTGGCTACCAAAATATAATTTTTTCTAGAACTTGAGGTAGGGTGAAATGGACCCATAAAATCTATGCCCCATTTTTCAAATGGAAGCAAAGCTATGATTGGCACAAGCGGTCTAGTTTGACTCTTAATAAAAGGATCGGTGAACCGTTGACAAGTATCGCATTTCTGAACATACTCAAATGAGTCTTTAAACATACTTGGCCACCAATACCCTGCTCTTAAAATCTTTTGGGTTGTAGTTAGTCCCGCAAAGTGACCTCCGCAACAACTATCGTGACAGGCTTCTAAAATTACTGGAATTTCTTCGGAAATAACACAACGCCTATACATCCCATCCACACCTTCTCGATACAATTTTCCAGCAATAATGCTGAATTTGACAGATTGTAAGCGTAGTTTTCGTCGCTCAGGTTTTGTAGATCCTTCCAGGTACTTAAGTGTAGATAAAAATTTTGCCAGCTCTTTATACCACGAAGCTACTTCTCTCACATTAGTTGGTGGTGGCATTTTCATTATTAACTCAATTTTTGCTGGATCTACCTGAAGTCCTTTTTGGCTAATCACGTGTCCTAGCAAAACTCCATACCTAGCCCTAAAAGAACACTTCATAGGATTGAGGGCTATGCTATACAGTCTACATTTTTCAAAGCATTTTCTTAAAGCTTTAAGGTGTTCATTTTTAGTAGTGCAACAACATAAATCGTCAACAAATATTCTTACAAAATCATTAAGATATTCTTGAAAAGCGTTATCCATCGTCCGTTGGTATGTCCCAGGAGCATTACACAAACCAAAGGGCATGACGTGGTAAACAAAAGTACCCCAAATAGTGGAAAATGTTGTTTTTAATTTATCACTCTCCTCAATAGCTGTTTGGTTATACCCGGAAAAGCAGTCCATAAAACTATAACATTCTTTCCGAGCCACTGAGTCTAAAATTTGATCAATAAAAGGATCCTGGAATCCTGCACATAACAATCACCAACGAGACCAATGAGAACCACAGTCCGGAAATGCGTTTGACAAAAAATCACCTAGAAGGCTTTGCAAACTTACAATGTTTGCACTCACTCGTATTCCGGGTTCTCCTCGGCATCAATGTCCACTGTCTCTTCCTCCGACTCCGATGAATCCGAGGAGTCTTTGGCTTCAATGGGAGCCTTCACATTCCGTTGAAGCCCTTCCAAATGGGATCCCCAGATGGGATCCCCAGACGGATGTGTCCTCCTCGTAGGCAAAGAGGTGCCGGTCGGAAAACCGCCCAGCCCACATTGAGGCACCTGTTACAATGCCATCCACACATTATAACATGGCCCTTCAAATGTTGCAAATTAAAGCATAACGAGAATTTGCAGAACAAAATAGAACAAGATTTTGCATACCTGTCCCACAGATGAGGTCGAGCACTGTGCCCTCCACGTCAGTGCATGTCTCCATAATTGTCTGAATGAAGGCAGGGCTCCGAGTCCGTGAATACCGCAGGGGTTCCGTTGAAGTGAGGCTATGAGGGAGAAGTTCTGTGGGAACGTTGTTGAACAGGACGTCGTAATCGATGGGGTCGTAGTTCGGGTCAACCAACAATCCCTCCTTCCGGAAAGCAAAGGTGGAGTTCTCCTTCACAAAGCAGTATGCATCAAACTGCTTTGTCTGCATACACAGTGGGGAACGATTAGAAATCGAATGCGGCACCGCATTTCAAAACACCTAAGAAAATGAAAGGATGAGTGCCAATGTCGTAATTACCTTCTTCCCTTCCGACCGAAGGCCCAATGTGTTGATGCACGTCCATTTCTTCTTCAGAATTGGGACGGTGCTCTTGCGGGTCCACTTCGCAATTCTCGTCTGCGTGTTTTTGCCTCTACTCGCCAGGACAACCACACAGCCTCTATCGTCCAACACCATGCGGGCGAGTCCGAATCCTTTCTTCCAAAAGTCCTCGGAGTACATGTTCCAAAGATGGCAAAGCTTGCAGTCCTTCCACAGGCTCTCCGTCCGGAATATCCAAGATGATCATATCGCAAGACCACTCGGTGGCATTTCCGCCCTTCCTACAATCCTTGTCTGCACACACCCTCTCAAAGAACGAGACCATCTTCAGAAACCCAGGGGTGTCGGAAGGCTCTTCGGCAGCCGCCTTCTTCAGTACTCTGCCCTTCAAACCCTCCATGGTCTTCATGTATGCCAACTTGGCTGCCCGTCCATCCAAAGCCGCCCAGAAACTCTCATTTACACACTGGACTACTGTATCGGGATCCACTTTCGGCCTCTTTATTTCCACCGGCTCGAAAGGGTGCCCCCCCGGGGGGTTGAAAAGTGTCTTCTTTGCCGAGCCTGTTCTCGTCCCTCTCGTGACAACGGTGGGCACAGGGGATTTCGGCTGCGTTTCGGGGGGTGGGCTGGTTGCAAAGTCTCCATCGGAGTCCTCTTCGTCACCCTCTTCCTGCTCTATCTGTTTCTGCTTCTTCGTTTTCTTTGGTGTCACAACTGCTGCTCCTTGCTAGCAAGTCCTCTTCTTCAACCCCTTCTGTTGAGCCTGCACAGCTGCATCCACCGTCTTCTGTGCCATCTTAGCTGCCTTTCTAGATGTTCCAGAGCAGCAGCTTCATTTGCCGACTCTGGCCCAGCAGGGACACGTCTTTCCTTTCTCTTCTCTTCTGCTTTCACATTCAGATCTTTCTCAGACTCGTCAACAATTCCGCCAGACATGTCCAGGTACCACGGGCATCCAACGAGATGCGCGGCATGCCATTGTTTCTGCATCTTGGGTGTGTAGACACAGCTTGGGCCCGCCACGGTCCAAGCCATGAAGAACAGGGGCTCTTGAGCCAGGGCCCCTGTCTGAAGAAGCATGTATTTCTTATATGCCTGCAGGGCAGTCAGCATGCGTGAGCAAAAGTTGAGACCAACGTACTCGCAGAGTGCAACCGAAAACATAAAATACGAATGCGGTGCCGCATTTCCCAGACAAACCTCATAACCAGGCTTCGCATACAAGGGCAGCTGGGCTTCACCTGTAAACAATTCGCATCACAGCTTTTCCCGCTCCCTCCAGATTTGTAAACTCCACGCTCCTTCTTGCTGTCTGCAGCTCCCTGGCGAAGAGGTTGTCCTTGTACGCACATCTGAAACGTGTCACGTAGTCTTCCAATGTCTGTGTTCCATCCCATTTGACGTACAAGCCGAACGAATTTGTATGCATTACGACTTGCTCCTTCGCATTCGTCATTACCTGTGATTCCCACATGCATTGTCACGTAGCAGTTCAGGGAATTCATTTCAGAAAAGCAAATCGGGGGAAGTACCTTGAATTACCTGGAACCACCAAGTCATGCGGTTGAGCCACACATCCGCTGCAAGGTCGGAAACTTCGAGTGGAAAAGACCACATTGTCCTTATACTCTCCGATGCATTCCAGATCGACAGCCACCGTGTCTGCCATTTCCGATCCAATGTCAGGAGTAGGAAGAAGAGTGGCTATTGCTAGGAAGGAACTTCAGTGCATTGAAACCTCACCTTCTCTTTCGCCTCAACACATGCTGTTGAGAGGTGATGCAGTTTCTCCAACTGCATGGTCGGCTGCATGGCCTGAGAATAGTGTTTTGCAATCTCGGGGATGAAGTCCTTTCCAAGTGCCGGATCTGCAATGGCCACCAGCTTCACAAGCTTTGACTTGTATTTCATTCTGGACTTGACCCCGGCTTCCTTCAAGTGCTCAGTCAATGACTGCAACGTTTTGACCAGCCCCTCACTTTCCATGAAGAAGCGTTTGGCATGGGCCAAATCCAGCTTGATGTTTGACTGCCAACAAAAACATGCAGAAACGTTATATTTGATTCATGTGGAAAGATTACTGAAAATTGGGGAAGGATGAGCAGAGGGAAATGGGAGGACGACTTACTTCGTATATCACCTCCACCATTCCATCCATAGTGAGACGATACCATGTCCGATCAGTTTTTGCCACGGCTTTCTGAATGAGCTCGGGCTCCAGCATTTCCGCAAACATGTGCGGATCAGTGAGACCAGTTTTCCTCACCCTGTACAGCATATGTGCCATGTGGGTATGCACGTACGCATTTTCAGTGACCCTGCAAGGCACACTCTCCAGTTCAGTCCACGGAGCACAGAAACAAAACAAATTGGAAACCGAAATGCGGCACCGCATTTCGAACGTGCTTGGGAGGGTATGAGTATCTTACGAGTTGAGGTCCGCCATGGCATTCTTGAGTAGGGAGGAGTCTGCCGCCTTCACCTTGAGGATGACACACTCCACCATGTAATGCCAGCCAATATGCTTGGCATGGTTCTGCTTGATGTACTCCCACTAGGCAAGAAGTCGGTGATTCCCGTCCCACACAAAGAACATTTTACCCGACATATGGCCGTCTGGATCACCCTTCAGCGTTGCCTCGAATTCGTCGTTGCGAGTGTGCCAGTGGGTATCCCATGTTGACAATTCATCCGCAGTGGGTCCACGAGTTTTGCCGTCCTCATTCTCAATGGAAACGTAGAAGGCTGGCGAACCTAGACGGTACCCTTCTCGAAATGCGAACTTGAGCTTATCCACATCTCCGGGAAGTGCCTGCCTGACGATGGGAAGGGAGACCATGCGACAGAGTGGGATTTGAAGAGTCCGCTGGAATACCCTACTGCCCAGAACTCTGCCAATGCTACTGTGTGTCTCCTCCAACATTGTATCCGCTGCACTTTGGAATTCCTCCGGAGACATTTCTGCAGGTGGCGGTAGGGGCTGAGTAGCTGGAGCATCCCCAACTGGAGCTGCACTCTGGGGAATCTTTGCAGGCAATTCTGCCATTGCAGAGGCCTCCTCCAGGCCTGCAGTATTCTGAAGATCTTTCTCAACGGTGGTCAGGTCTTGCTGCAAACGTTGAGCCGCAACACCCTCCTCCGGTACCAGATCGACGAAATCGGTCGATCCCATTGCCTTCGCTGCAGCAGAGACGCCCCCAACATCACCAGGCTGGAAATCAAGCAGGAACTGGGCTTCAGCTCGTGGAATCGGTTTTGCGGGACTGCTCCGCCCTCCCCCTGATTGCCTTGTGCTTCCTCATTCTTGCAGGTGAAGGTGTCTACTACAATTGAATCTACCCTGTACCCTTCTGCTTCATTCGCCTGGGTGGGGGGGGGGAACGGCCTGGTCCGGTTCAGAAACCAGTTGAAGGATGGGCTGCTTCTTCTTCGTCTTTGCTGGAGAAGGGCCCGACCCCTGCTGGCGATTCTCCATGACCTCCGAACGTGAGTCGCTCTTTGGGGCTTTGAACTACAAAGACTTGCCCTTCGAAGCCGCGTTCGTGAAACACACAGGGCTAGGCCCGGCAGGAAGACCCGTGCTCGTGGATCGGCTGGGTGTGCGTGCTGCAGCTAGCTCCACGGACTCTTCTTGCGGCTCTTCAGATTCATGCGATCCCTCCAATACGTCCATCTTTCCGGTTAGGCATGCAAACATCTTCTGCATTCAAGTTTCCTAGCATACAGTCTAAGAATTTCAGAAAAAAAATGAGGGGGGTTACGGTGCTCGATCAGCTGCGCGCATCCCGATAGCACGGAGCTCTCACTGGTGGCTGGGTTGCCTGCGTGGCCTGCTACTGCGAGATGACAATCTCCTCCTGTAGACGCATCTGCTTCCTCCCCTTCGGCATTGGGCTACGTCGGAAGTACAATTTTCGGAGCTTGCAACGATGTCTCTTCTCTGGTGCACGAACTCCCTCCATCTCAGGTCCGAGCATAAGAAGAACAGAGACAGGGAAAAGGGGCGAAGAGTGCAGATGGAAAGGGCGCGAGAGGGGTGACTAAGTAGACACGACAAAAGAAGATGAAACGGCGGTGATGCACCACTTGGGTCCGAAAGGCTTGGACGAAAGTGTCTCCTCGTGGACTATGCGTCATTATGAAATTCAAATCATCAAGGGTACGCCTGCCATCCGGAAAACAAACATCATTAACCAACGGTCAGGCCGCGCCGCCTCCTACCACTTCAGTCAGATAGAGTGCAGACATGTGCCGCAATTCCGTTGGTCCACGAGTTCACATATCATGGCATTTCCGTCCCAACGTCTGATGAGTTAGAGTGAAAACGCAAATGCGGCGCCGCATTTCCGTTAAGTACCACATACCGTACTTGTTGGACGAAAATGCGGCACTGCATTTCCGTTCTACCTTCACATACCTTAGTTGTTGAACGGAAATGCGGTGCCGCATTTCCGGTCTGGAGAGTATGAAGGTCTCACACGGATGGAAATGCGGCACTGCATTTCCGTCCCACAGTTCCATGCCTGAGATACAAAACGGAAATGCGGCGCCGCATTTCCGTTCCGGAATGTCGGAATGTGCGACTCGGACGGAAATGCGGTGCCGGATTTTAGTTCCGGTGGTTCACGATTTTCAGTCAAAACGGAAATGCGGTACCGCATTTCCGTTCTGAAGAATATGAAGGTCTCCCCCGGACGGAAATGCGGTGCCGCATTTCCGTCCCACAGCTCCATGCCTCAGATACAAAACGAAAATGCGGCGCCGCATTTCCGTTTTGGAATGTCGGAAGGTGCGACTCGGACGGAAATGCGGTGCCGCATTTCAGTTCCGGTGGTTCACGATTTTCAGTCCGAACGGAAATGCGGTACCGCATTTCCGTTCTGGAGAGTATGAAGGTCTCCCCTGGACGGAAATGCGGTGCCGCATTTCCCTCCCACAGCTCCATGCCACAGATAGAAAACGGAAATGCGGCGCCGCATTTCCTTTCTGGAATGTCGGAAGGTGCGACTCGGACGGAAATGCGGTGCCGCATTTCAGTTCCAGTGGTTCATGATTTTCAATCAGAACGGAAATGCGGTACCGCATTTCCGTTCCACCTTCACATACCTTAGTTGTTGAACGGAAATGCTGTGCCGCATTTACGTTCTGGAGAGTATGAAGGTCTCACCCGAACGGAAATGCGGTGCCGCATTTCCCTCCCACAGCTCCATGCCTGAGATACAAAACGGAAATGCGGCGCCGAATTTCCGTTGTGGAATATCGGAAGGTGCAACTCGGACGGAAATGTTGTGCCGCATTTTCAGTTCCAGTGGTTTATGATTTTCAATCAGAACAGAAATGTTGTAGCGCATTTCCGTTCCACCTTCACATACCTTAGTTGTTGAACGGAAATGTCGTGCCGCATTTCCGTTCTGGAGAGTATGAAGGTCTCACCCGGACAGAAATGCGGTGCCGCATTTCCCTCCCACAGCTCCATGCCTGAGATACAAAACGGAAATGCGGCGCCTCATTTTCCGTTGTGGAATGTCGGAAGGTGCGAATCGGACGGAAATGCTGTGCCGCATTTCAGTTCCAGTGGTTCATGATTTTCAATCAGAACGGAAAAGCGGTACCGCATTTCCGTTCCGTTGTCACATACCGTACTTGTTGGACGGAAATGCGGCACCGCATTTCCGTTCTGGAGAGTATAAAGGTTTCCCCCGGACGGAAATGTGGTGCCGCATTTCCGTCGCACTGGTGCATGACTAAGATGTAAAACGAAAATGCGGCGCCGTATTTCCGTTCAACAGCAATCGAAAGTAGCACACCGGACGGAAATGCGGAACCTCATTTCCGTCCACTGGATTCCATTGAAATAGACCGGACGGAAATTCGGCACCGCATTTCCGTTGCTGCTTATCCAAAGTGTCCTAGTCGATGACAATGCGCTGTCGCTATTATTTTCTACCGTGTGTTCCTAGTCTCGTTGGACCTAAATGCAATACCGCATTTCCGTTCTTCCATGGGCCTGCTTTTACAGTGGACTGAAATTTGGTACCGCATTTCCGTTGCACCAGTATTTTGGTTTCCCTATTGACGGAAATGTGGTGCCGCAGTTCCGATCACAATCAACGAGAGGATGATGTCGAACTGAGATGCGGGACCGCATTCCCATTCAGCAATGTGCAATGGGTTGCATTGTTCCGAAACAACACAAGTGTGGTCTTTCTTAATGAGCACAATTTGGTTGTCTAACCGTTTTAACTAACAGTCCTGGCTCTTGTCAGTGCGAACGTTCATGTCTGCACCGCGAATACTGGTTGATCCACCCTCAGGAGAAACTGTGAGGAGATGTTATTTCATCGCCGAATCGGCCATCATTGTCATACTTAGTGGATATGGAATCACACCTCCCACCTTCATGCATGTAGCTTGAAACAATACTTTCCACTTCAATGTGCGACTTCCAATCGTCGATGGACTCTGCAGATCCAACTTAGATGGTGTCTGTGAGCCTTGGTCTGTCGCTATCCTGAACCTTGCACTTGCCAACTTCGTGCGGTGTTTGATGGCTCCGAATTCCTATGCTATAGTTTGCTGTCCTCCGCAACTTGGGAGAGCCTGGATCCCAAACGAGGGAGGACTTTGCAGAATGACTGAAACTTACCTTTGTTCCAAATTCAAGCTCAAACCGGGCACAGTTTATTTGGAAGAAGAAAGGAAGGATGTTCCTGGACAGGTTGACGAGACCATTGTCGTGCTAGGTGACGACGGAGGTTGCGGAATCGAATGGCACGGTACCCCCATCAGACACCATCCTGTACCAAGCTGTGGGAATGCCCATTCCCTTTTCGAATCAGTCGCTGCCCACACCATCCACAAAGGAGTCGGGAAACCGACAGGCGGCCACTGCCAACAGAGAGGTATGCAACGATAATCATTCCTCACCTGGACCGTCAAGACCCTCCATAGCTTCTCGTGTGGACGTATTCGACATTTCCGACGAGGAAGATGAGTGCATTGAGGTCCCCATGTCCTCCACATGGTCGTTCAAATCCGACATGGACGTCTCTGCAGGTGCTACACATGTACCCTCGAGCATAACTCCAAACCGGTCCATTGTGCAGCTCCTACGACAACATCACCTCGATGGTTCTCGCTCCGAGCTGGCTGCTCTCGACTATGCCAAATTTCCAGTCAGGAAGGTAACGTATCTGCCTCCCAAAGTTGATGGCAATGTCATCTTCGAGTTTCCACCTGTTACTTCGTCAAACAAAGCCTCAAGGATGTTAACAGACATGGATCGAAAGCATGACGTGAGGCAACATGCATGAGGCTGTGCAGGAAGCACACGACATCATAAAAGAGGAGGTGAAATTGAGCCCCGGAGCCAGACCAAAGCAGATTCAGCTGAAGGCAGCCCACAAGATTGCTCTTGGCAAAATCATGTGTGAAGATGGTTCAGACCAAGTGCCCTTGAACGAAGAGGAGATGCTTGACCTGTTGGAGTCCGTCTCGCACGTTTGTAGTCCAAATGTGCGGAATCACATTGTATCTTGCAAGCAGGAGTTCGGCCGGGGGTCGGACATGCACTCAATCCTGGAGGTGAAACGAATGACTGGATATGACTACATCCAAGGTAGCAGGTTTCCAGGGCAAGGCAGCGAATCTGATCGTTGTTACATTTTTAAAATGTTGACGTGTGGGCCTGGGAGTGAAGTCGACTTGGTCACTCGCATGACAACTGGAAACTTGTCGAATGCTTGGGTGATGTTTGATCACATCAAGCGAATTACAAACCATCAGTGGGTGACTATGGGTGCGCATGTTTATGACTATCACTCTAAGAGACTCATGACGATTGCAATCTGCGAGATGAAAGGGGAGGGGACACAGTCGGAGATGCATCTGTGGGAGGGCATAAATGAGCAGATGGCAAGGGCGGGATTGGCAGAGCCCAATTTCAGGGGATTCATGGCAGACAACGCTCAAGCCAACTGGGCAGCGGTGCGGCGTGTGTACGGTGAGGACCCCAATGTTCCAATGGAGGGGAAAGAGAGATCATGTGGATTCCATTAGATGCAGAGTCTATCTCACTACACTACCAAATTTGTTGCTAGCTCATTCCAGGCTGAACACCGTGTCCTTTGTACGGCGTGGAAGGATGCACCCACATTTGATGACGCGGAGGTTAAGTTTGCTATCATCGAGGCTTGGTGGAACACGTCAGGTGCAGTGGAGACAACCAATCTGGGAGCCGTGCACAGCTGGTTGGGGTGGTGGCATTTCCGGTATCGACAGTTCGGACAGTACATGCGGGAGGTATGATGCTGTCATTTTCGTGCAATTGTCTTTCTATTACGGACCTTTCCATTGGTCCTTCACCATTGTTTGTGTCCTTGTAGGAGCGGTGCTTGGATTCCGACACGGACATGCCGAACATGAATATGGCAGAATCAGTCCACTCCTCTTGGCGAGCGTCTTCTGCCGCACATTTGGTGGATGTAGTGGCCACAACGGAGGACATTGACAGAGCAATCATGCAGCAAGCCACGTACTACAAGTTCCTGAGCGGGAAACAATGGGGCTTTGGGCCGGACAGGGAGGAATTGTTGGTACGAACAGCTTCGAGGTCGAAGAATCCACTGAAATGGGCGACAACATTGCGAGAGAAGATCAAAGGGACGCCTCTGTACCGCAGAGGTGAACACCTAGAGGGGGACGTCCGTACTCGCCCTGTGAGGCGGAGGATTGAAGAGGAACCCGGGTGCGAAGAGGATTCCTGGAGATCCGACAAGAACATTCGAACAACACCTCGAGGTCCCGTCATGTTGCCGTACAATGTGTCTTCCAGCAGTGGAAGCCCAAGAAATTCCAGATCGCCATCGCCTTCAAGCAGGGATTCCGTGCGAGAAATTCCCACCGCTCGCTTGCCCCAGATTCCGCCCGCTATTACGCAGTATGGCCAAGCCATTGTGGAGACGACTGTGTCTGCGTCATAGTGGAGAATTGCTCGCACAAAGCCGTCGTTTCGAGGCAAGTGTTCCGCAATTCAAGTGGATACACGGCAACGTTGTTTAGAGATAATAAGGAGGAATCCAGATGGGGCTGTCCCTGCTCCTACTTTTACAGGAAGATTTGTCCATGCAAAGTTTGCGGAGGCGACAACCACCCAGTTCTGGTTCTACAAGCACGACATTATGACTTGCGTGTATGGAAAGCCCAAGTACGGCATACAAACAATGCCAGAGGCTCCCCCGGTGTGGCCGGTGGAACCAGGCTGCAATCTGAGTCAGGTTGAGGCCGACGCCCTTACTGCCGCAAGATTTCGGATGGTGCAGCGCACTGACGTCCGCAGACAACCATTTCCGCTTCCACAGCCTCCACCACCGACCCCTGTGAGAGCAAGAACAATGGGACGCGACAGCTCTAAGCATCCTACACACCGTTGGGGGAAACCGAAACGGCGGCGACCTCCCTCAAAAGTGAACGAGACAAGGATGGGGAATGTACTTCGGATGAACTGTACAATCCAGAGCTCGACAGAAGTGCCCCCACCAGGCTTCGGGCATGTGTATCAAATGGCCACGGCAGGCTCAACTGTTTGCAATGAGGTGTACACCATCACCATTTCAGAATTACCCACCTGCAATTGCACTGACTTCCAGATCATGGCGAACGAGGGGGCATCATACTGCCCTTGCAAGCCTGTACCACGTGTACCTAAAGAGACTCCGGTGTAATTCCACAACTCATCACTTCATACATGCACCAAGGTTGAGCCCCCAAGAGGTGCACACTCTTCTGAATATGGATCCAGGGGACCAGTGAGCTTGGCTTGCGGTCCCAACACAATGGTACGCCCATCCTTTTCGGATAGTAGAACTGTACTGCTGCAAGTAGCTCTGACTCTGGCCACAGAAAGGTCCGACTTATGTCTTGCCTACCAGTAACCTGTTTTGCTCGAACTAAGATAATACTATGTCATTCACTTGTGTTTCCACGTGCATGTATTTTTGTGTGTTGGAGGGTTCTTGTTTTTCTGCTCTCTCAAACTTTGCTTTCCTCATTCGACCCCCGGCAAGGAAATGCGGCGCTGCATTTCCAAGTAACGTCGTAGGTACTGGTAGATGCGGCCTTCGCCAACACCAAACCGCCCAGAAATTTTGCACGTGCGAACCCTAATGCGGCACCGCATTTCCCAGTTGAGTCACAAACCTTTCCCGCCGAATACCCGAAGATGACAGAATTGTGAAGTACTGCAGACTCTATTGGTTCAATCGCGGCAAAAGGGTCACCTTCATTCCAATGTTAAGGCATGTAAAACCGCGGAATACTCTATACAGGCCAGTATGCGACGTCCTTTTGCCGTGGTATACTGGATTTCTCGTTGTACGGTCACTCATTTCCATGAGCGGATCTAAAAAACCATGAGCAGACTTGTTACTGACGACATATCTTCGCCGCATTACAGCATGTGGAACTTCCAAAAACGGCAAGGTCAAATTAAAAAACTATTATTTTAATACTTGTTTAATCTGCCGCATTTCCAAATTTGGAGGAGTCCGCTCATGAAATCCGCGTGTCTTAGACTTCGGCTCACCGCTCATGCGGCTCATGCGGCTCATGGCTCATGGCTCATGGTTTCTGCTCATGAAATAGTAATCCTCCGCTTGGATGGTCGTAGAAAGTATCCTTCAAATATCCCTCAATCAATCCTTCAAGAGCTTTTCAACATTGTCCACCAAAGCTCCTCGAAGGGTCCTCCAATACTCCTCCAAGGACCCCAAAGATCCTCCAAACAATCCTCCAAGGGCCCTCAAATATCCTCCAAACAATCCTCCAAAGGCCCTTAAATTTCATTAATCCTTTCAATGTTGATACCTTAACAGAGGTATAGTCTGAGGTTGCTAGGGTCCCTTATATTAATGATACCTTTACAGAGGTATTGTCTAAGAATAAGGGTTTTGTTTGGTATACTAACAGAGGTATAGTCTGAGATTAGGGTTCATATATGGTGATACCTCAACAGAGGTATAGTAAAAGGGACAAGCTCCTGTTTGGTATACTAACAGAGGTATAGTCTCAGATTAGGGTTCATATATGGTGATACCTCAGTAAAGGTATAGTCAGAGGGACAAGCTCCTGTTTGGTATACTAACAGAGGTATAGTCTGAGCATATAGTACTAGGGTTTGTAATGCAGAGCTAAAATGCAAGTTGTCCTTGATTTCATGTTTCTACTCAAGCAAAATATGGTCTCTAGGTGGTGATAAGAGACATCTTCTTGCTCTCTTCCACCTCAATGTGCAACCAAGAGTGGTCCAACTCAACTTACAAGTCATTGGCCACCAAATCAATCCCCATTCTAGTCCTTGGGATTTGATTGCAAACTACCATGTCTCCATTGCCGAGCAATCATGCATTTGTCTCCTCATCACTTGACAATTGCTCCAAATCAACACAAATTATCCCAATGTGTAAACAACCAACATGTAGCCAAGTGGTAAGGGCATATACCCTCTTACGAATGGTTGTGGGTTCAAACCACCCTGTTGGTTGTTACAAAGGTGTCCACCTTCCTACCGGAAGACAGTAGCCCTACTGGGTCAAGTGACACCATAAGTTACGCTTGCTTCGGCAATGCTTCCACCTTTTTTTTTCTCAATGTGTAGGAGCAATGCTTGTCATTTACAATAATGCTCCCTAAGCAATCCGCCTTGGATCCCACTCTCACGCCATATGCTTCATTTGGGGTCTTGCACTAATCCATCATCCATGTGCTCCCCTTGGTCATTTGAATGCATATTCCATGACCTCTTTGACCTATGTGTTGCTCTCCTTCCTTATAACATGAATCAACACCTCTCCACTTCATACACAAATGGATCTCAAGGCCTTCACCTCTTGCTAGTTCAAGAGCTCCCTTCTCAAACTTGAACGTACAAACTCAAGAGAGCATGCTCCACACATGCACCACTTACTTGGTCAACTATCCACCACAAAGTTCACACTACCCAAAGCATGAATAGCCAAGTATTGCCTCCCCCTCTTTTCACATTACATAGTTAGGGTGAAGCTATGCATACATTGAATGATGATCTCCCTTCAAGGATTTCCCACCATATGTTCTCCAAGCCCTTCCAATGGCGCCCTAGGCTTGGCTCCACACCACCATGATTGGAAGATTTCTTCACATACTCCCTTTCAAAACCTCTTGAGCTTCTTAGTGCTCTCCAAGTGCTTGCCCTTGTTGTCTTCAAGCCCAAGCCTATGTAGCTCCTTGGCTTCTCTTCCACAATATCTACACTTTGAACTTGCTTAACCCTAGATTGATAGTGAAATGAGCATAACAATCCTTTAGTTGCTCTCCACAAATCATGGCACAGACCATTGACTCCACAATGCATATAAAGGATTCTGAAAACCTAGAATATTTGCTTCCACACACACAAGACTTTCTCTTTGCAATCCTTGCAAAATCTTGTGACTCAAGAGCTTTATGAACTCAAGCTCTCCAACTCCTTGGTGCATGCAACACCCGAGCACCTTTCCTTGCAACCCCTTGCAAACCTTGTGATATAAGAGCTAAATTCTCTTAGCTCTCAACTTCCTTGACATCCAAGTGCAAAACTAATCCTTACACTCCGCACTCACAAGCATAAGGAGATCTTCTTGTAGTGATAAGAGATGAGAAATGAGAAAAATGGAAGACAATGAAAGCTCTCAAATCATGAAGCAATCACACTAAGAACAAGCCCTAGTCCTTCCAAGTGAAATCCACTCTATCACATAAACTAAGTCAAGCCAAAGGCACCTTTGCTAAAGAAATCCACCCTACAAAGCCCTCAATACACTCCCTCTCAATACCTAAAGCTATGGAGGTGAGAGAGGCTCATGGGGGCTCAATTACAAGAAGATGAGCCCTCCTCAACACTCACAAGGGGAAAACCTATCCCCATGTCCCAAGTGAGGCTTGACACCTTACTTGGAATATGAGACCAAATGAAGTTCCAACACACAAAATATAAATATAAATACCCAAAATGTCCTAATTAACTAGAAGTAGGTAATTCTAGTTAACCATGACTAAAACCATGACAAATCTTGTATTACTCTAGTACATGTTGGACTGCGTTTCACCTATTCATGATTTTGTTTTTGCTCCATTCTTGAACCACATGCTTAAGGACGGCATATGCAATGTGCTTGCAAAATTTGGGAGCAAACAGAAGTCATTTGGACCCAAAACCACGATTTTCGTACCTCATTTGCACTCTAAAGTTGATTTGTCTTCAAATTCATTCACTCTTCATAGAGAGTACTGCAATAGTGAGCGAAGAGAAGACCTTATTCATTTTTGTTTGGTCCAATTTTTTGCAAGGATGCACAGGTGTGAAGGTTGAATACACAGAACAAAATTGAGCTAGAAATAAAATTATTACGTAGCAGAAACCCGCAATCATAGACAATATTATTTACTTAAAATAAATTTAATATTGATTTAATTCTAGATTGGTTTAAGGGTGAGTGCGTCGTTGGGGAGGCAAATGTTTTTTTTGTTTTTGGTTGAATATCTACAAATGTGTTACACACATATTCAAGCACATGCGGGCTAAATTTGAGGTTGAACCACATCCGTTCCATGGGTGCAATAGCCGTTCATCCATAAGATGATTCTTTTTTCCTAATGAACAAAATTGGATGAGAGGTGAACGCATCCTTGACCCATTGAATGAATTTCGTTTCATCTCATATTACTCTGGGACTTGTGAGACGGTATAATGAACATACTCCCAAAGTTTCAAAGCAAACAAATATCATTTGGATGGGCATCCATCCGTCAGCCCATCGAACGAATTTCGTTTGATCTCAAATTACTTTGGGACCCGTTACATGGTATATTGAACATACTGGCAAAGTATGTAAGCAAACAACAATCATCTGGATGAGCAATCGTCCGTTGGGCCATTGAATGAATTTGGATTGATGTCATATTCATCCGGGACCTGTGAGACGGTGGACCAGACATGCTGGCAAAGTTTCAAAGCAAACAAAAATCTTTTGGATGGGCATCCATCCGTTGATCGAACGAATTTCTTTTCATCGCGTATTACTCTGGGACCTATTCGACTGTGTTTCGACTGCTCATGAATTTTGTTTTCCTCCATTCTTGAACCACATGCTTAACGACAGTATATGCAATGTGCGTGCAATATTTGGGAGCAAACAAAAGTCATTTGGACCCAAAACCACGATTTCACGCCTCGTTTGCATTTCAAAGTTGATTTGTCTTCAACTTCATGCACTCTTCATAGAGTTCTACAATAGTGAGTAAAGAGAATATTTTTTATTTTATTTTATTTATTTTTCCCCATTTTTATTTTTCCCCATTTTTTGCAAAGATGTACAGGTGTGAGGGTTGAATACACAGAACAAAATTGAGCCAGAAACAAAATCATTACGTAACAGAAACCCGCAATCATAGACATTCTAAGTCTAATTATTTACTTAAAATTCATTTAAAATCAATTTAATTCAAAATTGGTTTAAGGGTGAGTGCGTTGTTGGGGAGGCAAATGTTTTTTTCTTTTGGTTGAATCTCTGTACATGTATTACACACATATTCAAGCACATGCGGGCTAAATTTGAGGTTGAACCACATCCGTTCCGTGGGTGCAATAGTCGTTCACCCATAAGATGATTTTTTTTTCCTAATGAACAAAATTGGATGAGAGGTGAACGCGTCCTTGGCCCATTGAATGAATTTCGTTTCATCTCATATTACTCTGGGACTTGTGAGACGGTATAATGAACATACTCCCAAAGTTTCAAAGCAAACAAAAATCATTTGGATGGGCATCCATCCGTTGGCCCATCAAACGAATTTCGTTTGATCTTACATTACTCTCGGACCCATTACATAGTATACTGAATATACTGGCAAAGTATGAAAGCAAACAACAATCATCTGGATGGGCAACCGTCCGTTGGGCCATTGAATGAATTTGGATTGATGTCGTATTCGTCCAGGACCTGTGAGACGGTGGACTGGACATGCTGGCAAAGTTTCAAAGCAAACAAAAATCCTTTGGATGGGCATCCATCCGTTGGCCCATCGAACGAATTTCTTTTCATAGCATATTACTCTGAGACCTGTTCGACTGTCTTTCGTCTGCTCATGAATTTTTGTTTTGCTCCATTCTTGAACCATATGCTTAACGATAGCATATGCAATGTACGTGCAAAATTTGGGAGCGAACAAAAGTCAGGACCCAAAACCACGATTTTCACGCCTCATTTGCATTTCAAAGTTGATTTGTCTTCAACTTCATGCACTCTTCATATCATGCACTCTTCATAGAGAGTTCTGCAATAATGAGCAAAGAGAAGATTTTTTATTTTATTTTTTCCATTTTTATTTGGTCCAAATTTTTGCAATGATGCACAGGTGTGAGGGTAGAATGAGCGAGAAACAAAATCATTACGTAGCAGAAACCCACAATCATAGACATTTTAAGTCTAATTATTTACTTTAAATTCATTTAAAATCGATTTAATTCAAAATTGGTTTAAGGGTGAGTGCGTCGTTGGGGAGACATTTTTTTTTTTTTTTGTTGAATCTCTGCACATGTGTTGCACATATATTCAAGCACATGCGGGCTAAAGTTGAGCTTCAGTCACATCCGTTCCATGGGTGCAATAGTTGTTCACCCATGAGAGGAGTTTTTTTTTTTTTTTCACAAAGAGCAAAATTGGATGACAGGGTGAACGCATCCTTAGGGGTGCAAAAGATAAATGATTTGAATGATTTGAATGATTTTCGATTGATCTAATATTTGCCCGACACCTATGACATGATATGTTGAACATACTGGCAAAGTTTCAAAGCAATAAAAAATCATTTGGATGGTCAACCATTCGATCGCCCATTGAATGAATTTCGTTTGATCTCATGTTAGTCCATGACCTGTTACATGGTATACTGAGTATATTGACAAAATTTCAATGCAAACAATAGTCATTTGGATGGTCAATTTTTCGACCGCCCATTGAATGAATTTCGTTTGATCTCATATTTGTCCAGGACCTTTTGGATGGTATGTGCAATACACTGACAAAGTTTGAAATCAAACAAAAATCATTTGGATGGTCAATTGTTCGATCGCCCATTGAATGAATCTGGTTTGATCTCATATTTGTCCGGGACCTTTCGGATGGTATGTGCAGTACAATGGCAAAGTTTGAAAGCAAACAAAAGTCATTTGGATGGTCAATTGTTTGATCGTCCATTGAATGAATCTCGTTTGATTTCATATTTGTCCGGGACCTTTCGGATGGTATATGCAGTACACTGCCAAAGTTTGAAAGCAATACGCTGGCCCATTGAATGAATTTTGATTGACCTCGTATCAGTCCGAGACTTGTGAGACGGTATACTTAACATATTGTTAAAGTTTCAAAAACAAACAAAAATCATTTGGATGGGCAACGGAAGTCATTTGGACCCAAAACCACAATTTCTTCCCTCATTTGTAGTCCAAAGTCCATTTGTCTTCAACTTCATGCACTCCTCATAGAGAGTTCTACAATAGTGAGCGATTTTTTTTGTTTTTTATTATTATTATTTTAAAATTTTGTTTGGCCCAAATTTTTGCAGGGATATAGTGGTGCGAGGGTTGAATTCAAAAAACAAAATTGAGTAAAAAATAAAATCATTACGTAGCAGAAACCCGCAATCATAGACATTCCAAGTCTAATTATTTATTTAAAATTCATTTATATTCGATTTACTTCAAAATTGGTTGAATGGTGAAAACGTCATTAAGGAGAGAAATGTTTTTTTTTTTTTTTTTTTTTTTCCAATGAACAAAATTGGATGACAGGTGAACATGTCCTTGGCCCATTGAATGAATTTCGATTGACCTAGTATCAATTTGGGATATGTGAGACAATATACTGAACATATTGCCAAAGTTTCAAAGCAAACAAAAATCATTTGGATGGGCAACCATCCGTTGGCCAATCGAATGACTTTCGTTTGATCTCATATTACTTTGGGACCTAATGGACTAGCTTCCCCACCAGTGGCACGCTATATGGGTACATCAATTGCCATTTATCAAGGCATGTTCAGAGGCCGCCAGAAGATGGCGGGGCTGCAGGCGGAATGCTCCCCACCGGTGGCACGCTAGCGCCCCCTCCCGCTCGCCAAGCTCTCACATGTGGGATGCTCGCTCATGTTCGCTTGACTCCATGTGTGTTTGACTTTTGTGTTGCGTGGGAGATAGCGGGCCTGGAAGGACACGTCAAGATTCAGGCCCTCATGAAATTTGTTGTGTCCTCAACCTAAGCGAGGGTTTTAGCGTGTCCCAGCGGGGCTCCATTTTTTTGTGGTTTTTCTCATTGACACCATATTTTGCCGTTTTCGTGGCTAATAGCGGGCCTCGGTGGGGATGCTCTGAGTGCTCCAACAGAGCTGGGTGCAAAACGCTCAGGCTTTGAATCCATTGTTTAGAGAGACATCGTTGTTTTCCCACGTGTCGAGAGGTCGGGGGTTCAAACCCGCTGTCACCCCCCCCCCTTTCCGTGTCAACCTATTGTTTGGGAGAGTGACGCCGCGCCACGTGGCGAGGCCCCTTCCGACAGGTGCGGCCCCTGCCCCTGCCCTTGCCCCTGCCCCTTGCCCCTGATTTAATCATCGGCAAGAATAAGAATAAGCAGCAACCGCCATTAGTCGCGGTCGCTTAATTTTTGAAAATTAAAAAACACAGCGACCGCCACAATTGGCGGTCGCTTCATATTTTATTTTATTTTTAAAAACCAACCGCCAATTTTACGGTCGCTTAATTTTTCTTCTTAAAAAGACACAACGACTGCCAATTTGGTGGTCGCATTATTTTCTTAAGCAAATATGAAGCGACCGCCAATTGTGGCGGTCGCTTAATTCTTTAAAATAAAACAAAGAAGCCACCGCCAATTTGGGGTCGCTTAATTTCTTAAAATAAAAAAAGTAACGACCGCCAATTTAAAAAATGAAGCGACCACCAGTTTTCCGGTGGCTTAATTGTTTTAAGAGAAAAAGCAGTGACTGCCAATTTGGTGGTCGCTTTATTTTATTTTATATTTCAATTTCAAGCGATCGTGTTTCTAATTAAAAAAATCAGTGACCGCCAGTTTGGCAGTCGCTTAATTTTTTTAAATTATAAAAACATGCGTCCGCCAGTTTGTAAAAATCAGCGACCGCCAGTTCGGCTGTCGGTTTTTTCTTTTTTTTCTTTTTTTCAATTTTTGGAATGGTTTTCTTAATATGGAGCGACCGCCATATTGGCGGTCGCTTAATTTTTGAAAATAAGAAAAAAACGAGCGACCACCAATTTGCGGTCGCTTCTTTTTTTTTAAAAAGAAAAACAAACGGCGGCCGCTTAGTGGACAGACGCATCTTTTTTCTAAAATTTAAAAAAAAAATTGTAGCGACCGTCAATATTGGCGGTCGCGCATTAATTAAATATTTAAAAAAATTAAACGTTTCCACATATGTTTTACACCGTGCATGCCATGTCATTAGAAATGGTAGAAGTAGATCATGAAAGTTAAATGTAAAAAAAACACATGGATAAACGTCCGGATTGGACGTGACGTGACGCACGTCCAGACGTCACGTGACTTCTCAGTGCGACGTCATGTCAGGAATGATAACTAGGAAATAGAGTTCTCAAAGTGGGACAATTTCTGAACTTTCAAGAAGCCCTGCTTTGTTCTTGCTGCCAATCAGGAACAATCAAAACCCTCGAACATTGCCTCATACATTGTTAGGCTCCCCTTTCTAAGATGGTAGCTATCATGTGAGCAGCTCACGTGAGCACACTAGTCGTGAGCAGAATCCCTTAAGCGTGAGCACATTGTAAGCGTGAGCAGATTAGAAAAGCGGAGCCTACAACCGAGGTAATACAGGGCCTATTGCCGTGGACGCAAACACTTCTGAATGGAAATTCACGTAGGTGGCCGGGGACCAAAGATGTCGTGCTCCATGCATGCAATGTGGGATGAATATGTGATGAAAAACTGCCGAATGAAAGAAGCATGGATGAATGAAAGAAGTGAAGGGATGAATGATGGATGAATGATGGATGAATGTGGAATGAAAATCCGCACTGATTAATGGAGCATGGATGGACTGAAATAAGAGTGATTGTACGGCAAACACGACAAACATGGCAAATTCTAAACCCAAGGAAACACAGGAAACCCTAACCACAAACACTGATCCCGCAACCCAAACTCCAAAACCCTAAGGAAAACCATAAGCCTAAAACCCAAGCCCGCACTAATAAACCCCAAACCCCAAACCCCAAAGAATAAACGGAAACCACAAACCCAGAACGGTAACCCAAATTCGTGAAAGTGTACCTTACAGAATAAACCCCAACCAGCGACAATGGAGAAGCGAAGCGAAAGGAGGCTTAAATTTAGAAGAATAGGTGGAAAAAATTCAAGTGTCATAAAGAAGCTCAACGGAATTTGTATGTGTTGTTGAGTTTAAATAAGTGTATTTTAATTTGGCAGAAGCTTAATTCCAGCCCAGAAGACTAGCCAGATTAAGGTGTCCAGATGAAGGTGTCGTTGACGACACCTTAATCTGGCACATTCGGGATTTATTTATTTATTTATTTGTTGGGGTCTGTTTTTCAATATCGTTCTACTTAGAGGGGTGGAGATTAAGCTGGCGTCAACGCCATCTTAATCCAGACCAGTGTTGGATTGGTATCACAAAAATGTGATACTAGCAAACGGGCCCACAATGCTGGGTGAGACCCATGCACTGTTCTTTGACGACGCAACCCGCTCATACAAGCTTGTGGTGGTAGGGCAGTATCAGCGCTCATGCCCTTGCTACAATCAAGAAGGTTACCGAACACACGTTTACCATTCCCAGACAGGAGACTGGGCAGTTATTAGTGGCCCTGAGGGCGCATAAGGCCGATCTTGGATGAGCAGACACTTCAATTGCAACTGTAATATTCCATGGCTCCTGGTATCACAAGGGCCCACATTCCCCAATACTGGTATGGCCCTGGTATTGGGGTGAGGGGGGCGGGTAGGGTATAGGAGGGGTATCAATAACGTAAAATTGCGGATGTATATCAGTAGGGTATCAATATTTGGTTTTTTCGATCTCATATTGGCCTCTCATTTTAGATTAATAGCGTCTTGAATGCATCACGGGGCCCACACATGGTGGGACCCACAAAAAAAAGAGGGTCACCCCCACCCCACCCGGCCCATGGGTCTGTACGGATGGTCTGCAGCATGGAGGGTCCCCTCATGCCCCACTTGGCAGACCCACAGACCTGCCGGAGGGCCTCTTTCCTTAGGTGCATATGCTAATCCATGTCGAAATATAGAATAAGTTAATTAAAATTTGAAGGTTGGTGAGAAAGTTGTAGGTACTAGTGGTTAAGTGTAGTCTTGCAAGTATGGTGGTCGTGGTTTCAAATCTTGCATGATAGTAAGGTATGTTGAGATACTTCTAAGCAAATTTTTTGAAGTTGGGAAAACTCATAAAATCTCTAAAATATTCTAAGTCCGAGATAAAGGCAGCAGACCCTATTTGGGTCTGCCTTGATAAGTAGCGGCAGACCTTAGGGCGTGGACCCGGCCATGGTGGGGTGACCTCTTTGGACGTGGCGGGGCCCACAGGCCTCACGTGTGTGCATTCAAAACGCTATTAATCTAAAATGAGAGGCCTCATATTGGGGGAATAGGAATATTGCCCAGGTTGGTATATGAAATATTCAATATATTCAGGAAAATATTCAATAACCTGAAAAAAAAAAAATTGACCTTCACAATGGATCACAATTACAGCACAATGCAAATACGTTGCTCACACATATTGCACATTGCAAAAATATACCATATCATACCTATACTTTTTCACATTGCATATTGTACATTGAGTATCACAAAGATGCCATAAAATGCCCATGAATTCCCTTGCCCTAACTACACAATACACCTACTGCGCTCTTTGGAGGCTCACATAGTAGCAATACTGGTATCAATAGCAATCTCGTCCATCACAATACCAGACGAGTATGGTATATACCGCAATATGGAGTGAGGTCCATATTGCCCCTAGTATGGTATTGCCCGGGTATTGGCCAACTTACCTACCAGCCGGATATGGTCTTACCTACCCGGGTTGATATCAGTATTGATACCCGGGTTGGACCTATATACCGGTCCAACACTGATCCAGACCCAGACAGACAAGGTTCTTGAGTGGTTTCTGTTTTTCTGTTTGTCAATTTCTTTGTGCTTAGAGGGGTGGAGATTAAGCTGGCTATCAACGCCATCTTAATCCAGACCCAGACAGATAGGTACACAGACAGACAGGTACACAGACAGACAGACAGATACACAAACAGACGGTAGGACTTTAGTGGTTGCTTCTTTTCTGTTTTTCAATTCTTGAGCTTAGAGGGGTGGAGATTAAGTTGGCGTCAACGCCATCTTAATCCAGACCCAGACAGGTAGCCATTCACACATACCATTGCAATGACTCTCTGTGATGTGGTCGAGCAAATTCACTCAATGGAGATGGAACATAGGATGCAACGTAGGAAGGTCACAGAAAGGGGTGCGACCGATCATGGTCACTTTCATTAGCGGAGTCAATGTATGTGCCAACCTTGGATACCTGGGGAAGGGCAAGCAAGTCCATGCTCATCTCATCAAAGCAGGAATTGCATCGTACATCAGACAGTATCACCTTTATTCCACTGTACTTTCATCCAAATTTTTATCATATCACATTCATCCATCATTCATCCACTCACCAATCTTATTGCCAAGCCTTAGTCACACTCCAGGAATACTAAGCTCCCATTTTCGGCGGTTAAGCCCCACGGCAATAGGGCTTCTAGGAGTTGACGGACCGCGGTAATAAGCCCAACCCTAAATTCTAATGGAACGTGAGCAGAATTCTGCTCACGTATTTTCTGCTTAGTGAGCTGCTTACAATGTAGCACGCCCCCCTTTCTAATCTGGCCCCTTATTGCGTCTTTTTATAATGCCTGGGAACCTTTTCCCTCCAATCAAGTGATGTTGCTCCTCAACCAAGTCCATTGCCCTCAATGTCCTATTTTTGAAGCCTTGAGAGGGGCCACTCTCTGGCATCTCTGGAAAGCTAGATGCTCCTGGTCTCTGGATAATAAAAACTCATCTGTCACTGCTACTATCACAAAGATTTTCTTTGACCTTACCATTGCGGCTAAACTTGATTAGGAAAAAGTGTGTGCAGGCATCACCAAGGCCCCTGAACGCCAGCAGGACCTCCTCAGCACCTTCAAAGCCACATGGGGAAAGTGTAGGGCCAGAATCATCCTGCGAATGGCCAAGGGAGATCCCACCCCAATGGTAACAACACCGAACTGTCCTCTTCCGCTTCCCCAGAGTTTGACAAATATGGAAGCATGTCAAGACTTCTACGAAGACCAAGCTATTCTACAGATAGAATGCTTCTATGGCTTCAGGGCACTGTGCTCACTCTTCTGTTCTCCTTGTTTCAATCAGAATAGTCCTTGTTAGGCCTGCTATTCTTGGACTGGTATAGTCAGGGCTTCTATGCTCTGGGCATCTAGTTCGTCCTCTCGTTATTATTCTGGAACTCGGTTCTGCTTTCAGTTCATTGTTGGTCTTTCGTTGTCCGTCGTGCACCTCAGATATTGTTCTTCGGGGTATCCGCACGGCTCACCGTGAGTATAGCCCTTATGGCAGCCTTCGGGCATCAAGGGTTTTAATTTTTTTCCCTCTAATAATTCGAATAAAATTTCAGCCAGGCCACTGTCCCCTGTTCCTAAAAATAAAATAAAATAAAAATCTATCGTAGAGTTCGTAGATATGTACATATAGTATATTAATAGATCTATATTGTTAATTCACCAAATTTAGACAAGAGACAAAAATCCAATATTAAGAATTTTGACATTTCATTAACTACTAGGGTAGCCTGTGCCGTTGGCCCAAGTGTCATCCAAGTGCAATCTCCTATGTATGCAAGTGTGTCTTCTATGTCGAGGCCCAAGTGCGATCTCCAGTGTAGCCTCTGCCGTTGGCCCAAGGGTCCAAGTCCAAATGCATTTTTTTTCTACGGAGCCTATGACCAGATTTGAACTGGAGACCTTTCCCTTGATATCTCTCCTCTTGAGGCTCCCAACCATTGTCCCAGGAATTCCCACTTTGCTATTTTTCGGGAATTTCCAGCTACCCAAAGTACTTGAAATTCCACATCTCCCACACCGCAAGTCCAAAAATCATGAGACCAAGCCCATGCACCCCTCCTCGTCAAGGGCTTTCAACGTACCAAGCACCAGGGCTGGGGCCCGCGGTTGGGGACATCTCAAATCTACAAAACAAACAAAACAAAACAAAACAAAACAAAACAAACGTCTCGATTCATATATTGATTATAATTATATAATTATATATATATATATGCACTATTGTAATATCAATATATGAATCGAGACGTTTGTTTTGTTTTATTTTGTAGCGTCGTCGAGATCTCCCAAACCGCGGGTGCTTGGTGCCGTTGGAAAGCCCCCGATGAGGAGGGGTGCACTGGCTTGGACTCATGATTTTTGGACAAGCGGTGAGGGAGATGTGGAATTCCAAGTACTTTTGGTCGCTGGAAATTCACAAAAAATAGCAAAAATGGCAAATTGGGCATTCCTAGGACAATGTTTGGAGCCTCGACGGGAGAGATATCAAGGGAAAGGTCTCCGGTTCAAATCTGGTAGTAGGCTCTGTGGGAAAAAAAAAAGATTAGATATGGCTTGCTTCATATATTGATGCACTTGGACTTAGATGACACTGGAGACTTGGGCCAACGGCACAGGCTACCCTAGTATTAGTAAATTGAAACGTGCTCACCACAAAACCAAAGTGTTGAATTTCTAAGGTTTCGAAAATTGGGAAAACCATTGATTTCCGTTTGGTGGTTTTGTCATTTTTAAAAAAAAGAAAAAAAAGAAAAAAAGATAACAGGGACAGTGGCCCCTTAGAATTTTATTGAAGATTATTGAAGGGAAAAAAATAAACCCTTACAAGCCCGTAGGCTGCCATGACTGAGTGCCCCTACTTGCAGCTTTGAGGTTTTCCTCAGTAATTTTACAGTTGAGGATTAGAGATACATGAATGAAGCAAGGGGGCAGTCTCATTTCAGGCATTCTGGAATCTATGCTACTCTTGGACAAGATGTGTGACTAGGTTTAATTTCCGTCTCGCATGAGTTTTGCTGGAAATGATAAGACACCTAACAGTGACTTCAATATGCTTCTATTCTAATCAACTAGCCAGAACCAGCAACGAGGCTTGTCATCTAATCCTATAACAGAGAGAGGCAGTGTAATGAATTCGAACATGTTACTAATTTCTTCTTGTAAAATAAAAAATATGGGATCGAAATTTTAAAAAATCATGACATACACAAGTTCCCATGGACAGCTAAAAATTGCTGAAGAAAGACAACCAATCGGGAATGTGGTTATCATCTTACACATCCAGTTCTGCTGCAAGCTACAAACCTGACAAACTCAATCCAGATGGATGCTGATGGTGCATTTTAACAAAGACGCTTGCCAAAAGTGTCTACTCATCATCATCAGGTCCTTGCCAAAAGTTTAGACTTCTTGAATATGTTCTTCCAGCTGCACAATAATCATACACCAATCAGATTTTCTTATTTTAGCTGAAAATGTAAACCACTCTATTTCTTGTCCATTGAAATGGTTTGAAACACAGGAGTTGTAGCACCAGAGCAATAAGGTATCTGAAACTAGCCTTGAAATAAACAGTGCAAGTTATACTAACAGGATTCACATCTTTCCATCATATTCAGCTGTGTAGATTGAAGTACATTTGCAGAATCAAAGCAAATGTAAAAATATTCTAGGCCAAGTGGACTCTGTCCACTTGGAAGGGACTTCACTGTCTAGAAGGTAAAAATAATCACAACCTCACGCATCTTTTGATTCAATTTTTAACTTCTCATACCCATTCAAAAAATTAAATCTGCAAAAAACAGGGCTTGTGCTACCAACTGTGTAAAATGCTGTCAGAGACAGGGCAATGGAGAGAAACATGAGCATGAGGGACAGAGAGAAGTAGAAAGCCCCATGTTAATCTCTGCTTGCTGTAGCCTTGTGACATATACTATATTCCACAATTCAAGTCATGGAAAAAAATTAAGACAGAAACATACATTTTCTTGTGGAGCAGAGTTACTTTGACACAAAAGAATTTTACCTGAAGAAGAGGCCCTGACAAGTACCACATGCAAGGGTGCATTGTTTGGTGGAAGATCCAGCTTCATTGGGTATAGCTTGGCAGTCAATGGATGTCGGGTACACAAAAAAATGTCATCCTCAATGCCCGTCTCCATCTGTAGTTGCTCATTTAAATGTTTGAGACTGTGGCCTTTGAACAGAAAGCTGCCCCACTCATCGTCATCAAGGGCTGTAGCTTCACCCGTGTCGTTGGCCACTGTGTAGAAGATCCTTCGTACATCCGGATTTGGTGTTTGCCTTCTTGGTGACACCCTTGGCAACATAGTTCGGTCGTCATCAAATGAACTCTGAGCTCCCAGTGGCGACACAGGTTCACTTTCCTGGTCATTAAAACAGAATCATGTGTTAAAGAAATATACTAAAAGGAGAAGGTGTCACATGAAAGCAGGTCAGTTTGAGTAACATTAGAAGTTTACTGACTAGACTGTCCCTGAAGAAGCCTTCGGATCTAAAACCTGTGCCTAGGTTGGACAGAGCGGAAAAGCTGACCTACTTTCTTGCAAGAGGTTGATCTGGCCGCCAGATTTTGCTCCAGAGTAGTTAATACTCCAAAATCAGTTCAATGCAAAATTCACCCAAGAACTCAAACCAGACAAGGGTCACAGTTTTTGAGCCTATCTTGAGACTCACAAACTGAGAAAGACAAGTACCTAAGGGAGCATTTGATTATCCTCACCACTAAGCCCTTACACATTCCTAACTGCAGCAGTACTAGGACAGAAAGAGAATGTACTCATAAGACCTTACACCTTGATAAAAACAATTGGTTCAGGTTTTCCAGATTTCCTCTAGAAAGCCCTTCACATGAGCATCAATCCACAGTATGTGAACTGCCCAGAAATTAGACCCCCAACAGGGCTTTAGGGTCAGCCTCAAGATTTTGAAAGTTTGTGAACAGAGGTGCACGAACTATGTTCTAGGTCAGAGACAGAGAGAGGGAGGTGGGGGGGGGGATGGGTGGCGCGAGGGGAGAATGCAAGGCCTTGCTTGCTATTGGTGTGGGCCACAGGCATCTTATGCATAATCTACTCTTAAGTGGTACATCAGCCCCCCCATTAACTGGTAGGATGCATTGGAAGCCATTCTTGCTGGCTTTTGTGTTCTTCTGGTGCAAGCAGCATCTTTCCCTTGCTGCTCCTACCAGTCTGGGTTGCCCTTCCCAGGTTTGATTAGGGTGTTAGTCTTGGCCCTCTGCTACCAGCTTCTAATTTGGTGTCTGGGGCTATTACCTTTTCTCCCTTCAGGGTTGCCTTTTCTGGGAAATAGTTTATTCAACCAGTCTCCATGGTTCTATCTGCACCTAGTTGTTTCTTCATCCCTGGCCCTGCCAGAGTAGACTTCTCTTGGCTTGCCAAATCGTGTCAAAGGGTTTTGGTTTATAGAATGTACTCATAAGACATTGTTTGCCGTAGCCTTGTGGCCATTGACCCCGCGCCCAGTTTGAGCGGAAACCAAAGGGACAGAACCTACCTCTGTCAGGGGCTGACATTGGTAGTAAGACTTACCTTTATAAATAGAATTAATTCGGGTTTTCCAGATATCCTCTAGAAATCCCTTCACACAAGCATCAATCTGCTGTGTGTGATTTGCCCAAAAACTAGGCCTCAGAAGGGCCTGGGCTTTTGGCTCAGCCTCGAGACTTTCAAAGTTGGTAAACAGAGGTACAGGCACAATTCTCTTGATAGATTGGAGGAGAGCTTCTCTCTGGTGAGAGTACCCCGGACAGTGAATCAGAAAATGAATATTGTCTTCGGGTTGCCCACACAACGGGCAATTGCACTCTCCCTTTCCTCTCTGCTTCTGTTTACTGTTCAAAGGTAGGCTTCCTGCCCTGAGTTTGAATTTCAGTCCGGTGCTGAGAGTGGGTAGACCCTTGAGGTCATCCATGATATCCTCCCCCATGTCACAGACTGGAAACAGGTTCAGGGAAGTTTTCTGCCTAACTTCATTTGAATTTGCTGGTAACAGACATGGCTTTGGACACTACAGTCTCAAGTCAGATTTATCCAGCAAGGTCAAGACTTGCGGGTCCAGATTCAGATCCTTGAGAATCTCTTCTACTCTCTTCTGCCAGGACTTGGCCTGTTTGACAGGGCGGTCCTGTTTCCAAGATATAGAGTCGATTAACTTAGGGTATCTGGTGTTGGACATGTGTTGCAACCGACCCCACCATCTGACCTTAAATTCATCTCGTCGGGAGCTTAAGGAAGGATGCCAAACTCACCCTGAACAGCCACATTGGTTTTGGTTTATAGAGTTTGAAAAAGACAGAAGAATGACAAAAACTTTATTATCTCCGCAGGAACTCTAAGAGCTTATGGGATGAAAGAAAGCGTAAATGAGAAAGTGGGGCCTGCCAAATCATGTCAAAGGTCTTTAGTTTGAAAAAGAGACAGAGAACGACAAATTTTATAATCTCCACGGGAACTCAAAGAGCTTATGGGATGAAAGAAAGCGTAAATGAGAAAGTGGGGCCCTCACCAAGCAGCCTCACAACTACAGCTTCATGTAGATAAGCTGCCAGCATCTCCGATCCTGACAATGAAAGACCTCACTGAGGGATTTGCGAAATTCATATATCTACAATTGCAGTTGACAAACAGAAGAGAGATGAGAAGGGAGTACAGCACCACAGAGAGATCGACTTCACTTCCTTGTGGTGGAACTGCTTCAATCGGGGATTGTGGCTGCATGACTTTCAAAACCTCAACCTTCCAAAGAATCCAGTCTGAGGTGGCAAATGCCACTGGGACATCATGTGTCACCGAATTGCGCCATGGTGGAACACCCCCATTGGCCCGCAGATAACTTCCTGCTCTAGTCTTCAACTTGACCGTACTCCCCTCACTAGTTGGCTCCCACTCAACCAATGAATCAGCCTTGGATGCATGGCTCTGGACCACCTTCTTTCCTGTCATTCCGAGTAAATATGCATGGTCTGAGGCCATCAAATAGAGGCCATAACAACTTCTTAGCCGGATTGCATTGCTCCCACTTACATGTTCTACTGTCCAGACAATTGCTCTGTTGGAAGTGTCCCTCTCTTGAGAAACTGTCTTGTAATCATCAGATGCCCAAAGGAACTTGCCGTGGTGGCCTTGCATACAAACTGTTATGGCCCTCTCAAAAAACTCCATGGCCAGGGCTACACTACCTGCAGTATCACCAGACCATGAAGGAGCCACTATTTCAGCAGTTATCCACGTTAAAATAACCTTGGGCTTTGATTAGTTAGTCCATACTTGCCTCATTCCTAATGTAGTTCAAATTTCCCTGAGCCTTCGTCAAACCATGCATAAAATCAGATAATTCTTTAGACTTCAAAGGGACCGCACTATGCCATGAACTCAAGCTGCTAGTAGGTGAAGCCATGGGCCAGGGCTGAGGGGAGGTGTAAAGGGTTCCACTCTCCCACGTTTTTAGGTCTTCTGTTGTGGAACTACTGTATATCCACAGTAGTTCTACGTCACTCTCTACTCTTCCTTCCCATGTTTCTATATGCACGAGGCTATGGAAAGTAAACTCTAACGGGCTCCCACCCTCCCCTCCCACTCTCGACCTGGTCTGTAGAAGTCCTCCAGTGTCCCATTATCCCACAGTCCCTTTCCAATATAGTACCATCAAATTTCTTCCTCTCTCAAGCCTTGCCTCCACTCCTGTCCCCTATACTCACCTCAGAGCCAAAAGATTTCTTCTCTCTTCTTCCCTCTTTCCTTTCCCCCAGTAATGAAGCTATTCAGCTGGTCAAAAGCTAGTCACCAGGTACGAAGAATACTGAAGAGATTCGGCGCAAGTCTTCGCTATCCACTAACACACTTCTCGCAACAAAGTGTTGAAATCGCAGACACAAGAGAGTAACTTGGGTCAAATTCGAATCAAGGGACGGTTCGAGAGTCAAGGTAAACGATGTCTCACCCTAAATGTGTAATAAAAGAAGAAAAATCCCTTAACGATACAGAGAGATCCTCAAATGCCAAATGAAATCAGAGGAAGATGCAGGGAACAGAAGAGAGAAAAACAGGTGGGTTGAAGCCGAAATTCACGCAAAGTGGGACAGAAGCAAGCGAAGTGAGAGAATCTCAAACAGAAGGAAGAAGCTATAGACACAGCCTCAGCTGGGATTTGGACCGAATCAGTTTGAGTTGCAATCTGAGGGTATACAGTGGAAGGAGGGAAGGAGAAACGTAAACTTCTCACCTAGGGCAGTCCTGATCCTTGCCCAACCGACCTGTTCTTCGTCATCTTGCTCTTGCAGGTTCCAAGCAGGTGTGGAGGGAGAGTGCAACAATCAACGTGTCTACTTCGCAGGGCCACCATGGAAGCTGTTTCTCAGCACGCGCAACAATGTCCACGAATGTATGAAAATATCCGTCTCCGTCACAATTTTTGTTGTATTAGGTGAAGTCCTGCAACGAGGGCTATACGCGATTCAAGATTCCATAGGCCCGAGGGCGGTAGCCCAAGGGCGTGGGAACCTTGATTCGCCTAAAGCCCTAGTTACAGGACTTTAACTCACGTAAGGACGTAAAAACTGCATTGTAGACGGTGTGAAAAGAATACTACCTGCCTCTCTGCCCGTAATATGAGATTACGGGCCCAGCCCATGGGCTCCACAGCGTAAGAGCATCTCCACCGGGGGTCCCTAAATGCCCCTGCAACGGCAAGCCCCCGGCCCTGGTATCCGCACCCCCGGCCCGTACTTTGGTGCAGGATACCGTGCAGCTAAGCCCAGCCGGTACCTGCTGGAGAGAATAAAAAGCATGCAGTCTTGCATTTATGGCGTGAGGGTAAGGCCGGGTCTGCCAAGTGGGCCCTCCGTAGCAAGGTACGTCAGCAAAAATGACCTTTGCAGGGTAATTTGATGGGGTTAGGGGTTCGGGAGGCGAGTGTTGGAGGCCGCCGGAGGTTACCGTTGTAGGGTTGTTTGGTGTGACCCCCCTGGAGATGCTAACAAGACAAGCGGGAGTTTATGCTATTTAAAGCCCACCAAAACTACACTAGCTAGGTTTTTACGTATTAGATAATATCAATGTGGAGGAGCATTATCGAGAATAATCAGAGCTGCGGGAGCAGCGAGATTGCTTCGACAGATGAACATTATCTTACTTAATATGTCTGTATGTCTGTTTTTCATCCAACTTTTCATCCAAAACGGATTTTCATCCCGCAATTCCGGGGTCCTCCAGGCCCGCCTTCATGTCTTATCCCCTGTCATTTTGGTTTCAGAGCCTTCATCATGTCCATTCTCTGCTACATTCTTGCTGCATGTTTGCGCATTTGTGTGAGATCCTTGTGAATTGTTGTGAATTGTTGCAATGATGTATGCTAGAGGAGCTTGCGGGCTCACGCGCATGCCGTGGAGCTTGTGGCGGTGGGAAGATCCTTCCCAGGCCTCCTCGCAGCGCTCTTCAGCCTGGTGCAGCAGAGGTATGAGATTATTACCGTTGTTGTCATCCAGGACCGCCAATGAGATAATTGAGGAACCAAATGTCAACGATGAGAAATATGTTGACGAAGGCCTTGATGACTTGGATGACGTTGACATTTGGTTCCTCTTTTAAGGCTGGAAAAAAAAAAAAAAAAAAAAAACTAGTCTAAAAATCCACAGGCAAAGCTGTCAAAGATTCAAGACAGGGTAGGATTCACATGCTGTGCTGCATGAGACAAAGCTGCCAGGCCGAGATGTTCCATCAGCAGCAACAAAAGATAGGTAAAAAACAAGCATCATCATGTCAAACCGGGAGCCAGCGGGCCGAAATCGGGGCTACAGGCAGCAGCAATATGTTCCTTTTGCATACATCCTTATCTGCAAGCTCAAGAGAATTCAAAGTAGGTAGAGATCCTCACCTGGTTCCATCACAAGCCCCCACAAAAACCAATGGGTTAGTGAGGATTGTGGAACCCCAGGTGAATCACAGACCCCTACACTTGTCATCGATGTCAACTAAGAACCCCAAAAACAAGAGAGAAAGACATGAAGTAAAATGAACCCTAATCACCAAAAGCACCTTGAGCGATTGGGGAAGGTAACTCTGCGCCATCGCCACCGACAAGCCACCTCTAGCACAGCTAAGGAGAAGCGAAGCATACAAATGCTAGGTTTAAGAAGGGAGAGAGAGCGATATACTTCCCCACCCAAGCGCCGTTGCGAAACATAAAAGCCAGAGGAAGGAAAGAGATGATGTCATCACAGCGGGGTCTCTCTCCTGTGAGAAGAGACAAGATGCCGCCATTGCGCATCCCCCTCGTCCGGCATGCGCACGAAGCAGCTGACAGGGTAGCAGCAGAGCTCATACGCCATAACTCTCAACCCGCGAGCACAGCAGCACGAGGAGTGCAGCTGACGGCGGGAGAGACACCCTAGGGCAAAGCAAGATTTTTCATCCGCGGAGGATGAATAATCAACACCCTTTAACTCAAAAACCCGACGGATGTCATCCGTAAGCTAGGTTTAAACAATAGATTATAGGGTAGGGGTTAGGGTTTCACTCCTTAATTAGCAATAATTAAGGGTAATTAAACAATTCTCTAGGGCCATCATAAGCTGTTTTTTTCATCCGGTTCATATGAAAAATTAATAGGTTCATTTATTTGGAGGAGGTCCATCAGCAAGATGAAAAAGCAGTATACATCATCCAAGGCATCGGTTTCTCATCCTAACAGGTAATTCATCATCCCTTAAGAAAAAGCCTCATCCAGTATGGAAAAAAAAGCATAAATGAGGAATAAAACGAATTCAAATCCTGGTATTTTTCATCCGGCCTGGATGGAAAAATTATAGATAGGATGCCAGTGTCACAACCCCTACGGAGGTAATTCTTCATTCTCTAGTGACTCATCTGGTATAGATGAAAGTCAATAAAAGAGGAATGAAAAATTATAGGTCCTTTTTAGAGGTATTTTAGTGTCCACCTAGGTGATTCTTCCGGTATGGATAGAAAACCTTTATAAGGCGGGTGAAAACATTGTTTAGAGTCCATCTGGTATAGATGGAAAATCATGAAAAGAACACTGATGCAACCGGCCAATTCCGAGGAGGGAGACAGAGGGAGAGAGGGGGCACCCACCAAACAGCCCCTGGTATGGCAGTCCCTTATGGAGTGAGTGTGGTATGCACTCACCCCGTAAGGGAGTGCATACCAGACCCCTTCATAAGGTTTCTCCCATTGCAAAAGTAGTTCCAAATCCCCGGACAAGATTGTCAAAAGGGGTTGGAAATCCTACTTCCTCCCCGTACCATACATATCAGCCACATGAATAAAAGAGGACCTGTATACGGTCATGTGGAAATACATATCAGTCACTTGAATCAAAAGAGGACATGTATAAGGTCATGTGGATCCATTATACCTCTGAGCTTGGTGATTAGCTCGTGTAGCGGGAAGTGGAGACCAGGAAAAGAGCCATGTTCCAGGAACTTAATGAGGATTCGAACCAGCTTCTTGGTCTTGAAACCATTCCTCCCAAGGGTTTGGATAAGAACACAACATTCATTCCAGGCAAAGTCAGTGCTGCTGGAAATATACAGAATAGGGAAAGCCTGGGAGACCACCACATTGTAAGACTGATTAACAGGTCGGTTAGAAAGGAACTGGATGTACTGTGTGTAAGAAAAAGGCAGCATCCTTCTCTTATCATATTTCCGGAACTGAAATAAAGATCGAGGGTGGGCAATGTGGTATTGCCGGAAGGCAATCTGAACCACGTATTCGATGGCGGCACCCAAATTATCTGCACCTGTCAAAGGTATGTTTTCGTAACATTGAGTGATGTCAGCGACAAACACGTCATGGATCTTTGCAGGTAGATTCAGAGTAAAATCAGAGATGTTGTCTATTATCCGGTACATGGAAGTGGACACTTTGAAAAAATTCTCATAAGTATCAAGTCGTGCCCTGACCCATTCCTTTACCAGAGGCAATAGGTCCATGGTGGCACGTGTCAATAGACAGGCAAGTTCGCTGAAAATACAATTGTGGGCATTGGTAATCCAACAGTACTTCTTTTTGTGTAGTTTGTAAATTCCCATCATGTAGGGGAGGTTACATGCCATTGCTGGTATTTCAGGTAGCAACTTCTATAAATCTTCAGAAATGCTTACCAATACAGAATCAGTTGAAAGTCATACCTCATTTTCATAACAGGGTTTGAAATCTTTACCCATCAGTCGGTGGTATGCTTGAGTTCTTATGTGCTTCACACACATAAAACATACATTGTTGTTAGCCTTGTCAAGTCCAGACATGTACAGGTGAGAAAGAAGCCATGCTAGTTCATCCCGTGCTTCTTGCACTAAAAAGGGATTTCTTTCATGGTGATTGAAACGGCCGTTACGCCTGCGCTGCACCATCCAAAATCCTTCGGCAGTAAGGGCGTCGGCCTCAACCTGACTCAGATCACAGCCTGGTTCCACCGGCCACACCGGGGGAGCCTCTGGCATTGTTTGTATGCCGTACTTGGGCTTTCCATACACGCAAGTCATAATGTCGTGCCTGCAGAACCAGAACTGGGTGGTTGTCGCCTCCGCAAACTTTGCATGGACAAATCTTCCTGTAAAAGTAGGAGCAGGGACAGCCCCATCTGGATTCCTCCTTATCATCTCTAAACAACGTTGCCGTGTATCCACTCGAATTGCGGAACACCTGCCTCGAAACGCCGGTTTTGTGCGAGCAATTCTCCACTGTGACGCAGACACAGTCGTCTCCACAATGGCTTGGCCACACTGCATAACAGCGGGCGGAATCTAGGGCAAGCGAGCGGTGGGAATTTCTTGCACGGAATCCCCGCTTGAAGGCGATGGCGATCTGGAAACTCTTGGGCTTCCACTGTTGGAAGACACATTGTGCGGCAACATGACGGGACCTCGAGGTGCTGTCCGAATGTTCATGTTGGATCTCCAGGAATCCTCTTCGCACCCGGGTTCCTCTTCAATCCTCCGCCTCACAGGGCGAGTACGGACGTCCCCCTCTAGGTGTTCACCTCTGCGGTGCAGAGGCGTCCCTTTGATCTTCTCTCGCAATGTTGTCACCCATTTTAGTGGATTCTTCGACCTCGAAGCTGTTCGTACCAACAATTCCTCCCTGTCCGGCCCAAAGCCCCATTGTTTCCCGCTCAGGAACTTGTAGTACGTGGCTTGCTGCATGATTGTTCTGTCGATGTCATCCGTTGTGGCCGTCACTACGTCCACCAGATGTGCGGCAGAAGACGCTCGCCAGGAGGAGTGGACTGATTCTGCCATATTCGTGTTCGGCATGTCTGTGTCGGAATCCAAGCACCGCTCCTACAAGGACAGAAACAATGGTGGGGACCAATGCAAAGGTCCGTAATAGAACGACAATTGCACGAAAAGTCTGGCATCATACCTCCCGCATGTACTGTCCAAACTGTCGATACCGGAAATGCCACCACCCCAACCAGCTGTGCAAGGCTCCCAGATTGATTGTCTTCACTGCACCTGACGTATTCCACCAAGCCTCGATGATAGCAAACTTAACCTCCGCGTCATCAAATGTGGGTGCATCCTTCTACGTCGTACAAAGGACACGGTGTTCATCCTGGAATGAGCTAGCAACAAATTTGGTAGTGTAGTGAGATAGACTCTGCATCCAATGGAATCCACAGGATCTCTCTTTCCCCTCCATTGGAACATTGGGGTCCTCACCATACACAGGCCGCACCGCTGCCCAGTTGGCCTGAGCGTTGTCTGCCATGAATCCCCTGAAATTGGGCTCTGGCAAATCCGCCCTTGCCATCTGCTTGTTTATGCCCTCCCACAGATGCATCTCTGACTGTGTGTCCTCCCTTTTCATCTCGCAGATTGCAATCGTCATGAGACTCTTGGAGTGACAGTCATAAACATGCGCACCCATAGTCACCCACTGATGGTTTGTAATTCGCTTGATGTGATCAAACATCACCCAAGCATTCGACAAGTTTCCAGTTGTCATGCCAGTGACCAAGTCAACTCCACTCCCAAGCCCACACGTCGACATTTTAAAAATGTAACAACGATCGGATTCGTTGCCTTGCCCTGGAAACCTGCTACGTTGGATGTAGTCATATCCAGTCATATGTTTCACCTCCAGGATTGAGTGCATGTCCGATCCCCGGCCGAACTCCTGCTTGCAAGATACGATGTGATTCCGCACATTCGGACTACAAACGTGCGAGACGGACTCCAACAGGTCAAGCATCCCTCTTCGTTCAAGGGCACTCGGTCTGAACCATCTTCAGACATGATTTTGCCAAGAGCAATCTTGTGGGCTGCCTTCAGCTGAATCTGCTTTGGTCTGGCTCTGGGGCTCAATTTCACCTCCTCTTTTATGATGTCGTGTGCTTCCTGCACAGCCTCCCGCATGTTACCTCTCACCAAGGGGTGGCAATGGACCCCATCGTGTATGCAAGCTCTAGTCAAGTCCGGGAGCAAATGGATTACGTAATATTGCTTGGCTCTGCACATGGACATGCACGTCGGTGGTTCTTTGCAATGTGCGCACTTGAAAGTATCCGCAGGAACTTGGCTGGAGACAACGAATGGATGATGGGTTGTGCCAGTCCAATCCGTCTTGTTTCTCCGCCCTCCTTTGGAGAGAAAGTGGAAGTAGGCGGGATTGAGGCACCTCAATTCCCCCGCACAGAGGACGTATCGTACACGAATACCATCAGCAATTTTCGTGCTACTGGTCTTCGTCACACACCAGGGGTGTCTGTCATGCTTTTGATCCATGTCTGTTAACATCCTTGAGGCTTTGTTTGACGAAGTAACAGGTGGAAACTCGAAGATGACATTGCCATCGACTTTGGGAGGCAGATACGTTACCTTCCTGACTGGAAATTTGGCATAGTCAAGAGCAGCCAGCTCGGAGCGAGAACCATCGAGGTGATGTTGCCGTAGGAGCTGCACAATGGACCGGGTTGGAGTTATGCTTGAGGGTACATGCGTAGCACATGCAGAGACGTCCATGTCGGATTTGAACGACCGTGTGGAGGACATGGGGACCTCAATGCACTCATCTTCCTCGTCAGAAATGTCGAATACCTCGACACGAGAAGCGATGGAGGGTCTTGACGGTCCAGGTCGGGAATGATTATCGTTGCATACCTCTCTGGTGGCACTGGCCGCCTGTCGGTTTCTCGACTCCTTTGTGGATGGTGTCGGAAGTGACTGATTCGGAAAGGGAATGGGCATTCCACAGCTCGGTACAAGGTGGTGTCTGATGGGGGTACGTGCCACTCGATTCCGCAACCTCCATCGTTACCTAGTACGACAATGGTCTCGTCAACCTGTCCAAGAACATCCTTCCTTTCTTCTTCCAAATAAACTGTGCCCGGTTTGAGCTTGAATTTGGAACAAAGGTAAGTTTCAGTCACTCTGCAAAGTCCTCCCTCGTTTGGGATCCAGGCTCGGCCAAGTTGGGGAGGACAGCAAACTATAGCGTAGGAATTGGGAGCCATCGAACACAACACGAATTTGGCAAGTGCGAGGTTCACTATAGGGACAGACCAAGGCTCACAGGCACCACGTAATGGGAACTGCGGAGTCCATCCACGATTGGAAGTCGCACATTGAAGTGGAAAAGAATGTCTCAAGCTACATGCGTGAAGGTGGGAGGTGTGATATGACAGTAAGTATGACAATGATGGCCGATTCGGCGAATAAATAACAACTCCTGACAGTCTCTCCTTAGGGTACATCCAGCAATATTCTCGGTGCAGACATGAACGTTTACACAGACAAGTGCCATCACTGTTAGTTAAACTTTAAGACACCCAAGTTCTGCTCATTAAGACAGGCCGCAATTTAGTTGTTTCGGAACAATGGATCACACTTAACATGGCTTTCATCGACTAGGACACAAATTTAGTGTGGAACAAATATGTGGTGCCGATTTGTTGTCCGTGCTCTTTCAAGGGAATCCAGAGGACGGTGCCCAATTTCGTCCATGTGAAACATTTACACTCTCCAAAACGGATATGCGGCGCCGCATTTCCGTCCAGGTGAAACCTTTACACTCTCCAAAACAGAAATGCGGAACCACATTTCCGTCCACGTGAATCATTTGTACTCTCCCCAACGGAAATGCAATGTCGCATTTCCGTCCATGTCATACCTTTATACTCTCTGCAACAGAAATGCGGTGCCGCATTTCCGTCCAACAAGTCAGGTATTTTGCAGTGGAACCGAAATGCGGCACCGCATTTCCGTCCAGGTGAAACCTTTACAGTCTCTAGTACGGAAATGCGGTGCCGCATTTCCGTCCAGGTGAAACCTTAAAACTCTCCCGAACGGACATGCGTTGCCGCATTTCCGTCTATGTGATACCTTTATACTCTCTGCAACAGAAATGCAGTGCCGCATTTCCGTCCAGCTGATACCTTTATACTCTCCCGGACGGAAATGCGGTGCCGCATTTCCATCCAGGTGAAACGTTTACACTCTTTAGAACGGAAATGCAGTGCCGCATTTCCATCCAGGTGAAACATTTACACTCTTTAGAACGGAAATGCGGTGCCACATTTCCGTCCAACAAGTAAGGTATGTAGCAGAGGAACCGAAATGCAGTACCGCATTTTCGTCCAGGTGAAACCTTTATACACACCCGAACGGAAATGCGGTGCCGCATTTCCATCCAGGTGAAACCTTTAAACTCTTTAGAACGGAAATGCGGTGCCGCATTTCCGTCCAACAAATAAGATATGTAGCAGTGGAACCGAAATGCGGCACCGCATTTCCGTCCAGGTGAAACATTTATACACTCCCGAACGGAAATGCGGTGCCGCATTTCCATCCAGGTGAAACCTTTACACTCTCTAGAACGGAAATGTGGTGCCGCATTTCCGTCCAACAAGTAAGGTATGTAGCAATGGAACCGAAATGCGGTACCGCATTTCCGTCCAGATGAAACCTTTTTAGTCTCCCGAACGGAAATGTTGTGCCGCATTTCCGTCCACGTGAAACCTTTACAGTCTCTAGTACGGAAATGTGATGCCGCATTTCCGTCCCACAAGTAAGGTTTGTAGCAGTGGATCGGAAATGCGGCACCGCATTTCCGTCCAGGTGAAACCTTAATACTCTCCCGAACGGACATGCGTTGCCCCATTTCCGTCTATGTGATACCTTTACACTCTCTGCAACAGAAATGCGGTACCGGATTTCCGTCCAGCTGATACCTTTATACTCTCCCGGACGGAAATGCCGTGCCGCATTTCCATCCAGGTGAAACCTTTACACTCTTTAGAACGGAAATGCGGTGCCGCATTTCCGTCCAACAAGTAAGGTATGTAGCAGTGGAACCGAAATGCGGCACCGCATTTCCGTCCAGGTGAAACATTCATACACTCCCGAACGGAAATGCGGTCCCGCATTTCCGTCCAGATGAAACCTTTTTAGTCTCCCGAACGGAAATGCTGTGCCCCATTTCCGTCCACGTGAAACCTTTACAGTCTCTAGTACGGAAATGCGATGCCGTATTTCCGTCCCACAAGTAAGGTTTGTAGCAGTGGAACGGAAATGCGGCACCGCATTTCCGTCCAGGTGAAACCTTAATACTCTCCCGAACGGACATGCGTTGCCGCAGTTCCGTCTATGTGATACCTTTATACTCTCTGCAACAGAAATGCGGTGCCGCATTTCCTTCCTGCTGATACCTTTATACTCTCCCGGACGGAAATGCGGTGCCGCATTTCCCTCGAGGTGCAACCTTTACACTCTTTAGAACGGAAATGCGGTGCCGCATTTCCATCCAAGTGAAACCTTTACACTCTTTAGAACGGAAATGCGGTGCCGCATTTCCGTCCAACAAGTAAGGTATGTAGCAGTGGAACGGAAATGCGGCACCGCATTTCCGTCCAGGTAAAACATCTATACACTCCCGAACGGAAATGCGGTGCCGCATTTTCATCCAGGTGAAACCTTTACACTCTCTAGAACGGAAATGTGGTGCCGCATTTCCGCCCAACAAGTAAGGTATGTAGCAGTGGAACCGAAATGCGGCACCGCATTTCCGTCCAGATGAAACCTTTTTAGTCTCCCGAACGGAAATGTTGTGCCACATTTCCGTCCCACAAGTAAGGTTTGTAGCAGTGGAACGGAAATGCGGCACCGCATTTCCGTCCTGGTGAAACCTTAATACTCTCCCGAACGGACATGCGTTGCCGCATTTCCGTCTATGTGATACCTTTACACTCTCTGCAACAGAAATGCGGTGCCGCATTTCCGTCCAGCTGATAACTTTTTACTCTCCAATGCGGTGCCGCATTTCCATCTTGGTGAAACCTTTACACACTTTCGAACGGAAATGCGGTGCCTCATTTCCATCCAGGTGAAACATTTACACTCTTTAGAACGGAAATGCGGTGCCGCATTTCCGTCCAACAAGTAAGGTATGTAGGAGTGGAACCGAAATGCAATACCGCATTCCCGTCCAGGTGAAACCTTTACACTCTTGAGAACGGAAATGCGGTGCCGCATTTCCGTCTAGGTGAAACATTTATACACTCCCAAACGGAAATGCGGTGCCGCATTTCCATCCAGGTGAAACCTTTACACTCTCTAGAAAGGAAATGTGGTGCCGCATTTCCGTCCAACAAGTAAGGTATGTAGCAGTGGAACCAAAATGCGGGCACCGCATTTCCGTCCAGGTGAAATATTTATACACTCCCGAACGGAAATGCGGTGCCGCATTTCCATCGAGGTGAAACCTTTACACTCTCTAGAACGGAAATGTGGTGCCGCATTTCCGTCCAACAAGTAAAGTATGTAGCAGTGGAACCGAAATGCGGCACCGCATTTCCGTCTAGGTGAAACCTTTTTATTCTCCCGAACGAAAATGATGTGCCGCATTTCCGTCCAGGTGCAACGTTTATAGTCTCTAGTATGGAAATGCGGTGCCGCATTTTCGTCCCACAATTAAGGTTTATAGCAGTGGAACGGAAATGTGGCACCGCATTTCCGTCCAGGTGAAACCTTAATACTCTCCTGAACGGACATGCGTTGCCGCATTTCCGTCTATGTGATACTTTTAGAGTCTCTGCAACAGAAATGCGGTGCCGCATTTCCATCCAGGTGAAACCTTTACACACTTTAGAATGGAAATGTGGTGCCGCATTTCCATTTAGGTGAAACATTTACACTCTTTAAAACGGAATTGCGGTGCTGCATTTCCGTCCAACAAGTAAGGTATGTAGAAGTGGAACCGAAATGCATTACCGCATTTCCGTCCAGGTGAAACCTTTATACACACCCGATCGGAAATGCGGTGCCCCATTTCCGCCCAACAAGTAAGGTATGTAGCAGTGGAACGGAAATGCGGTACCGCATTTTCGTCCAGGTGAAACTTTTATACACTTCCGAACGGAAATCTGAAGCCGCATTTCCGTCCAACAAGTAAGGTATGTAGCAGTGGAACCGAAATGCGGCACCGCATTTCCGTCGAGGTGAAACATTTATACACTCCCGAATGGAAATGCGGTGCCGCATTTCCATCCAGGTGAAACCTTTACACTCTCTAGAACGGAAATGTGGTGCCGCATTTCCGTCCAACAAGTAATGTATGTAGCAGTGGAACCGAAATGCGGCACCAAATTTCCGTCCAGATGAAACATTTATACACTCCCCAACGGAAATGCGGTGCCGCATTTCCATCGAGGTGAAACCTTTACACTCTCTCGAACGGAAATGTGGTGCCGCATTTCCGTCCAACAAGTAAGGTATGTTGCAGTGGAACGGAAATGCGGTACCGCATTTCCGTCCAGGTGAAACCTTTATACACTCCCGAACGGAAATGCTGTGCCGCATTTCCATCCAGGTGAAACCTTTACACTCTTTAGAACGGAAATGCTGTGCCGCATTTCCGTCCAACAAGTAAGGTATGTAGCAGTGGAACCGAAATGCGGTACCGCATTTCCGTCCAGGTGAAACCTTTATACACTCCCGAACGGAAATGCAGTGCCGCATTTCCGTCCAACAAGTGAGGTATGTAGCAGTGAAACCGAAATGCGGTACCGCATTTCCGTCAAGGTCGAACCTTTATACACTCCCGAATGGAAATGCGGTGCCGCATTTTCGTCGAGGCGATACCTTTATACTCTCTAGAACGGAAATGCGGTGCCGCATATCCGTCCAACAAGTGAGGTATATAGCAGTGGAACGGAAATGCGACACCGCATTTCCGTCCAGGTTAGACCTTTACGGTCTCCAGAACGGAAATGCGGTGCCGCATTTCCGTCCGTGTGACACCTTTATACTCTGTAGCATTGGAACGGAAATGTTGTACCGCATTTCCGTCTGGTTGAAGCCTTTGCACTCTCTGGAACGGAAATGCGGCGCCGCATTTCCCTTTTCAATCCAACTCACCAGATGGTGCTGTGCAAATGCCATTTTATTTGAACACGTGGACGAACGGAAATTCGGCACCGCATTTCCATGTTTGCACTTGTGGTAGGAGGCGGCGCGACCTGACCGTTGGTTAATGATGTCTGTTTGGCCAACAGCAGACGTACCTTTGACTATTCAATTTTTGTAATGACGCATAGTCCACGAGGAGACACTTTCGTCCCAACCTTTCGAACCCAAGTGGTGCATCACCGCCGTTTCATCTTCTTTTGTCGTGTCTACGTTGTCACCCCTCTCGCGCCCTTTCCATCTGCCGTCTTTGCCCATTTTCCCTATCTTTGTTCTTCTTATGCTCGAACCTGAGAGGGAGGGTGTTGGTGCACCAGAGAAGAGACATGTCGCAAGCTCCGCAAATTGTACTTTGGACGTAGGTCAATGCCAAAGGGGAGGAAGCAGATGCGTGTACAGGAGGAGATTGCCATCTCGCAGCAACAGGCCACGCAGACAACCCTGCCACCAGTGAGAGCTCCGTGCTATCGGGATGCGCGAAGCTAATCGAGCACCGAAACCCCCCTCATTTTTCTTGTGCAATTCTTAGACTGTATGCTAGGAGACTTGAATGCAGAAGATGTTTGCATGCCTAATTGGAAAGGTGGAGGTGCTGGAGGGATCGCAGGAATCCGAAGAGCCGCAGGAAGAGTCCCTGGAGCTAGCTGCAGCACGCACACCCAGCCGATCCACGAGCACGGGTCTTCCTGCCGGGCCTAGCCCTGTGCGTTTCAAGGACGCGGCTTGGAAGGGCAAGTTTTTGCAGTTCAAAGCCCAAGAGAGCGACTCGCGTTCAAAGGTCATGGAGAATCGCCAGCAGGGGTCGGGCCCTTCTCCAGCAAAGACGAAGAAGAAGCAGCCCGTCCTTCAACTGGTTTCTGAACCGGACCAGGCCGTTTCCCCCCCACCCAAGCGAATGAAGCAGTACAGGGCAGATTCAATTGCAGCAGACACCTTCACCTGCAAGAATGAGGAAGCAAAAGGCAATCAGGGGGAGGGCGGAGCAGTCTCCCGCAAAACCGATTCCATGAGCTGAAGCCCAGTTCCTACTTGATTTCTAGCCTGGTGATGCCTGGTGCGTTTGCTGCAGCAAAGGCAATGGGATCGACCGATTTCGTCGATCTGTCACCGGAGGAGGGTGCTGCTGCTCAACGTTCGCAGCAAGACCTGACCTGACCTGTTGAGGAAGATCTTCAGAATACTGCAGGCCCGGAGGAGGCCTCTGCAATGGCAGAATTGCCCGCAAAGATTCCCCAGAGTGCAGCTCCAGTTGGGGATGCTCCAGCTGCTCAGCCCCTACCGCCACCTGCAGAAATGTCTCCGGAGGAATTCCAAAGTGCAGCGGATACAATGTTGGAGGAGACAGACAGTAGCATTGGCAGAGTTCTGGGCAGCAGGGTATTCCAGCGGACTCTTCGAATCCCACTTTGTCGCATGGTCTCCCTTCCCATCGTTAGGTAGGTACTTCCCGGAGATGTGGTAAAGCTCAAGTTCGCATTTTGAAAAGGGTACCGTCTAGGTTCGCCAGCCTTCTACGTTTCCATTGAGAATGAGGACGGCGAAACTCGTGGACCCACTGCGGATGAATTGTCAGCATGGGATACCCACTGGCACACTCGCAACAACGAATTCGAGGCAACGCTGAAGGGTGATCCAGACTTCGGCCATATGTCGGGTAAAATGTTCTTTGTGTGGGACGGGAATCACCGACTTCTTGCCTGGTGGGAGTACATCAAGCAGAACCATGCCAAGCATTTTGGCTGGCATTACATGGTGTAGTGTGTCATCCTCAAGGTGAAGGCGGCGGACTCCTCCCTGCTCAAGAATGCCATGGCGGACCTCAACTCGTAAGATACTCATACCCTCCCAAGCACATTTGAAATGCGGTGCCGCATTTCGGTTTCCAATCTGTTTTGTTTCCGTGCTTCCGTGGACTGAACTGGAGAGTGTGCCTTGCAGGGTCACTGAAAATGCGTACGTGCATACCGTCATGGCACATATGTTGTACAAGGTGAGGAAAACTGGTCTCACTGATCCGCACATGTTTGCGGAAATGCTGGAGCCCGAGCTCGTTCAGAAAGCCGTGGCAAAAACTGACCGGACATGGTATCGTCTCACTATGGATGGAATGGTGGAGGTGATATACGAAGTAATTTGTCCTCCCATTTCCCTTTGCTCATCTTTCCCCAATTTTCAGTAATCTTTCCACATGAATCGAATGTAACGCTTCTGCATGTTTTTGTTGGCAGTCAAACATCAAGCTGGATTTGGCCCATGCCAAACACTTCTTCATGGAAAGTGAGGGGCAGGTCAAAACGTTGCAGTCATTGACTTAGCACTTGAAGGAAGCCGGGGTCAAGTCCAGAACGAAATACAAGTCAAAGCTTGTGAAGCTGGTGGCCATTGCAGATCCGACACTTGGAAAGGACTTCATCCCCGTGATTGCAAAACACTATTCTCGGGCCATGCAGCCGACCATGCAGTTGGAGAAACTGCATCACCTCTCAACGACATGTGTTGAGGCGAAAGAGAAGATGAGGTTTCATTACACTGAAGTTCCTTCCTAGCAATAGCCACTCGACTTCCTGCTCCTGACATTGGATCAGAAATGGCAGACACGATGGCTGTCGATCTGGAATGCATCGGAGAGTATAAGGACAATGTGGTCTTTTCCACTCAAAGTTTCCGACCCTGCAGTGGATGTGTGGCTCAACCGCATGACTTGGTGGTTCCAAGTAATTCAAGGTAATTCCCCCGATTTGCTTTTCTGAAATGAATTCCCTGAACTGCTACGTGACAATGCATGTGGGAATCGCAGGTAATGACGAATGCGAAGGAGCAAGTCGTAATGCATACAAATTTGTTCGGCTTGTACGTCAAATGGGATGGAACACAGACATTGGAAGACTACGTGACACGTTTCAGATGTGCGTACAAGGACAACCTCTTCGCCAGGGAGCTGTAGACAGCAAGAAGGAGCGTGGAGTTTACACATCAGGAGGGAGCGGGAAAAGCTGCAATGCGAATTGTTTACAGGTGAAGCCCAGCTGTCCTTGTATACGAAGCTTGGTTATGAGGTTTGTCTGGGAAATGCGGCACCGCATTTGCATTTTATGTTTTCGGTTGCACTCTGCAAATACGTTGGTCTCAACTTCTGCTCACGCATGCTGACTGCCCTGCAGGTATATGAAATACGTGCTTCTTTAGACAGGGGCCCTGGCTCAAGAGTCCCCGTTCTTCATGGCTTGGACCGTGGCGGGCCCAAGCTGTGTCTACACACCCGAGATGCAGAAACAATGGCATGCCGCGCATCTCGTTGGATGCCCGTGCTACCTGGACATGTCTGGTGGAATTGTTGACGAGTCTGAGAAAGATCTACACGCGAAACCATAAGAGAAGAGAAAGAAAAGATGTGTCCCTGCTGGGCCAGAGTCGGCAAAGGAAGCTGCTGCTCTGGAACAATCTAGAAAGGCAGCTAAGATGGCATAGAAGACGGTAGATGCAGCTATGCAGGCTCAACAAAAGGGGTCAAAGAGGAGGACTCGCCAGCAAGGAGCAGCAGTTGTGACACCCAAGAAAACGAAGAAGCAGAAACAGAAAGACCAGGAAGAGGGTGACGAAGAGGACTCCGATGGAGACTTTGCAACCAGCCCACCCCCCGAAACGCAGCCGAAATCCCCTGTGCCCACCGTTGTCACAAAAGGGACGAGAACAGGCTCGGCAAAGAAGGCACTCTTCAACCCCCCGGGGGGGCACCCTTTTGAGCCGGTGGAAATTAAGAGGCCGAGAGTGGATCCCGATACAGTAGTCTAGTGTGTAAATGAGAGTTTCTTGGCGGCTTTGGATGGACAGGCAGCCAAGTTGGCATACATGAAGGCCATGGAGGGTCTGAAGGGCGGAGCACTGAAGAAGGCGGCTGCCGAAGAGCCTACCGACACCCCTGGGTTTCTGAAGATGGTCTCATTCTTTGAGAGGGTGTGTCCAGACAAGGATTGTAGGAGGGGCGGAACAGCCACCGAGTGGTCTTGCGATATGATCATCTTGGATATTCTGGACGGAGAGCCTGTGGAAGGATTGCAAGCTTTGCCATCTTGGAACAGGTACTCCGAGGACTTTTGAAAGAAAGGATTCGGGCTCACCCGCATGGTGTTGGACGACAGAGGCTGTGTGGTTGTCCTGGCGAGCAGAGGCAAAAACACGCAGACAAGAATTGCGAAGTGGACCCGCAAGAGCGTCGTCCCAATTCTGAAGAAGAAGTGAACGTGCATCAATACATTGGGCCTTCGGTCGGAAGGGAAGAAGGTAATTACGACATTGGCACTCGTCCTTTCATTTTGTTAGGTGTTTTGAAATGCGGTGCCGCATTCGATTTCTAATCGTTCCCCACTGTGTATGCAGACAAAGCAGTTCGATGCATGCTGCTTTGTGAAGGAGAACTCCACCTTTGCTTTCCGGAAGGATGGATTGTTGGTTGACCCAAACTGCGACCCCATCGATTACGACGTCCTGTTCAACAACGTTCCCACGGAACTTCTCCCTCATAGCCTCACTTCAACGGAACCCCTGCGGTATTCACGGACTCAGAGCTCTGCCTTCATTCAGACAATTATGGAGACATGCACTGACTTGGAGGGCACAGTGCTCGACCTCATCTGTGGGACAGGTATGCAAAATCTTGTACTATGCTGTTCTGCAAATTCTCGTTATGCTTTAAATCGCAACATCTGAAGGGCCATGTTATAATGAGTGGATGGCATTGTAACAGGTGCCTCAATGTGGGCTGGGCGGTTTTCCGACTGGCACCTCTTTGCCTACGAGGAGGACACATCCGTCTGGGGATCCCATCTGGAAGGGCTTCAACGGAATGTGAAGGCTCCCATCGAAGCCAAAGATTCCTCAGATTTGTCGGAGTCGGAGGAAGAGACAGTGGACATTGATACCGAGGAGAACCCGAAATACAAGTGAGTGCAAACATTGTAAGTTTGCAAAGCCTTCTGGGTGATTTTTTGTCAAACGCATTTCCGGACTGTGGTTCTCATTGGTCTTGTGGGTGATTGTTATGTGCAGGATTCCAGGATCCGGGTCGAAACATGTAGGGCCTGCACTTCCTGCCAGGAATAATGTCTCGTTCTTTGCGAGGGCCGACTTCATGACGAGCCCGGTGAAGGACTACTCCCTTCCTAGTTATGCAGCTAAACTCGCAAATACAGCGATTAGACGATGTGAGAATCCCAGTAAAATAGAGCAGATTTTGGAGAGGGCTAGGGAGGACAAAAGGATAAGGAAAGAGTTGGCAGCAGCTGAGACAGGTAGACGGGTGCGAAAGTTCATATGTGATTCAGCGGATGAGAGCGATGCAGACAGGGAGGACGACGACCCAACGGAGGTGAGATGGTCGGTTCCGCAAGGGGAAGATGGGATTTTCGAAAGCCTGGCCAACGAGCAGTCCGCTGGAGATGAGAAAGGCAATGACGGGGTGGAGGCGGAGCAAGACAGTCAAGCACAGGACGACGATAGTGATGATTTTCAAGATTAGTAGAATTTTAATGAACTCTCTGTACATTTAAATTCTCTTCCAGAGTATATAAAGGAAATTCTCCCCGTCCTTCATGTCCCCTCTCCCATGTGCTTCTCAACGACACCATCGTCCAAACCACGTCCTTCCCAAAATCGGAAATGCGGCACCGTATTTCCAAAACCGGGGCAAGAACAATTTTCCGTTTCATGGTTTGGACATCGGAAACTGTTCGGCCGAACGGAAATGCGGTGCCGCATTTCCGTTTTCGACATGGCAGTTTTGCCGATTGCCAGCTCCTTCCATGGAGGTAAATGGAAATGCCACCCCGCATGCGGAGGTCGAACACGTTATTTAAATGGCGGACATGGAAATGCGGTGCCGCATTTCTATTTTGGAGATGGATGTTTTTCCAACTCCAGACCCATCGATGGAACTGCGGCTCCGCATTCCATGATTCTAGACGGGAATGCGGCACCGCATTCCATTGTCCAATAAGAAATTTTGATGACGTACATGGAAATGCGGCGCCGCATTTCCAGAACAGACATCGTTGTTGTCCAATTCCAGACCCTTGGACGGAAATGCGGCACCACATTCCAATGTCCAATAAGAACTTTTGATTGCCAAACATGGAAATGCGGCGCCGCATTTCCAAAACAGACATCGTTGATTGTCCAATTCCAGACCCTTCGATGGAAATGCGGCACCGCATTCCATTGTCCAATAAGAAAATTTGATGACGGGCATGGAAATGCGGTGCCGCATTTCCAGAACGGACATGGACAAGCATTGGCGATTGGACATGCTTGGACAATTCAAGGTCCAATATGGGAATGCGGTGCCGCATTTCCAATTCGAAGTATGGTAATGCCATGTCAAGAAATGAAATGCGGTACAACATATCCGTTACGGAGGAAAGGGAGCTGCCAGAAATCGCTGCTTGGAGAAAAATGAAATGCGGTCCCGAATTTCCGAGCTTCAGCATGTACATGTTTCCTTTTACTCATACATGGATTTCCTTCACCTCAGGACTCTGATATCGCTGACTCTGGTATATTCATGTGGACAGGCACATTGTAGAAATGAGACCACAAATTGTAAACAGTGGGCCAATTACGGCAGTTCTTGAATACATTGAAACAGAGCACACAGAAGTGAGGTACGATGGGTTGTTTTATTGATCGAACACGGTGTCTCACATTTAGCAACTCCAGACAAATCTAAGCCCTTCCTCTTTCTACATGGGCGTCACCAAGTCGACGGAACTTTGATAGCCCTCAAAACCAGCTCATTACTGATGCGGCACCTGGAGGTAAACTGCAATGCGGTCGTTCTGGTGCCCTTGGTGGAGTTGACGCCAATGTCATGCCCATCAATGATACCACCATCATACATTGACAAGGTCACTGTGGGCCTCATGTGCCCGTGCGATTCGTCTTCGCAACTCAGCCGAATGTCTCCATACACTAGAAGAGCGGAGTGAACCCCACGAATATAGTTTTCCCCAGTGCCGTCCTCCCTGGTCCACTGGCAGCAGTTTCAGCGCCAAAGCGAGGCCGTGCGTGATCTGTCCGGCATCCCATTCCACCTTGGTATATCGAGGTCAACAATTTTCAGGACCCACGGACCGCATTGACCCTCGGTAAACTGCAATGCGGTCGTTCTGGTGCCCTTGGTGGAGCTGACGACAATGTCATGCCCATCAATGATACCACCATCATACATTGACAAGGTCACTGTGGGCCTCATGTGCCCGTGCGATTCGTCTTCGCAACTCAGCCGAATGTCTCCATACACTGGAAGAGCGGAGTGAACTCCACGAATATAGTTTTCCCCGGTGCCGTCCTCCCTGGTCCACTGGCAGCAGTTCCAGCGCCAAAGCGAGGCCGTGCGTGATCTGTCCGGCATCCCATTCCACCTTGGTATATTGAGGTCAACAATTTTCAGGACCCACGGACCGCATTGACCCTCGCCCTCACCTCGCTCAAAGCGGTAATAGCCCTCCAAATACTCCATTGCGCGCAAAGACTCCCGCTTGATTCCACAAGCGTCAGTGAAAACAGAGAGCCAGACAATGATGTCTCCTGATTCTGGTTTGAACATAGCATAATTGTTGCCATGATAAGGGCAGTCAGCAGGATTTCGGCGGCAGGGCATCCTTGAAAAAGATTAGCGGAGTACGCTCAATGACAGAGGCAGCAGCGCGGTGGCTGGAAGAAGTTCAAGCAAACGCTGCAATTCCTCACAAACACTCCAGGGCACATTTAAATTTCCCCCCTACAGGAACCTGCACGGATGAAGATTGGCTACTCCATGTATGTAGCCGTTTCAGTTTCCTTCCCTGCCATGCAAACTATGGGCAGTAAGTGCCAGGTGGGCCTATAGCCACTCAAGATGAAGAAGTCCATGCCCCCTTCGATGTAAATGCGGCGTCGAATTTTCATCCGGGGGATGGACTTCGGTGGCAGATTTCAAACTATACCCTGTGGAGGGGGCTGCTATTTCATGAGCCATGAGCAGAGTCGTAAGTGTCGAAAAAAACATGAGCAGGACTATTTTCCAGAAATGAGTGTCCGCGGGAATAGGGTTGAGGGTGTCACGGAATGCCTTTGGCACTCAAGGGTGCTTCAGCACCCTTCCCTACTACTACCACTGTCCCCCACCACAGTGGCAGAGGCTTACTATTCCAAGTTAGGACATCCGGAATTTCTTGTCGGATCATTCGCAAACAACGCCAAACATTAACCTCATTCAAATATCAACCTGATGTCATCTTCAAAAGACATCATCTGTGGAAGCATAACCCAATGTCGCTGTAGTTCAGAATTCCAATGCTGCTTGTAAGAGTGCAGATTTCAGAACCAGTCTAGATTGTAAGCATTGCAAATGAATCCCATCAACATTGAGGCCTCATAAATTATGGACAAAGAGAGGTCCATGAGCATTCACGGGGGCCACATTGTAAGACTAAACCCTAATCCTCTGCAGAAGACAAAATTTCAATCAACTCTCCAGTTATGTGACCAAACGCTAGAGAGTAAACGTGCCTCTCCGGAAAGCGACTAAGGTGTGGGGAGCTATTCAAGATTGCTAACTACCAAAAGGAAATTCCACTGGGCCCGATACCTCGAGGGTCCCGAGGGGGAGGAAGGGGACCGTTATGCCCCGGTGAGCAGCCAAAGCTCCGGGTTGGTCCGGCGGCTAGTTTGGGAGTTGACGCGCGCACCAAAGCGAGTAACTATGACCTAGGGGGGGTTTACCGAAGTGAGGTGCGCGACATTCAAAGCAAACAAAAATCATTTGGATGGGCGACGATTTGATCGTCCTTTGAATGAATTTCGATTGATGTCATATTTGTCTGAGACCTATCAGATGGTATACTGAACATACTCGCAAAGTTTGAGAGTAAACAAAAATCAGGAGGATGGTCAACTGTTCGTTCGCCCTTTGAATGGACACACACGTTGTGGAGACGGAAAGCTGTGTTTCGCCTACACATGAATTTTTTTTAACTCCATTTTTCAACCATATGCTTAATGATAGCATATGCAATGTGCGTGCAAAATTTGGGAGTGAGAAAAAGTCATCTGCACCCAAAACCATATTTTTTGCCCTCATTTGCACTCCAAAGTTGATTTGAATTCATCTTCATGCACTCTTCATAGAGAGTTCTGCAATAGTGACCCAAGAAAACACTTATTTTATTTTATTTTTTCCATTTTTGTTTGGTCCGAATTTTTGCATGGATGTAGCACTATGGGGTTGGAATTCACAAAACAAAATTGAGCCAAAAACAAAATCATTATGTAACAAAAAACCGCAATCATAGTCATGCTAAATCCAATTTTTTGTTTTATTACAGGGCCCACCCCTGGAAAAGGGGTAGTAGCCGCAAGGCGAAGTGGCTCTTAGTTATGCCGGCCTCAACCGGAGTCTTCTCTTTCAAAACAAAACATATTCATTTGGCCCCCAAGGACAAGTTCACACTCTCATCCAATTTGTTCATTGTAAGAAAAAATCCTCTCATGGGTGACTGGCTATTGCACCCATGAACGGATGTGGTTCAAGCTCAACTTTAGCCCGCATATGCTTGAATATATGTGTAACACACGTGCAAAGATTCAATAGAAAAAAAAAAAAAAAAACATTTGCCTCCCCAACGGCGCACTCACTCCTCAACCAATTATGAATTAAATCGAATTTTAATGAATTTTAAATGCAGATTCGTTTTTATTATTTAGGCGCCTCACCTAGGTAATTTCCAAACATTAGGCATGTATTACAGTCGACCCTGGATAATGCTGAACAAGTATTTTTTACCTCCCTCAAAAACTATTGTTGAGGTAATTTTCTTGTAAAGAAACATAATGGTATTGAAAATTGATATTATCTCAACAAATATTTTTTACCTCTCTCAGAAACTATTGTTGAGGTAATTTTCTCCTTAAAAAAACATAATGTTTGATATGTGATTGACAGCATGAGCCGATGTCTTGCAAATATGCATATCGAGGATGATGATGTTCCTGACCTTAACATTCTCTCAGATTCAGAAGATTCACATGAGATAGGTGATGAGAGTTATGAAGATGTAGTTGCATGAATGCATGGCCCTTTCGAAGTTGTGTGGATATAAAATTATAAGCATTTTTTCTATTTTTGGACTTTAAATAATATAATTTAGACATTTGTTTTTCACATATTTGGACATTTTGGTTTTTTTTTTCACAATATTCGAGCAATTAGGCACTTCTCAGGATTTTTTTCCAAGTTTTAGGCACATTTTCCTAAAAACTTCTAAATCTAATGAGGCACTTGATTTTGAATTAATATTGCCTAATAAGCTAGGTCAGTACGGTACCGGCCGCTTCATAGTTTTATAAAAAGAAAATAAAGTGACCGGATGGCTTCCACTTGTTGGAACCAGTGCACTTCTTCTGATTACTCGGCTTGCATGCCTAACGATAGATTGCACAGTATGATGGAATCACTCCGACTTTCTGTGCAACTTACGTTGCCTTCTGCGTGCAAGGACGCTGGACACAAATTTCAAGGTTCACACAATTGAATGTGGACTTGTTGTACCCATTGAACTCCATGACGTCAAAGATGTCATCGACAGTCTGCGGAACGCTTTCCTTGTGTCTTCAAACACGGCAAAACAAGAATCTCCTCATAAATATAACATGATTCGTTGAGAGTCACACTCATCGCAAAACGCAATGTGCGTTTGTATCGTCCACGTCCACTTTCCACATACTCGTAATTCACATAATACAGCTCCTCATGGCGGCCGTCATCATCTCCAACAACACCAGGCCTACAATTTGCATTGCCACACCAGCCTCATGGTGCCCAACAAAGTTGGAAATAGGCTCCAAATTGAAAGTGGGTACCCATTGAACTCCATGATGTCAAAGATGTCATCAAGGCTTTCCTTGTATCTTCAAACACGGCAAGACAAGAATCTCCTCATAAATATAACATAATTCGTTGAGAGTCACACTCATCGCAAAACGCAATGTGCGTTTGTATCGTCCACGTCCACTTTCCATAATATAGCTCCTCATGGCGGCCGTCATCATCTCCAACAACACCATGGCTCCAGTGACCATCGCCTCTTGGTTTGCATGAAGATCCCATGTCCACTTGGATAAATATGTAGATGACCCCACCACCTGGGCTTCCACCTTGCAGGATCGAGGTGCATCCCGATGGCACATTTCAGGAACTCCACGCACCAACATGTTCCCCAGGCCTACTCACATAAATATAACATAACTCGTTGAGAGCCACACTCATCGCAAAATGATGGCGGCCGTCATCATCTCCAACAGCACCATGGCTCCAGCCTCCAGCTGGTTGTGTTTATTGTTCCTCCAGAAACCTCCAGGCACGTTTAGACGTGACGGCCGACGGCTGACGTCCGAAGTGACATGTTGTGTTGTTTCTTTGAACTTATTGCCATGTTGTTGCACGAACTCTGTGAGAAGCTCCTAGACAAACCATAGAACAAAGATTGGATGGCTCCTTGTTAGAATCAGATAGGCCGCTTCAAAACACATCTACATCATAGCATATGATTAGACTGAAATTGAACTAGGTGAGTTTGGAAGCTGCACCAGAGTGCAATGACTACGATGCCTCACCGATTCTTGTCTAAAGCAATTGGAGACGATCAGAGATCGGGCAGCCTGATTAGTGGGTTGGCCGTAGATTAGTGAGGTTTGTAGTGTAAACATCAGTATGATTAGGAGTAAGCGGGAGGGATTAGTGATAAGCGAAGCGTGCGGTTTATACTGTGCACAAAGACACGTAGTGCGCAGAACTATCACAAAAGAACACCATTCTTGATGGTCGCTTCTTCTTTTAATTTCAAAAACTCCTGCAATGTGAGAATACGGGACGCGCGCATCCTGGTCGGAGGTCGATTTGCTTAAAAATAATTATATATATATATAAAAAATAAAGTGACCGCACAATTGACGACCGCTTCTTTTTTTAATTTAAAAAATTCATGCAATGCTGAGAAAATAGCCTGAGCGTAGCGCGTCCATTGGTTGGACGATTCTCCTTTCCAAAAGCGAAGAAAAATGAAAATAAGATAAATATTTCAAAAACTCATGTGAGAATACAGGACGCGCGCATCCTAGTCAGAGGTCGATTTTTTTTTAAATATTTTTTTAATAAATAGAAAATAAATTGACCGCATAATTGATGGCCGCTTCTTTTTTTAATTTAAAAAACTCATGCAATGCTGAGAAAATAGCTTGAGTGTAGCGCGTCCACCAATGTTCACATACCACGTCATTGGAATGAATCATGTTTTGGATATGACAAGGGCAGTAAAATATTAGAATAGCATGTAACATTCGGAAGAGGTACTAAGGTACTACAATAAGGTTTGGGGTGTAACTAGAGAGAAGTGTAATAAGGTTTGGGTTTACAGTAATGGTAAGGGTTTAGGGTTTGGATTTAGGGTACAAAAGGACAAACAAATATGATGGACTCACACTTGGTAGAATTAAGAAATGGTTGATGAATTTGATATCCCTGTAATCATTCTATCATACCTTATCCAACAAAAGAAAATATTAAAAGAGCATGAAACATTGAGAAGATGTAACATGGTAGTACAATAAGGTTGGGAGTGTAACTAGGGTAGTACACTAAAGTTATTGGTTTATGGTAAGATAGTTTAGGGGTGATGGTAAAGGTAGGGTTTTTGGTTTGGGTTTAAAAACACTATTGGACAAACAAATATGGAAGACTCACCGTCGCTAGAACTTGGTGTGTGTTAGTAGGATAAAAAATAAAATAAAAAATGGAGAAACAAATATTATGGAAGAGTCATTGGGCCGGAGAAGTATTTAGATTGAGGATTCGTCCTTGGAACCTGGTATTAAGATACATATGGTTATGGTATGGATACTTCATTCCCATTTGCAGGGGAAGGGTCAGGGTTTAGACATAACAATGGCGTAGGGTTTTGTTTAGGGTTCCCGTCGAGGGTTTAGGGTTTGGGTTGAAGGCAGAAATGGTGAGCATACATGTCGGAAGACTCGCACTCGTTACAACTTAGTGTTGTTAGTAAGTCTGTAGTACTAAGCACAATAAAAATGAAGAACCTAATATTATGGAAGTGTAGTCATTGCATCGGACAAGTATTTAAATGAAAGACTCGTCCTTGGAACCTGGTATTAAGATACATAGAAAGCAAAGTTCGATAAAAAAGGTAAGTGCATGTCAATCCAAACCAAAGGCAAAACCTTGCGCGAGGTGAAGGGCGAAGAGATTTGAATAACCATAAATAGTTATGGTTATGGTATGGATACTTCATTCCCAGTTGCAGGGGAAGGGTAAGGGTTTAGACATAACAATGGCGTAGGGTTTTGCGTAGGGTTTTCGACGAGGGTTTAGGGCTTGGGTTGAAGGCAGAAATGGTGAGTATGCATGCCGGAAGACTCGCACTCGCTACAACTTAGTGTGTGTTAGTAGGTACAAAATGGAAATTTGGATACATTGAAGAGATTTGGATAACCAAAATGGTTATGGTTATGGTATGGATAGTTGATTCACATTTGCAAAAGGAAGGGACAGGGTTATGGGGTATTGGGTTAAGGGTAAATGTTTAGGTTTTCTAGTAAGGGTTTAGGGTAAGGGTTTAGGGTAAGGGTTTAAGTTACAAAATAGACAAACACTTATGGAAAACTCCAGACTTCGCTAGAATTTAGTGTTGTCAGTAGGGTACTAGTAAGCAAAAAAAAAATGAAGAACCTAATATTATGGACAAGTATTTAAATGAAAGACTCGTCGTTGGAACCTGGACCTATTAAGATGTAACATAGAAAGCAAACTGTAACATGCCTAAATGCTTGTCAATCCAAAACAAAGGAAAAAACTAGCGCAAATGTGAAGGGAGAAGACATTTCAATAACCATAATGGTTCTGGTTATAGCTATGGTTATGGTATGAATAGTTCATGGGCCATTTGCAGAAAAGGGTAAGGGTTAGGGGTAATGCTAACATAAAAAACAAGGTACTATAAAAAAGCTATGTCAATCCAAAATCCAAAATTGTCAAAAAAAAAAAAAAAAAAGTACACACTATGAGATTTGGAAAGAAAATGGCGTTATATAACGACTTTTGGGAAGCGCCTGGATCTCATGGGAGAAAATGGATCTGAAGAAAACATGAGAGAGTAAAAAGTCAGACCACCAAATAAAAACAAAAAGAAATGAAAATTGCTTAAAATTTGAAAAATGAAAAATGACATGTGAAATTTCCTCTTAAACTAGGGCCAAAGATGAGAAGTATGAAAATGAAAATTTAGTGCAGAAAAGTCGTAGAGCTTAGAGGGAAAATGGAGGAAAACCTCAGAGAAAAAACTCAGGACTGACAAATTGAAAAGTATGTCAACAACAATTGAGTAAGGCTCCTCCTAGTGGGAGACTTCAGTGGGAGAATTGGTTATGCGAAAAGCAAGTCCAATGTTTCAGAGAAGGACTGGAAATGGGCTATAGGACGTGCGCGTCCAAGTCAGAGGTCGATTTGTTTTTAATTTGTTTAAAAAAATCAAAATATTCTGTTTTATAAATAAAAAAATGTGACCGCACAATTGACGGCCGCTTCTTTTATTAATTTAAAAAACTCATGTAATGCTGAGAAAATAGCCTGAGCGTAGCGCGTCCATCAGTTGGACAATGCTTCTTTCAAAAATGGAAGGAAAATGAAAATAAGATAAATATTTCAAAAACTCCTGCAATGTGAGAATACAGGACGTGCGCATCCTAGTCAGAGGTCGATTTTTAAAAACAATTAAAATAATCAATTAAAAATTTTTTAGAAAGGGGATAGTAGCCCTGAAACTTTATATCATGGGGACGAAGTGTCCAGGAAGTTACAAAGAGGGAAAAATAACCTCTCTCAAAAGTGCCATGGAGGCTGATCCAGGAAGACCCTTCGTAACCAACTACAAGGAAAAGCGAAAAAAACATACTGAATGTTCTACGATCTCAAGGAAGAGAGACGAAGAGATTTAAGGTTATCAGGTGAGGAATCTGTCATGTAACCATAAGAGCCACCCAACGAGAACCAGCGGTAGAAGCATAGGGCTCAAGCTCATAAACGAAAGCAAATAGCCTAAAAGCAGCAAACAGTCAATAGCTCCCGCGTTTTCTTTTGTAAGGAACAAAAGATAGCTGGGTCCTAGATCTAGTTTTCCTAGGAGAACGCAGGTGTCTACAATACACTTCCGATTCTTCTATCTCAGCCGGTGAAGGATGGGAGCTAAAGGAGCTCCCAGCTTGGAGGGATGGAGTCGTTCCAGCAAATTCCAATCCCCGTTGGGTCTCTAGAGCAGATGGTGGCTCCCTTTTCCCAAGTGCTGTTGAAGTTGGCGAGAAGCTGACTCCCTCTTCTGCCGTCACACATGCGAAGAGCTACCCCCAACACCCGCCACGCCTTGCGGGCCTTAGACAACAGGTCTGAGTGAACCACACAAAGAATCACTCTTACACTGCATGATCTTGTGACAAAGACATTGGCACATCTAGCCTTCCAGATTTGCCATAAGGTATGGGCTCTTAGTGCAGCCCAGATAGGGCAATCCGTCCACAAATGACCACTAGAGAAATTGAGAAGCAGAATGGACGGGCAAGGCATGGGAATCTGTTTCCATTGACTATAGAAAGCCAAAATTTGCACCCAAGCAACTGCCGCTATAGGGTGGGCCTTCATAGGAAGGATTCTATTGACCAATTTCCATAAGAAGCCACTGATTTTAGAAGCCATGTCTTTTCCCCAAACATCCTTCCAAACACAAGACCAGGAAGAAGGGCAATCAGTGAGGTGAGACCATTTCAGGGTCCATTTTGAATCCAAAGGACAGGAGGGATTGAGAACGGAAGCCCCAAGTTTCACCGTGTATTTGAAAAAAAAGGTATGTTTTTTGTCCTTCCAGGACCATTCGCCTGGATCGAATTGCAGGAGAGAAATTGGAGCACGAAGGAACCAATTAAGAAACGGGTTAGTGTGTCTGCCCTGATCCAACGAAGGGTTGGCCTCTCCTGTCGCCATGCAAATAACCCGAATGGCATAACAAAGATTCTCTTGAAGATGACATTGCACAGGGGAGAAAAGAGTGCCCGATTCCATAACCTAGAAGCTCCATCCGTGGAGGCGGTCTCCAGATCTTGAAGTAGCATAACAGGCAATCAACCCTGACTGCACTTTGCTCCCATCCAAGCTGGCAGGGATCTGATGTTGACAGGAAAGGAACCAGGGAAATCCAGTCTGAAGGCAGATCTTGAACGAGCGAGTCCCAGCCTGCAATGGATCTCCTGGATGAGAGGCTAGGGGTGGCTATAGATCTGCTGAGGAGCGCTCCATTTTCCCATATGTGAGAGAAGTGGCTAACATTGGTTGCATCCCAAAGAGCCCATTGTTTCGAGCATTTTTGGAAAACTTCCGAGTTCTTGTTGTTGTTTCCAAAGAGGGGTTCCCTGGAAGCCTCCTCGAAAATGATCGGCCTTCTTTGAAAGAGATGAGCTCGCATTTTGACCCAAGCCTCCCAAATAGATTTCCATGCTTCCGAGCCCATCAAACGGGATTTGTTCGAATAACCTCCTTGCACCACCCATTTCAAGGAGGGAGGCCACAACGGAGAGGAGGAGAGGCGCGCGTTAATGACATGCTGTCTTACCAGAATGCTCCAAGGAGCAGAAAGGTTGCAAAACAAACGAGGAACCCATTAAGCGAGGAGAGCGCATATTTGAGTCTCCGGATCCAGGATGTCGAGGCCTCCATGTTTCTTTTTTAGGGTGATCTGCGCCCAGCTGACAAGCGCCCGTCGGTTTGGTCTGTCCTGCAACGCTCCCCATATAAAATTCCGAATCAAAGACTTAATTTTTTTTATTGTGGCTTTTCCAGGGGACCAGATTGCCGAAGCAAACCAATTGGAGGCCAGAAGAACCTGGTTTGCCACCAAGGCTCTCCCCACAATAGAGAGATGCAACGAGCTCCAATAGGCTTTATTCCTTTTCAACTTTGCAAGCATAGGCTCACATCTTTGAAGATTAGTGAAGCCGTGCCCAATCTGATATCCAAGAAGGACATGTGATTCTCTATCCTGTAACCAGCGAAGATTGAGGTTTTGACCCCAAGGCAGGCAATGGGAGGCAGACAATTCCGCTTTCTGCTTATCTTTGGAAGAGGCTGACGCATGGGAGTCATTCTGCTTTGCTGTTGGGCTGGTTGACGTGCTGGAGGAAAACAATCGTGGGCTCCGTTTTACTTGGTCTAACAACCGCCAGCCACCGGATTTGCATATGGCTCGTTTAGATAGGGTGTATTGTTCTCCCACCCCCCTCATTTGGGCTAGGCCTCAGGTCTAAGGCCCGATTCTTCCAAATTTTGATCATGACAGTGTATCGGTGTCCTTCTCAGTCCCTGGAGCGATTTCTAAAAGGGGCGGATTTTTCAGGCTTAACCTTGCCTTTCTGAAAATCACCTCCTTCCAACAGCAAATCAAAAATACCTGGCGGGCCTCTGATAATGATTTTTCTTTCCCATCCCTTAGATTCGTTCGAAAATTGGCAGCGGTGAGAAAAGTAGCCAGTTCCTTGGCCTCTTCCTTTGCGAAAGAGAGGAACAATAGGGAGAAATCTCTTCTTAAATGTCTGGCCCAATGTCAGAAGACAATTGAAACAAACTGGGCGGGTCCTCAGACTATGTCTTCTTTTAACCTGGCAAAACGTAACATCGCTGACCTCCTTAGAGTCAAAGAGGATTCCCTTCGTAGGAAAGCAAGCATCAATTGGTCTTTAAAAGGCGAAAAGATGTCGCATTACTTCTTCCGAAGGCTAAGCAACGTCGGGATGCCACCACGATCAGCTCCTTACTGGCCTTGGAGGTGAAACATATTCTGACCCCAAAATCCATGACCTCTTTTGCAGTCTCTTATTTCTCAGACCTGTTTAGCAAGCCTATATCTAACTTGCAGCATTCGATCTCAAAGCAAGCGGTTTTGGATTCATTTCCTTCGCTGGTCGTAGCAGAGGAATTGTTGTCCCTCTCGGCACCTTTATCGGCCTCGAAACTAGAGGATGCGTTAGATAAGCTTGGCTCTTTCAAATCGCCAGGATTGGATGGATTGCCGGTTGAATTCTTTAAGGTCATGTGGCAGGAAATTAGCGAGGACTTTTTGGCTATGACAAATGACATTCTCAGGAAAGGCGTTATGCCATCCCAGCTTTCACAGGGGGTCATTACCCTAATTTTTAAGAAAGGGAATCGAGATGACATCAAGAACTATAGACCGATCACTCTTTTGAACTCAGTCTATAAGATAATTGCTAATGCCCTCTCCCTCCGGCTTCAGCCTCTCATGGACAAGTTCATTCGACCGGAGCAAACGGGCTTTATTAAGAAGAGAATGATTCTAGACAATATTTTGCTGGTCAATGAGGCCCTGCATCATGCTAAGCTCTCCAGCCAGCCATTGGCTCTTCTAATGCTTGATTTTGAAAAAGCCTTTGACAACATTGGATGGGACTACCTCTTCTTTGCTATCAAAAAATGTGGGATCTCGGGAGATTTCCTATCCTGGATCAAAATTCTCCTCACCTCAGCCAGCAGTAAAACCATGGTAAATGGGGCTCTTTCCAAACCTTTCCATCTCTTTCGCTCAATTAGACAAGGATGCCCTCTTTCACCTTTCCTATTCCTTATTGCAGTTGACGGTTTGGGTCACCTACCGCAAGCCCAGGAAGATATCTTAGGTCTCAGGGTCCCACCACAACCCCCCCCCCCCCCCCCCCCCCACCTACTTACAGTATCAAAAACTCGATGTACGCTGATGATACAACTCTTCTCATCAACAACAACTCTTCTGGTAATGTTTCTCGGACCCTAGGCTCCCTATCCACTTTTTGCGAAGTATCAGGTCTCAAAGTAAATTGGAGTAAGTCAGTTGGGATTTTATCCAAGCTGTCAGACACGACAGTAGGCAACCCTGAGACATAGTCGGCACCGACTATATCTTTGTAGACAATCCATACCGACTACAAGGGTATTTGACGACTATTACATGCATTTTCAAGAAAAGTCCGAGGAAGGTGCATTGGGTGGTAAGGACTAGTGTTCAATCTCCCGAAATGTCTACAAATATAGAATTCAAGGTGGGGAGCAAACGATTTAAGCAGTTTAAGCAGTTTGAACTTACCTGTGGCTGCCCTGCTTCTCCAGATTGAAGTGGTAGCCGATTGAGGCAAGTCCACTTTCTCTTGATAACTTTGAAGGGCCCCGCTGGGCCAACACATCTCCAAATTTCAACCTCTGTCTTTGCATCTCCCTTGCAGAAAATAACAAGGTAGCTGTCATCCTTAAGCGAGGATGATGCCAGTGCCAGTGCATGCGGGATGGTATCCTTTGTCTTTGCATTCCAAGCCGGTATAATGTCATCTCTGCCACGTCCTCTCATAGACTGTCCATCAGGGAGATCCACCATAACAAGGTCTGCCCCCGCTTTAGAGACTATGCCACCCCTACGCATAGAGTGGAAAGGCTCGGGGAAGTGGTGCCTCTCCAGAAATGCGTCGATTTCTCCCCTCGGCTCTTGTCCCTTTGGATGCCAGCCTGCGGATGACAAGCTGGAACCAATCGCACTTGAGGCATGCTACATCTGTGTTTGGTACCCCTTCTCGCAAAGAGATAATCTCGTAAAGCAGCACGGTTGCCAGTTGCATGCCCCTCCCGTCACTTGTGTTTGCCCATGGGTTTCGAGTAGATCAATTTCTTCGCTCTATCTGGAAGTTGTGTAGGGCTTCTGTAAACGCCAGTTGGTTGTCTTCCCTGTGAGCACCATTTGTCTCATCCACACCCCCCACACCTGTATTGCCTGCAGGCCTTGTGCCGCGGGGGGGGGGGGGGTTTCCTACCCTGTGGTGGCTGTCTTCTTCTGTTTCTGTTTCTGTTTCTTTTTTCTAGGTTTCTTCTTGGCCACCGCTTCTTCCAGAGCTGTATTGGCTTGCTCAAGGTGTGCGGCAGCGACGACTCCAGCCTCCTTGGCAATTTTCCTCCGTCAATGGCTCCATGTGAGTGGGTGCGGGCAGCTCGTTCTTGGTGTACTTCTCGTACAAATCCACTTCTTCGTCAGGAATGACATCGGGTGGCAAGTCAGTAGCACGGCAGATGCGTGACTTTCACGTACTCGCCTAACTGCCTGCCGTTGTACATTGTGCAGTCTGACCGGAGGCTGGCCCACTGTGTGACACTGGCTGGCATACACCTGATATGTTTGTTGGCGAGCAAATAAAAGTTTATGTACCTGTTCCAGTGCACCAAAACTCAATGTGAGGACGGACATTGGGCCTGATTGCAATGACATGGAAGAAACTATCAAAAGCCTGGGCCGTAGTCCCTTCCCAGATGCAATAGTCGGCAGCGACTATGAAACCCAATAGGCCAAAGCCTGTGTCATAGTCGGTGGCGACTACGACTCCCAACTGTGGGTTAGCCAGCCTCCGACCGGGGCCCTTTCCGAAAGTCGCTGTCGACTATACCGCATGGCTACCCCAGCCCCACCCTATAGTCGTTGCCGACTATGACCTAGAATCAACTTTTAAATATCCGGGCCGTAGTCCCTGCCCACTTGCAATAGTCGGCAGCGACTATGACACCAAATAGGCCAAAACCTGTGTCATAGTCGGTGGCGACTACGAATCCCAACTGTGGGTTCGCCTGGCTAAGACCGGGCCCGTTTCCGAAAGTCATTGCTGACTATACCCCATGGCTACCCCAGCCCCATCCTATAGTCGTTGCCGACTATAACTACCATGTCTGAGCCCAGTAGTCGGCGCCGACCAAGACCAAGACCTACACCAAGACCAAGACCAACATTGCCGACTATTGGAATCTTTGCCGACTATAACGTGCATTTGCTACAGATTTACGTTCGTCCGCTAGTGCCTACGCGCCATTTGTTGTATGTCATATGCAAAGCCAGCGCGGAATTGCAACGAGAATAATGTACTTGTACATGAGCCTGCGAGCTGGTAAAGATCCACCAGGCTGCTCGGTAATCGGCCAACTTCGGGCAGGCCCATCCTTCATCTCGCACCAAAACAACTCCTTCCAATACTTGATGCGGAAATCGTCCACCCAGACAGAAAGGGTCTTGAGCGTGGGAGCCTCTTCCTGGGTTGGCAACTGCAGGAACCCTTTCTGAACCAGCATGGCCAACTGCCGCTCTGCTTCCTCCTTTTGCTGCGAGTCCACGTCAATTGTTAGAGATGATAGATTGCAACAATAACTCAAACATGAAGACCAGTATTGCATGGATCTTACCTAGAACCACCATGCCATTTTGTCGCACCACAAGCCAAACACCGCATATGTGGGAGCACCGGGAAATTTCCTATTTTTCCGGGTTGTGGAGTCAGAATTCCACAGCTTCAACCATAAAACCTTCTCCTTCGGGCTGACCTCGCTCATGGCCAGCATCTGCAACTTCTCCAGAGTCATTTCCGGCTTCTGATTGACGACAAGTGACTTGTAATGCGTGGTTATGTAAAAAAGAAAGTCGGTTCCCAGAGCAGGATCGCAAATGGAAGAATATTTGGCGATGTTGGTGTACCACTTCGTCATGTGCACCTGGAAATCGCTAGCAAGTTTCTTCCGGATGAGCTCGGTGTTCTCAGCAGTGGTAGGGGCATCCAAGCAGGCGTTTCTAATTCTACGGAATCCCTCCTAACCCATATACTCTATGAGGGCGTCTCGTGGCATAGTCATCCAGTTCCCATCCCGCTTGTGATCAAGCACTTCTCGTAGACGTCCGCTGGAAGAGCTGATTGGTACTGCTCAACTGGTGTAGTTGCGCACTTCTGGAAGTAGAATAGCTTGTGCGGAAGCTTGTTCGACACATTTCCGTGATTTATAACGCTGCAAAACGCACAAAACAAGACCTTCCTTATTGAAATTCGTCTCAGAAAGACCTACCTTCAACCTCAACATGGTTTTGGGGTTTATTGTGGGCTGCATGGTATAGTCGGCGCAGACCATACTCTTGTAATAAGGAATAGTCACCTTCCACTCTCACAAGTCCCTCTCACCTGGCACTACTTCCGACTCCCTCTCACCCTACACTTCTACTTAATAAATTGGAATGTAGTGGACGTTCGGAAGAAGTCAACCCCCACAGTTATAGTCGGCTCCGACTATAACTGCACTTATCAAATGTAAGGAAGACGATCATATCTAAAAATCAGTCAATAAAGCTACACCGCTGCAACCTACTAAATTACACCAACTGCCTCGGTCACCCACAGGGACTGCTTATGCAATTCCTGCAACCCTATGTATCCCAGATGATTGAAATGCTAAGCTCTTACACCTACTCATGTGAGCAGAAAAAAGATAGAAACTCACACATTCATACAATTCATTGCACGTCGTATGAGGCCCAAATCCGAACTCTTCACATCCATAATCTTTGCATTCACCCGGTAGTGCCAGCTCGCTTCGTCAGGATGCTGCTCGGAGATTACCTCCATCCAGGCATACGACCTGTGATTCCCCTCGTAGATGTGCAACCATTTGTTTGACAGAAATTCCCACGTCGTGTTCTTAATTTCTTCCTCAAATGCCGCATCCGCTGCCTGCCAATATACAGACCATGCATCCCGATCTGCCTGTTGGATGTCTTGACTCTGTCCACCGTCGTTGTTGGTAGAAAGCAAGAGCGATGCAAGTGCATCGTTATACCTGTCCGCCTAAAAAAAAAAAAACTTCAGCTTGTTGATGCCAGGGCGCTCAGCCATCCACATAGCCGGGAGGGGCTTCATCCTGCATAATGGTATTCCTGGCAGAGCCCCATTCCTCAGCAAGTGCGAGATAGAGGTCATTGTGTGGTCATTGCACTTGTAGTGAGTGACAGTAGGGCTTGCTTGCGCATGTCGCCTATCAAAACAACGTCGGCCAGCATTGTCTCCTGCACACTTCCAACATTTGAGACAGGTCCTCCTCCCCGTGCGCTCGTTGCTGGACCTGGCGAGGCACGGCTTGCAGAAATGGGGGAGATAGGAGGGTGGTCCATGGACAGGGTGGCCGCTATAGACATCATTCCGCCTTCATGTGATGTCTGGGTTTCTTCCGAAGTTTCCCTAACTTTTTTGGAGGTCTACCACCCTCGTTGCTCTACTGGGAGACGACCATTCGGCCACGCAGTATGCGTGTTTGCGTGGGCAACACAAACTCCCCCTCTTCTTCCGCAATGTGCTCCATGAAGACGATGTTCCCCGGCTCGAATTTAGAAAGGGAAGCTGAAGAGTCGAGCACTGCAGAGGAGAATCCGGATCACCGGATACACTGCAGAACCCGCAAACGGATGAGAAGCCGACCTACGGGGGCCGTAACGTATGCCTATGAAATGCCGAAAGTGCGGCAACGCCACGCATCCCGCTGCACGACGTACTCGGACTCTGTACCACGTGGCCCGCGCAAATTTTCAAATTGCATGAACGGATGAGAAATACAATCCCTCATCCATGGAATCACGACATCCATTATACTTTGATTTGGATGAGACATGTACGTGGAATGCCGGTTGGTGAACGTCATCCATACCTACCTGTGCATAACGGATGGCTACCAGATTACGCAACTTCCGTTGTCGCCACGTGCCCGCCTGCAAGTGGTCTAGTGTGTTTACGGCAGGTGGCCAGGACTAGATTACACAACTACAGATAAGGATGAGAAATGGAGGACAAATGAACGGTAGGGTTTAACACGCCTCATCCGCGGCACTTTCATATTTCAGTATCCGCCCCGCACTTCTAGGTCGAATCGATGTTAGGGTTTGGTGAACGTCATCCATCATGGCCACAAGAACTCGTCCATGCCACATTCATCCATACGATAGGCGTATTGCACACATTCAGCCGAGCACAATATTAGCGACTAGTTTCCTTTCCAGGCTCATTCAACTTTGGGATGGAGCCACAAATATGCTTCAGATAACTCGTGTGGATGTGAACGATGACGCCATAACCTCCAACTCTGGAAATGCACCCGATGGTCGGCGCCGACCATACAGTCCTACGGCATTTAAGGTAAACTGGTCAGATTCTTGATTTCTCTAGATACCATCGAATTTGAGGAATTCATTAAGGTCGGTGGCAGTTCCCATCCGTCCTCTGACGGATGAAATATTATATTTGCATTTATTTTTTACCGTTGTTGATGTACAGTTCGTCAGGAAGTCCCAAAGATGCCTTGCAGGCTTGCACCAGGTTCTCCTCACCTGCCTTTGTGCTCACACGCTAGGCGCATTTGGCATATTACCCCAGTTTGTACATTTCAAGTCCAAGACTGTCACACAGCTAGATCTGGATCAAAGATTCTCTTTTTGCGCTTAGCATCAAAGCGAGCCTTCCTTCGTCGTTGCATTGCCTCAATGTGCTGAGCTGCTGCTTGCCGGAGTTCATCCAGTCCTTTCAACATCTCAAGTTGCTCCTTTAATGACTCGTGATGTCGCCAACCGTTCGGTAAGGCCACAATTGTAGTAGAGATGGGATTTCTGTAGGATTGGACTTACCCCATTAAACCAATGATGAAAGGGTTGTATGTTACCTTATGGGTCGTGCAAAATGCCCACAAGGCCGAAATCAACTTGGTGTCCCAATCCCTCTTGTGCTCCCTGATTGTTTTGGAGAGAATGTTGCACAGGGTTTGGTTGGCGCGCTCCACCTGCCCACTCGTTTGTGGATGATAAGGGGTCGCCTTACGAAGTTTTATGGAAAATGCCGCCATCATTTTCTCGATGACGTCGTTGATGAAGTGAGATCCTCTGTCACTCATGGCTATATATGCAGGGCATATGTGTAGAATTAATTGGGGTGGAGAGAGCCATTGTATTTGCAGAACACAGACATATGCGGAGCATGTAGTCAGAAGTGATGAGAAACAGAGAGCCGTTGAATCCGAGTGACATTTTGAGTAAAGAGTTGATGTGTTGGGTGGTCCTCGCTTGATAAGTACCCTGAAAGAGAAGAATGAGAGTTAGAATGCAAGACAATGTATTGGTCTAGCATGTTGTAGATTATAGTGTGGATTCGAGCTTTGTTAGATAACTGGGGGGGTGGGGGGGGGTGTGGTGACAATGAATAGTGGGGTGGCAACACCTACGAGTATATGGCCAAGGGGTTATCCAGCGGGGGGGGAGGGGGGGGGGGGCAGTAAGATTAGGCAGAGAAAAGATTGGGTGAGTGGGCCTAGGGAGCATTGTTTTGTAGGGGAGATTGTGGTTGTGAGGCCAGGCATGATGCAGCTGGGTCATGAAGGTAGGGAGGTAAGGTATTGGGGGGTATTCCTGTGGGAGGTACAATGATAACTTAAATGGATTGGAGATGGGTAAGCTAAGGCATTGAGCAGCATGAGGACAACAAGTTGTTGGAGCTGGGTATAGGAAACACTGACCTGAGTGAGTAGATTGCAGTAGCCTGGAGAGTAGGTGATACCTGGTAGGATGTCGAGGATGGTGGTCTTGAATAGTGGAAGGAGGCGGCAATGTGCACTGCTGGGGCAGGTGGGCAGGGAGGACTAGCCTTGGATCCCGAGGCCATCTGAATAGATACACGGTGTGGTACTTGCTCTATAGATAGGGTGCATATGTGGAACATATGTGTAACATTGGTTTGGAACTTGTCTTAGAGCCTGTAAGAGAGAGATTGTAGTTAGTACAATGGATAGAGAATGGTGTGGAAGCAGCATTGGCTGTACAATTGAGCAAGGCAGTGCAATATAATAGTGGAGGGGATAGGTTAGGGGTCACATCGTGGTTGAGAGATCTATAGAAGTATTTATTGTGGCCCTGATTACTATTTGCAATGTTGGCTGACAGTGAGTATGTTGCTGGGTGGAGGAGCCACGAGGCTAGATAAGAGGTCGGGTACCAATAGAGGAGCAGCGCAAGTAGCGAAAAAATAGACAGGCTCGAGTGATTAAGTGCGGAGCAGTGAGGTGAAAGATAGAAGGTGGGGGGTTTGGTAGCAGGGATGAAGTGGGTAATGATAGAGTGGGAGACCATGGGTAGTGGCTGACGCAAATCAGGGTGTAGGATCTGGGAAGCAGAGTATATTGAGGGTGGGTCAGGCAGGTAGAATTGAGCAATGGGGTACTGTTTTGGGCCAGATAGTGGTAAAATGGGGGGACGCTTTTGAACAGAAATTGTACAAAGAGAAACGTGTGGTGACGAGTGTGATAGAGGGAGGAGTAGTATAAATTTTGAATGGAGGGTGAGTGTGCTTCTTGGTAAAGAGTAGCCGTGAAGTTGATGGAGGTTGGCGTTGGACCCGCCAACGCAGTTTGGACTTTGGAGCCCAGATGATGATGCTTAAAGTCATGCCGAGAGGTAGGCGGCCAGTGCCCCAAAGGGCTTGTAGTGGGAGATGAGGTCGACGGGACCAGATGCGTCACAATTTGAGAGTTGTTTGTCGTAAAGGACTGCTCAATTTGAGTAAGAGAGGGGGGGTGGAGCGGCATCCATCCGCCCGACTTGCCGCTAGCATAAAAATAGACAAACGCAGCTGAAGGCATAGCTGTTAAATCTCGTACAAAAGAAGCGGTAATCTTTTTGCACAACATGGGGTCGCCGCATCATCGGTTTGGTGCTCCCAGGCGGTAGTCGTGCCCAACACAAATTGCACCAACACTCAATCTTGGGGAGGCGGTCGAGGCAGGGTCTCCCCGGGGCTCGTGCCTCTGGACTCGGCGGCCTACGACCTCGGGGTGGTGGCCGTGGGGGCAAAGGGTGGACATGGCAATGCCGCCTAACTCGCGGACGAGCGAGGCAAACATGCTGTCTCACCCTCAACCAGTGGTTGTGGCACAGCCGGTACGTCTGACAGCGAATCCTCAAGCGTGACACGTCGATAAACACGTGGCATGACCTAGCACGAGAGAGAGGTAGAGGAATTATTGCATCTTGACTCTAAAAGCCTAATTAACTGTATCCCCCCCTCCAGTGGAGTTACGTTACTCCCAACCATATTGTGACCCGCTGTAACCTCCGGTGGAGTTACATTCCCAACCCTAGTAAAACCTTGAAAAAAAAACCCTACAAACGCGTAAATCCATATGTCCCCACCCACAAAAAATAAAAACCCTAAAAACCAAACTATATTATAACTAACCCTAAACTGACTTATGAAACTAAATCCTAAACTAAACTATGTAACCCTTAAAACCCTAAGAGCCAAAGACCCAAAAACCCAAATGATCCCTGCAAAACCCCATAAACCAAAAACTTAAAAAAAAAAAAAAAAAAAAAAACGAGGGGCAGCTTGAACTCACCTCTGCGCCAGAGTTGTGACACAGCTGCGGTCCTGCTTTGCGACGTCCGCAGCGGGTAGCAACGCCCCTGCGATTCCCCGAAGACGCCGCGACTTCTCCTCCTCCTGCCAAGGTGCCCGCCCTTCTCTCTCCCCTTCTTGAAGGCGCCTGATCGGGCCGAGGTTTTGCGCGGTGGGGTCACCAGACTGGCGCGCCGCGGCCGCCTCTCACTCCCCCTCTCAATCTCTCAATCTGAATCTCTCTCTCCCTCACTCTCTTCCTCTTACTCTTTCTCCCTCCCCTCCCTCCCTCCCTATGTTTTTTTTTCTGCTCTTGAGCTCTCCCAGGCACAACTACCCCGCACGCCGGCTCGTTTTCTGGGGCGCTGATGCGCCACGGCGTTCAAACCCGCGCGCGCCCTCCCTCTCTCTCTCTCTCTCCTCTCTCTGCTCAGTCACCCCCCCCCCCCCCCCCCACCTTCTTTTTCATTTTTCACACAACCCCTCTCTCCCTCTCTGTTTTTCTTTTCTTGTGAGCAGCACAAAATAAAATGAAGAGAGGGAGAGAGGGGAAGAGAGAGGGAGAGGGACAGAATTGGAGAGAGGGAGGGAGGGAGAGCGGAGGCTAGAAATAAATAAATAAATAAATGGGGGGGGGTTTGTGACTGAGAAGCTGCTGCAGCTCAGTCACACACACACCACCCCCCCCAACCTTCTTTTTCATTTTTTCACGACCCCTCTCTCCCTCTCTGGTTTTTTTTTCTTGTGAGTAGCACAAAAGAAAGGGAAGATATACATGTCATGTCAAGACATGGACAAGACCACGAAGGTCATTGTCATTGAAAGTCAAAGCAGCCCTTTACAGGGCACCATCTAACAACCACTTCCATCTTTACCATCTCATTTGAATATCCCATTACATCTCAGGGTATCTGAAAAAACAGGGTGGGAGGGTGGGATTCCTGGTCATTCATATTATGAAAGCACCATGGTTGGACATAAAACATTCACCACCATACTTGCAGATTGTAACCTCATTTTAAAAACCAGATTGTAGGTCTGGGTGGGATTCCAAGTCATTCACCATAGGAAAGATACTTGGTTTGATATAAAACATTTACCACCACATATGCAGATTGTAGACTCAATTCAAAAGCAGATTGCAGGTCTGGAGATTTATCTTCAGAACCAGGCTCAAAGCATTTTCAAGTTGGAAATGCACCAGCCAACCCTATATGCCTTAAGATTCCATGTCATTCATAGTAGAAATAGGCTTGGTTATACCATTTTTTTTGCAATCAGCCGGCACAGACTTCTCGTGGTCTGAACAATTAACTGTCCAAAAAACAAACAAATGAAGAATAAGAATTCTGTCTGAATTGGAAGTCCGCACGGACTTTCCGCCAGCCTTACAAATCCCGGCCTAACTAGGAAAAGAAATGCGGAATAGGTCGCCAGGACGTTTGCAAAATGGACCTAAGAAAATGGCCGACTAAGAAACAGTCCTTGTGCACATCAGCAAACCATTCTGAACACATTTCACTGTAATTCTACTCCAACCAAGAACATGGGTCATTCTGAAGCGTGGAACAGATCTCATTAATACTTAAAGTAGGGTGGTTTATCACTGGCAAGTCGGCGCAGACTCGAAGATGTCGTAGGATGATATAGTAAATATGCTTGCAGTGAATATAAAATTCTTTCAGGTTTCGCATCTTCTGGAAATCCATGCAAGTGCACTCCGGGTAAGTGCCGATGGCGACGTTGTAGACCTCCCCTCTTTTGGAGGACCTTGCAGTGCTCATACTGTAAACTCGGCCAACTCCAGGGTGAGGGACATCATGGAAGGACCGTACGGTCGCCAACTTGACCTTGGTCCGCATAACCGCTGTTTGTTTCTTGCATTTCAACGGCCTGTTCCACTGTGTTTTTAGGTAATAGTCACGATCTGGGACTCTGCCGATTGTAGCTGCACACTATGCATGCACGTGAGATTGAGGAACATCAACCCGGGGAACAAGTCTGAACCCCGGGGCAGACATACCAACCATCACCGGCCATACATGGGGTGGATCTGGCCTGTCTTTGGGTGCACCACCCTGAAGTGGAGGCTCATCCTCAGCCTTGACCTTCGAGGGTGTGGAGGCCTCGACGGCCTTATGGCTCGGTCCTCTCACATAGCCGCCTATAGGGCTGGTGAGTTTGGACCAAGCGGCTCGTGTCACACGGCCTTCAATGACAAAAGGGTTGTTAGGCCTCTCTACCTTAGCGGCAGACAATTTTTGGTCTTTCGCCGACGCCTTCTCTTTCTCCATGGGAGGCGCCTTCTCCTTGTCCTTTGGCGGCCCCTTCCGGCCCTTGTCCTTCGGCGGCCCCTTGTCCTTCCCCATACTCCGAGCTTATCCCTGCGCCCACAACACTACTACCGTCTCATTTCATACGCCAAAAACAAACAAGAAACGACTCTCCCCTCCCCCTCTCTCCCTCTCCCTCTATCTTTTTCTCCTTCTCCCTCTCCCCCTTTCTCTCTCTGCTGATAAACAAAAAAGAAAAGGAGGGGGGGGCTGATAGCGTACTTGCTGCTGCTGCTTTCACCCCCCCACTTTCCAAAAACCAAAAATGTAAAGGTGGGGAGGGGGCTGAGAGCAGCCTGCTGCTGCTCAGTCCCCCCCCCCCCCCAAAACTTATTTTTTAATTTCTTTTGCCCCCTATCCCTAACCCCTACCCCTAAAACCTATTTTTAACATTGCTGCGGATGAAATCCGTCAGGGTATACGGATGCGTCCTATTGTTTTTCATCCACGGATGAATAATCGGGGGACAACCCTATGTCGTCTCTCCCACTGTCAGAAGCATGCGACGTGCTTCTGAGCTCGCGAGGAGAGTGTTATGGCGGACGTGCTTCGGTGGCTGCCCCGTTGTGGTGTCGTACCCATGCTGGACGAGCGCGCCTGGGGGGCGCGAAGGCGGCGCCTTGTCTCTCTTGCAGCGGGAAACACCGCTATAAATGCAGTGGCATCTTCCCTCCTCTGGCTTTTTCTGTGCTTAGCAAGGATGCTTATGATGGTCTCTCCCTCCTTTCTATAGTGCCTGCTTGCGCATTGTGCCTGCTTTGCTTCATTGCTTATGTGCTTTGTGGAGGCGGCTTGCTGCTGGGTGGTGATGGCGCATAACCCTCTTCCCCAATCGCTTAAGGTGCCTTTGGAGTTTAGGGATTCTCATGTTCTTATCTTTTCTCTTGCTTTTGAGTTTCTTAGTTGACATCGATGATTAGTGTGAGGGTCTGTGATTCACCTGGGGTTCCACAATCCTCACTAACCTGTTGGTTTTTGGGGGGGCTTGTGATGGGACCAGGTAAGGATCCTCACCTACTTTGAAGATTCTTGAGCATGCAGATTGGGATATGGGCTGAGAAGACCTGTGGGTTTTTGTGCTGTGAGGTGGCTGCTGCAGCCCCGATTTCAACCCGACTGCTCCTGGTTTGGCATGCTACAACCTGGTTTTTGGCCTTTGTCGTTCTGCCGTCGATGCGCAGCTCGGCCTGATTGGCCTGTCTCCTGAGGCTTGCATACAAACCATACCCTACCTCTTGATCTTTGACAGCAGGGCCTGTGGATTATTGAGCTAGGTTGTAAGTTCTTTTGGCCAAAGAGGATATGGTTTTAGGTGGTATGTTTTTGGCGGTTTTGGGTCTCTATGGACATGGTGGCCTTGAAGGGTACGGCAGCAGCCTGATAAGGCACCGACCTGCTCCTTTTCGGGCCTGTTTCTGTTGAGTACTGGATCACAGTGAGGTGTTCTTTGTATGCTTTAGCATGGAACTCTTGAAGGATGAGGATGGTAAGCTGTAATGGGATCCTACCTATAGTTTTGGCTTTGTCATGACATCAGGCCTATGACTTGCAATCTGGTTTTTTATATGCAAAAGAGGCTGGATCTCGGCTGTTCAAGCTGCTTGTATGTACAATCAGACTGGATGGAACACTTAGACGCGGCAGAGTTCTGTTATAATACACTTTTTGTATAATAACACAGAACACTCCGCAACAGGAGTTTCCCCTTTCGTATTGGTCTATGGAAAAGCACCTCTGGTGCCGACAAGTGACAGGCTGAGTTCACATTCCCTTGACACCTTGTATGATCACATGTCTCGGGGTGAATACAAATGATATGGAGTTTATTTCATCATGCCCAAGTAGGACTGCTTGGTGGCATATTGTGATTCTGACAAATTGCAGGCTGGTCCTTATGCCTTGGCTGATGCATGACCTGCCATAATTAATGGCTGAAAAGGTAAGATGCTGCAACCTGTGGGTCATATCCAAGATGTATGTGTGAAAATGTGTCTTGAAATGGTAATAGGGCAGGCTGGGCCATGGTACCTTGCCCTTTGCATGACCTCAGCATTTTTATGCTCCTTCAATATATGACCTGCTGGTAAGGTATGTGTGCAGGCTGAACCAAGAGGCCTTGCAACCTGCACAAGGGCAACAATATCTTATCTTCTCCCACACATGAACACATGATTCATTGGCCAAGATGGCCGGATCTCGGGTGTTCAAGATGCTTGCATCCCCTACATGAACAAACCCCGCCCTCCCACCTTGTTTTATCATGACTGATTGGGTGATGTCATTTCATGGGAAGCTATGACAAGAATGGAAAAGTTAGATGGTGCCCTGTTTTGGGTTGTTTATGTCTTTAATTGACAATGACCCTAGTGGGTCTTGTCCATGTCTTGACATGACATGAATATCTTCCCTCTCTCTCCCTCCCTCCATGGATCTGGCTGGTTCTTTTAAACCCGATGGTTAAACCCATAGATATGTTAATTAATCCCTAATTAACTTCCTTGATATTTCATCTATACTGGATGATTTGTTGATGATGAAGTCATCAGATGGTGGACTTACCTTTAATAGAATTCAGCCATACCGGTTGATTTTTCACTTTACGGATGAAGTCCGAATCTGGTTAATTTCGGTTAATTACCCTATAAGGTCACGAGGTTTCTATCCTAATGAATGCCAAATGATTTTCATCCCTATCTAGATGTCATCCCTGGCAGATGACACAGGGATGGAAAATCGGGATTTTTTCAACCGTTTGTTGGTGGATTTCATCCCGTGCGGATGAAATCGCGAGGAAATAGCTTCATCTCCTCCCTGCCCTAATTTTTTGCACGACAATCGTGCTTAAGGTTTGCTGGAAATGAGGGATGGTGGCGGAGTGCACATTGAGCCCGATTCAGGACCTTTGATTACTATGGTGCTGCGTAATTAAGGTCTGCAGGGTTTCTGGCAATATTCCAGTACTTTCTTCCTCTCTTGGGGTACGCAATGGCGGCAGTGCCTTCAATTTCCCTGTGGCGGTTGTCTCTCATGTTGGCGGGCGATCTACCCAGGTTGTGATCGTTCTTTGTGCCCTTCATTGATCATTAAGATACAGTGGCGCATCTTAAGACCTCAGGGAAGTGAATGAACCTGTTAAAATGCTTGGGCAATCCACTCTTTTTGTGTTTTGTTGTTTGTTGGTCTTGGGAGCCATTTTGCAGGCTTCTCTTCAGCAAACCATCAAGGTGATGCCTTGTTTATGCTCTGATTTCTTTCTGCTCCTGCTTTGGAATGCATGTTGTACAACGATAACAAGCATGAGACCTGTGATTCACCTGGGGTTCCACAATCCTTACTAACCTGTTGGTTTTTGTGGGGGCTTGTGATGGGACCAGGTGAGGGTCCTCACTTAATATGAATTTCAAAGCTTGAAGGTGATTGGAATCGAGTTGAAGAAGCGACGCCATGACATCTGTATCTTTGGGGGAGAATAAACCTTTCTTCCTCTTTCCCTTTATCTTGATGGCTCTTGTTCTTAACCTGGTATGGTGGACACTCAGTCATTTGGGTGCTTCTCTCTTGTTCCCTGTGGCATCTTGTTGTGACGGTGGAGAATTTGACAAGCTGGTGGCTTTAAGATATCTGGTGCCAAGCAGCAAAGTGGGGCAGATCTGTTTTTTTTTACCAGACTGTGTCCTTTATTGTAAACACTGGTAAGCCTGGTCTCTTTTTACGAGCAGGCTGGTTTAGGATATCTGGTGCCATGTAATCTTGTAGGATGCCTCTTCTTTGGCCAGATAATATCCTCGGTTACAAGCCCTTGGTTACTCGGCTTTTGTAATGGACAATGTCCATGATGGTAAGCCTTTGTTGTTTGTTAAGAAGCTGATTCAGTCCCGGATGTTCAGGTTGCCTTAGGATAAATGATACCATGGCAACTTATGGACCTGTTGGAATGAACAATTCAGACCCTGTGTGTTTTCTATGAATGGGTTGATGGCCTATAAATTTGATCACAACCTATTATGGTAATGATATCACTGCCCCAGACCTTGAACCTGGTCTTGGGGCTGATAACATGATGTGGGAGCACCACCAATGCACTTACATACCTGCCCCAGATCATAAGGCAAAAAGCATGGTGTCAGGAACTGACTTGATGTTTATTTTAGGGCAGACTGGTTATACTCTGATCGATCAACCTTGCTGTGGTGATGATTTTAAGCAAATAAATGCTTGTACTTTGTTCTTAAAAGCCTTCTATGTGATCATGAATGGCTTTCCTAAGCTGAACAAATATTTCTTGCTATGAAAAGTGGTCAATGGTTCCTTATTTGGACATGGACACTTGCTGATCAATCACTTTGATATGGCATTATACAAAGAACCCAAAGCCGAACTAGGTTATGGGCCAAAAAAGTATGGTGGATCTAGTTAAGACACGGTGTGTAAGATGCCAATATAAACAGGTTGTAGCATTGAAGTGGTGATGATGATATTAACGACAAATCAGCCTCATAACAAGGCATTATCAACCATTCTTCATTCAAAAGTCAGCTTTATGACAAATCCCAGACTTCAAAGCCAATGAAATCTCAGGGTGGGGGGGTGGGAACATATAGATATCCATTTACCACTGCACATAGCAAGAAAATTTTGTTTCGAGTTGCTAAAATGTGCCACATATGATTAAAAAGAGGGTCTGGAAGCCAGATTCCAGTTTTCCTTTGTTTATGACCTTGTCAGGTCTTTGTCCATGTCTCGACAAGACATAAGTATCTTCCCCCTCTCTCTCTCTCCCTCTCCCTCTCTCTCCCTCTCTCTCCCTCTCCTTTGTGCTGCTCACAAAAAAAAAGCCATAGAGGGAGAGGGGGGAGTAACTGAGCAGCAGAAGCTGCTCAGTCAAATTCCCCCCCATTTTTTATTTTTTATTTATTTATTTTTTCCTAGCCCACTGTTTCCCTCTCTTTCCCTCTCTCCCTCTCCCTCTATAACTCTTTGAATTTCATATGGCTTTAACCTTTTTGATGCTGGTTATGTGGTTTTTCATCCCAATTTCTTTTTTCATCCAAAACTGGATGAAATTTCTGAAGGATGATGACCCTTACTGTGCAGATATTTTGGTTTTTCATCCCAATTTCTTTTTTCATCCAAAACTAGATGAAATTATTGTAGGATGGTGACCCTTACTATGCAGAAATTTTGGTTTATCATCTATTTTCTCTTTTTTCATCCAAACTGGATGAATTCCATGAATGATGGTGACCTATTTTAATCCAGGAGATAGTAATTTTACCATAATTTATTATAGATGATGGCAGTTATTAAGCTTGAGCCTATACCCTAACCCTAAAAATTGCTTTTTTAACGGATGTCATCCATTGACAAGTGCATCTCTTGCTAGAACGCAACTTTTCATCCACCGTGGATGAGAAATCGGGGATCTGTGCCCTAATCAGGTCGACACCTTTCACAGCACAGAACTTGTGCTTCAGGGATCCTTGATGATGCGCCGTGTAAATCTGCTCCCCAACCGCTGCACGGTACCCGTGATGGCTGGCTCTTGGGATGCGCATTGGCGGTTATTCAGATTCTTCTCTGGTAGGCGACAAAGCGTTGATTGCTTTGCTCAGACCCTCATGGTTCTTTTAAATTTGCAGCGGCGCTTTTACTCCTCGTTGGGAAGTACTCTACCCCTATTAATCTACAGATTGCAATATGGCTCTTTCACTTTGTATGAGCTCTTCTCTATCTGTGAACCCTTCTCCTTTGATTGAGTTCTGTTGGAGACGATCTGTTGGACGCCCTGGCGCAAACACTCAAGGTCCTTTGAGGTTACCTTGCTTGAATTGTGATCTGTACATGCTTTAGAATTCAGCACTGACATGGATAACAACTGTGAAGACCTGCCACTCACCTGATGCATCCTCACTAACACACATCTTTATGTGGTGGTTTTTGGGATGGGCACAGGTGAGGGTCTTCACTTGTCTTGATTTCTTGAAGCTTGCAGTTCCAGTTCTTGCAAATGTGGGTGCTGCTGCTGCCTGCTGCTGGCCTGTTGCTGCTTCAAAACTGCCACCAGTGGCTCTTAGTTACGCCGGCTTTGGCCGGAGTCTTTCTCTCTCTCTCTCTCTCTCTCTCTCTCTCTCTGCCAAGATCCATGGGTATGTGGGCCTCATTACATGAATGAAGGCATGTAAGATGCTCAAGAACAGGAGGAGGAAGAAGAGTTTGTCCTCTAAGGTTCAGCCAGGTACTGAGGGTGATGACGGGGAGAACGATGATGATGAGAGTGGCGATAGTGATGATAGTGAGAGTGATGATAGTCATGTGAGTGAGATTGACACCGACGGTGATGGTGATGACGATAACATCATGTGGATGACCCCGCCTTTTTTGTGAAAATTGATGTTAGTTCTCAGAATTCCCTACTACTCACCCTGGCCCTCCGAACTCTCGGGGCTAGATCCCTCATTAGCTACATCATTGTCGTCACATGGCATGCACTTCATGATCTGGTGGTGGTGCTGATCAATGTAGTCCGCTGCTTCTTTTCTGCTTCAAAATTCAAATCATGTTGTAATGGTTTGTCATTGATACCACTAAATCCTTTAAGTTTGTTGGCATTAACTCTACCAAGCATCTCTTTGTTAATGCAACATTGATGTGTTGTTATCACACATCTTATGTATGACATAAGGTCCTTTCCATGGGGACTTAAGCTTAGAAGCCTTAATTTTCCCTTTCTTCTGCAACCACAGTACCAAGTCTCCCCGCCTTCATCAAACCGATCTTTCATTTTCATATGTATTCTGGTCATGTTATCAATTGCATCGGCACGTACTTCCTCTACATGATATAATTCATGTCTTCTCACTTTAATTGAATCTTCCAATTCCATTCTCCTTCCCCATTCAGTTCTCATGGTGGGTACACTACACCATTTTTTTTGGGGGGGGGGGGTTTTACGACGCCCCAGGCAACGCTAACCGCGGATTTTCGGCCCGGCGAAAATTGCAAATCTGCGACGCCTCTAGTGTGGCAAATGCGTCGCTATGGGGGCGTCGCACATTCCGGACTTAAGGCGATGCTAGGGGGGTCGCAGATTGCGCCACCCAGGAACCCAAGTGTTGCGTCGCGCCTGACGTCAGTAACACATGCAACGACCTAGGCGTCGCATGTGGTTCGTGCATGCACCACCCAACAGGCGACGCGCACAACGTCACATTCAAGAGCGACGCCCTGTGCGTCGCTTCCCCGCTGCGTTGTCCCGGGCGTCACCGTTTCCATGCGACGCTTTTTATTTGAAATTTTAAATAATTACTGTTAATTATAAATTGTTCTTGTTTAATCCATTCCTGCGACGTCTGGTGCGTCGCAGTAAATGTGTATATACGGATGTTGCGATCATTCTTTGGAGCAGGATCGACGATTTTGTGAGAGGGGAGGAAGAAAGGGCAGAGGCGTCCACTCACTTCAACAGAACGGTGCCTAAAAAGGGAAAGCATGAGGAGGGCGAGCTCTTAGCTCCAAGGGCCAATAGTTGCTGTTGTGTGATAAAGTCTGCCTTCACCTTTGTGGTTTCTGGATGGTCTCTATGTGTTCTTTGTAATGGATGCTGCTTGTTTGCATTGTTTGCTCTTCTATTGTGTCAAAATGCTATGCTCTCTTGCTCCGAGTATTCCACTCCGCCGACATAGTTCTCATCATTGTTCAGGTTCCATTGTTCTTATGGACCTGAGGACAAGCGCACAAATGTAATACCTGTCAATAAACATTCTTTGAAGAGAAGGAACGGCAGGAGAGGGTATGTGTTGGATGCTTCATCGCCTTCGTACAACAACCACAAAGGGCCGAGACGGAAGAAAGTCGTTCAGGGAGAGTCCATCAAGAGGGGTTGCCTCTGTCAGTTTAGGATTGGACGATGCTACCTGGATCCTTCTCTTGCTGTCATAACATACTACAACAAAAACCATGTTGATGGATGTGACAAGGTCTGCCATGGCCACATTGACCCGACTTCAAGTAACACCTGTTTCGCGCACGCACCTCACCTTAGTGAAGAGGTTAAGATGTGGATAACGGATAGCATACGTGTTGGGTTGTCGCCTGCTGAAATCATGGCCCAACATGAACAACAGGTATTTGACAGCAAGTCAATGGAGAGAAGTGGTGTCGTGATGATGTTGTGCTCGAGCATGACATTAGAAACATCATGGACAAACTGGCATGTGCGACTTTCAAGCGACATAAGGACGAGGGGACCAGTCTGAAGATGTGGAAGGAGGCCAGCCCCAGAGTGTTTTCTTCTATCAAGAGGACACGCCCGATGCCCCCTGCTAGAGGAACACGACGCGGCAATGTCGACCTCAAATTTGCCATTGGCATTCAAACAGAATTACAGAAAAAAACAATGTTCCAAATGGGTGACAAACATATCGTCTCTTGTGATGCGACCTTTGGAACGAATAAACACAAGGTGTGTGGAATCGACGGGGAGCGGGAGCATGAGAGCATAGCATCTTTCACTGTGACAGTGGGAGCAGGGGATCAGTGGAGAGCAGGGGCACAGGACCTTTTTTGCATTGCAAGCACACTACTCCCCTCCTCCCATCATCCCCCTCTTCGTGTAGTGCTTCGGCCTCTGCTCCCCTGGAATGGCAGAGGTTCCCTAATCCCCTTCATCTCCCTTCTCATCACAGCTGGCCCCCTCACACCGCTGCTTCCGAGGTTGTGCTCAGCTCCCTGTGATCCCTTCCCATTCACTGCTCCCCTCATCCCCCATCCCCTGCGGCGCTTTGCAATGGACTTATATGCCCGGTCCCCTTCACCGTGCAATGCTCCCCCATGTATCACCCAAAGAGTTCTCTCAACAAGGCAGTGCGGCTGTCATCCGGCGGGGCAATTATAGAAGCTAGCGCCTTGTGTTCGGTGACCCATGATGTTTTGTGTGATTCACAATGGTATGAGAGACATTTGTGGTGACCTCGGTGGGAACCATTTGGATTCCCATAGTGTATATAACATATGGGACACCGTATGGTTTTGAAAGCCATTCTGTCTCATAACCATTATACATTCACTTCCAACGTGAAGCCACCAGTTCAAATTCTCCATTTGAAAAGATACCATTGCATTTGCAAGGCAGTGCACCATAAAACCGATGCTTCAGTATCATCGTCCCTTTCAGAGAGCAAATGACATTGTCTTGGACTAAAGCGAAAGTTTATGGGCTCTGGGTCATCTTCCGACTCTGGGCTCTCTGCCATTGTTGGGCAAATTTCAGATTTTGCTTTGGGGTTTATTTTCAGTTTTTGTTGCATGCTTATGCACCACTCGTACATGCAAGGACGTGACCTTTCATAGTGCAAAACACGGACATGGCCTTTCAGAACTTGCCCCTTCACACGCGACTTTTCACTAGTAATCCCCCGATCCCCCGATTCGAAACCTGCCGTCCCTCATCCCCTCACCCCGTGGTCCCCTCATCCCCTTATCTCCCGTCAAGCTCCCGACATTCCCGCCATGATCCCCTCATCTCCCGGCCTGTTCCCCTGGTTCTCTGATCCCCTGTTGTCCCCACCCGTTCCCCTGGTTCCCTAATCCCCTCATTTGCCCGGCCACTCCCCTGGTTCCCTGATCTCTCCCGCCCGTTCCCCTGCTTCCTGATCTCCACTAACCCTTATACAATCCTTGTTTTCCCTCATCCCCCGACTGCCCTGAACCTGAGCCCCCCTGATCCCTGATCCCCGATCCCCCGATCCCCATATCCGCCCTGAACCTGAGCCCCCTGATCCCCTGTCCCCCTGACCCCCTGATCCCTGGTTGTCTGATCCACCTCAAGGATCCCCTCACCCCCTCACCCTCACCCCTTCATCCCCTTCACAGCACAGTGGACGCCAAAGAAGGCACAAAGGGATTACAAAGAGGGACAAGCTTCATTTTTTTTTTCGTGGGGAATGGAGATACAATAGCTACATCCGAGGCATGCACATGCGACAGTCTACGCTGGAAATCTGCATCATCCCAATTATCCACTATCCATCCACAAAGAAATCATGCTTTGATACTGCGTACTCACATGTCAGTAAACCAATCTGCTGTAAAAGTTGCCCCCTATTTTTTTGTGATTTTGGTCTCCAAGTATTTCTGTATGAAAGTCATTACAAAGTAGCCACACTCCCAGCCGCTTGGTTGTTGTGGCACCTCAGGTTCCAGCCACTCCCATGCCATTATTTCATTCCAAAGTACCGAGTCCGGTTCGGCTTTGTGTAGGTATGCTCTAAAAGTGCGAAGACGCGTTTCAAAGGCAAGTCGGCTATGGGATTTGAATGATGTCATGGAGTTCAGATGAGCAAACTTGGACTTATCAAAAACCATCAAACTCCAATGGCCCCTGCAGAACGCACATGTGTTTGAGGCCAGACACCACTAATGCTTTCCATTCTCCAAATCAAATCAAAGTCGGTCAAAGCTGCAAAATAGGAGGATTGAGGGAAGCCCTGGCCCACTTACTTAGTGACTTCTGGCCGACCAGATTTCGCCTTCCGTTTCTTCCCTGTTCTGGTGATAGCTTTACTTTCCCCATTAGCTGCACGGTTCTCCTCCCTCCCCCGCATCGTCACCCGTATTTTTTGCGCACGCTTCGGTTCCCCCTCATCCTTCGGGGGTCTTTGCTTCCCCTTGCCGATCCCCTCTCCAGTCTGCTCCCCCTTGCCCTTCATGCGTTCCTTCTCCTTCCCCTTATCCTTTGTTTCTTTCTGATCCACCTGCTCCATGCCCTGCAGGTTCAATTGGCGTCCCGAAGTTTTTGTAGCAACCCTATGCCGTGTTCGACCTGCTACTGGGCCAGATGATGGTTTGCAGGAGGTCAAACCCATGTGCAGGGGGGTTGGAGCAGAAACCATAGGCGGACCCGTGGTGAATGTGGAGCCAGGGGTGACCCCCAATTCAATATTCCAAGGATCTGTGGAAGCGATGGGAGCAGTACCAGGGGGCTGGAGTAAGCGCTCTGCTGTGGGGGAGACCAGACTATCTACGAGTGCGGATAACAACGGGATGGCCTGTGCATGATACGGGGGTGCACCTGGCAAAACTGACATAGGCGGAACAAACCCCTCCGTTGCCAATTCGGTGTTCCCTGCCAATGACTGGCGTTGAGGGGTCACCAACGTTGAAATAACCTCAACCTGTGTCGTCGGCAGAGGACTGGAAACAGCTGCAAATCTGTTGGACTTGGTAGTTGGATCCACCATTCTTGGCACATCATCCCTCTCCACGTGGGAAGTACACACAGACTCGGGATGAGTTGAAAGAGGTGATTGGACAAGGGCAGAGAGTGAAGGACCACAGAGAGACAAAGCAGCCCGCGACAGAGCATATACATGGAGGGGAGCAGGCATGACATCGGGAACAACGTTGGGGGATGACACCTCGGGTGATGGAGCACTGAGGGGGGGACTAGAGGGAGTCACAGTAGCATGCGAGAGAGTAGATACATGTGGGAAGAAGAGTGGAAGTCAGGGGCAGACAGGGGGGACCAGGTCACACACGGATGCATGCTTCGTAGAAGACAAATCTGGGGGAGCAGACAAAACCTCGGGAGTAGAGGTGGGGGCTGCCAAGGCTAAAGGGAGACCAGAAAGGGAGGGAGCAGTGATACACACTAAAGCAGTACCAGATGAGGGGGAGCACAAAAAGAAAACTCATGCGAGGAGGGAGATGAGTCCGATGGGATAGCATGCGGTGAGACGAGGGTAGCCACTTCTGGGGAGCAGATAATGGAAGAAGTGCAGAGGCGGGGGATCACATGGTTGGGGAGGAGTGGCAGAGAGGGCGGCAGACACAGAGGGGGGGGGCGGAGAGGAGGGTAATACCTAGTGCGGGTTCACAGATTTGAAGGGGAGCAGCGGCGGGGACATCACATGATGGGGCAGCAGAGACAGAGAGGGTAGCAGAGAGGAGGGCCGCTCCTTGGGAGCGATCAGAGATAGGAAGGGAGAAGAGGCGGGGGCAGCAGAGACAGCGAGGGCAGCAGAATATTCCCTTGGGGAGTCTAAAGAAGACTGTGAGGCAGAACAGTATGAGAGGGATGGGATTGACATCAACTTCCGCAATGGGTGTGTAAAAACCTGCCGTCGGAGATTCCACTTGAAAAGTCTCTGTATGAGGCGCTTGAAGGTCTTCAACCTGTGAGGGTGTTGGCGACGCCATCTACGATGCATGGTGGGACAACTGCGATGAATTGAAGGCGTCCATGTCGATGTGGGAAAGGTGAGGGGCATATGGTGACACTCGTCGGTCGTATAGTTCATGTCTTCTCGCCAACAACACCTTGTTTGCTCGTAAGACCTCCTCCATGGCATTTTGAACTCCAACATCAGCTGCCTCAGCCTCACCTATCACAAGACAAGCGCTTGTATTTAGCTTTGACCCGTGATCCCCTGATCCCCGATCCCCGACTGTAAAGTCTGCTCCCCCATTTATCTATTCCAATTCTGATCTTCACAATGACAGACTATTGGAGAGGCAAAGCATGCACTTACTCAAAAGATGCACGTAGCGTCCCAAATCAATGTGCTCCCGCCTAAACAATAGATCCTCCCAGGCCCGCACTGCACGTCGTATCCCTTTGGCATCGTTGCCCTTGCACCACAAAACTTGGAAGTGGGCAGTTTCTGTTGCTGTAAATTCATGAAACGCTCGGGCACGCACCATGCGAAGAAATGCTCGGCAGGAGTCGACGATCTGCATTTTGTCCTGCATTGTACCATATCTAAGCTAACCCTCTACCAGGAGCACTTCTTCAACATAGTCTCCTGATTCTAAAAATTCCCAAACGTCCGCCAACCTCCATGCAAGAAGAGTCCAAATCCATGGTAGGGCAGTTTGTGAGCAATCTGCGGTGCAAAAAACATCATGATATGACTGGGGCAGATGCCGTGTCTTAAATCGGCCAAAGGATACAAGTGTGAAATAGGGGTCGAGGGTCCATGGTAGAAAAAACTTGGAGGGGAACAGGGACCGGAGGCAGTCGGGTTGGACATTGACGTTTCAGCCATGTGACAATGGCATCAGATTCTTCGGCAGTTCTTAGGAGAGGGAATCCAGGAAGCAGACGTCGAACGTCCTGCTCCTCCAGCAATAGTTCAACAATATCAAACTGGAGATCTACAGATGAGGGGGGAACGGTGCAAGGGGGACATGACATGGGGGGACCTGATATGGGGCGAGCAGACCTGTTTGCAGCAGAGGCGGGGGGGGGGGGGGGGGGGGGGCAGAGATGAAGGGGAAGAGACGGGCATGATGGGGAACAGCATTCACCAAACAGGAGGGTGTTACGATAGGAGTACTCATCTTTCCCACAAGGTAGCTCTCAAAATCTTCCAACTCCAGCCCAATGGATAGAGCACATGGAATGCCGTCTTTGCAGGTGCTCCATGCCTGCACTGATTTCCGCACAGCCTCAATTTCTCCCGCGGAAGCATTGATCTGCAGGCAAAAATGCAGCACAGAATGAGCATTTACAAACCGGGGACAATCCTGGGAAACTATTGGGGGGAGCAGATGGCCGGACACTCAAAAAGAGATTGGGGGGTGAAGCAAACCTGTTCTTGTAGAAGCCATCTTCTCCAGCGGCGTTCAGCCCTCTCCACTCGCTTTGCAAACCCTCCACTCCATGCGAAACCCACAAATGCATCCCATAATCTTTCATCATTCTGGTCAACAAAATTGGAAGGGAGAAGTCCATGTTGCAGGAGTATAAATGTTCCAGCAAGAGTGATCGGGTGCGGTGTGTCGTGGTCGATGTCCATGGCCCCATCCCCTGCAAGAGGCCCCGAGCTCCCAGGCTGCTCCCCCTCGTCCTGATGAGTAGTCTACTCCCCTCGTCGTCCTATGTAGTCTGCTCCCCCACATCTGCGTGCCTTCGCTGTTTTCTGGACTGGCCCCCCTGACTTTGAGACGGATCCCCCCCATGTCCGATCCCCCCCATTTCTGCTGCTGGCTGCTCACGGCTGTAGGGATACTTTTTCTTTGGCTTTCTACTCGAAGTGGCAGCGAGTTCAGGCCGCACTTTGGCTTGTCTCTCACGGGCGGAGGGTAAAGTAGTGACAATCTTAACCTTTTTTGCCCCCTTTTTTGGTTTGGTGCGCTCAAAATCGGTGTCGGACCCACTACGACTACTCCTCTTGTGAGGGGCAGGCACTTGTGACGGTGCAGGCGCATCAGGCTTCCGTTTTCTTGCTCCTTTGGGCTGCTGCTGCCGATCAATAGGGGACACATCGTCTCCTGGTACGCGCCGCGCTTCGGGGTTTGTACACCCCCTCAACCTCTCCACAAAATTAGTAACCTGCTTCGGGAACTCGGCAGCGGGCCAGGGTTTTAGTGGCAACTGAACCTTGTCCCAACCATCCACCATGTTCAACCAAGGACAACCCTCCCCATCAATGACATGCCTATTCAACCTAACCTTATCCTTCATGGGCCGCCCACAAAACTTGCACTTATAGGGATTCCTTTGTTTCGCGCCATCATGAACTCTGAGGTCCGCCTCTGCCTCCACTATCATCTCTTCCCACTCAGTTGGCGTATACCAGAAAGGAACCTCGTCCCCTTTCTTAGGCTTGTGCCAAAAAACCAACATACAATCCTCAGGGGGAACAACCTTAGGCCTAGTCTTCGCCATCGGCAACGAGCACACGATGCCAAAATACAAAAAATAAAAAGCAAGGAACAGAAGCCAGAGAAAACAAGGAAGAGCACACGTATTGCAACAAACAAAAGGAAAACACACAGCATAGACAGCAAAGAGGATATGAGTAGAGCAGCTGATAAACCACAACGAAGAGCCGCCACCGAAGAGTCGCTTCGCGAGGAAGACATTCCGCACGTGCAGTGTAGCTAGGAGAGCGGGCACGTGGGGGAGCAGGGGATCAGTCGATGGACACGTGTCAACAGCACCAAAAGTGGGAGAACCCACAATCATTTTATCACTGTTTAAACGCATTCCATCATTTGAAGTATATTCAGCCCGCTGCAGCCAGAAGAACACCGACAATTTGTAGGGCAATGTTCAGGCCGCGAAGATGCAGAAAGTGAAATCTTGGTCATTGTCATTCTCTTTATGCGGTCCCACTGACGGGTACGGCCCACGAGGTACAGCCGGGGAACCCCCGCTCCGGCAGCCTCGTCGGCGAGTTGGACGCCCCATGTCAAATCATCCCCACCCCTCCGCCCGTTGCCCCGCCCCCGCCCGCCCGCTGCTCCCCGCGCCCCCTGACCCCCCCCCCCGCGCCTCCCACGTTCGCCCGCCCGGGACCCTGACCCCCGCCCCACCGCTGGCCGCGCGGCGCCCATCTCCCACCCCCGATCTCCAGCCACATGGCGGCCCCCCGCTGTGGATCCCCTCACTGGGTTGATCCCCCTTCCAGTGCCGGAGTGATCCCCCACCCCCATCCCCAGCCACCTGGCGCTACCCCGAACCGTCGATCCCCTCCCATCCATCCAACCTCAATTGAATGGATGACGGCGGTTGAAGGTCCCATGACGCGCCCATCGCCACGTGGCGCTCCTGCCGCCGTCGATCCCCTCCTCCCATCCGCGGCGCGCTCCCCCGAGATGTCGCCGCTCCCCCGACGCGCCTTGATCCCCCTTCCGGATCGGGAGTGATCCCCCAACCCCAATCGCCCGCCACGTGCAGCTCCCCTAGACCGTCGATCCCCTGCGCATCCATCTGACCTGACAAACAGTGGATGTTGTGTGTCATCCACCCCTCATACCCCCGCCATCCTCCCTCCCGCTCCCCCGCCGTTGATCCCCTCTTCCCATCGACAGCCCGATCTCCCCGACACGTCGCCGGCCCCCCCCCTCTCCGTTGATCCTCGTCCAATGCGGTGACTGATCCCCCTCCACCCATCGGACGGCACGTGGCGCTCCCCCCGCTGCCGATCCCCTCTTCCCATCCACGGCGCGATCCCCCACACGTCGCCGCTCCCCCCGACCTGGCTTGATCCCCACTCCGGACCCGCAGTGATCCCCCACCCCTAATTGCCCGCCACGTGCTGCTCCCCTGAACCGTCGATCCCCTGATCATCCATCCAACCTCAAAACAATGGATGTTCTGGTCATCCGCCCCTCATCCCCCCGCCATCCTCCCGCGCAATGGATGGGCGACGGCCGGTTTGAAGGCCCCATGGCACGCCCACTGCCACATGGCGCTCCCCCCGCCGTCGATCCCCTCATCCCATTGGAGGCGCGATCCCCGTGCCATCGCCGCCCTCCCCCCCCCCCCTCGTTTGATCCCCCGTCCAATTTGGTCACTGGTCCCCCTCCCTGGTCTTGCCTGCTTTGATCCCCCTTCGACCGATCCCCCAATCCCTTCCATTTCCAACGGTGGGTATCGCACCACGTGGACCTGCATGTGCTGTTCACTTCGTCGTGGAGGTAGGGTTCTCCATCTGGATCGAGGGAGGGTTTCCAGCTGTCGTGCTTGTTTGTGCTCCTGCTTCGATGGGCTTGGGATGACCTGCCAGGGCCTCAATCGTGTGCGCTCTACGGCGTTTGTGATTCTCTTGCGACTCACGTCTTGCATACAATGCGTACAGGGGGTTTTCTTCTTCTTGTTCTTCTTCTTTTGTTGTTTTTTCTTGTTTGCCTCTTTCTTGTTTGTTGTTTGTTTTTTTTCAGCCTCAACTTCATGCTTGTTTTTTCATACTACTTACCTTGCTAGATTCAAATGTGAACATCTGTGTGTTGCAGAATCAAACATGGTTGGGTATGGAGTAGCTGAATAGGATTGATGGAGGTTGGAGTCCAAGATGGTTGTATACCGGCCAGTTCATAATACATGCACTTATAGGGATTTCTTGTTCGACCTAGCATGGTGTTTTACTCGTCCTACACAATGGTCTCTTCTCATGTTCCCTGCCCCTGCAGTTTAGGGTCCCCTTCCTCTCATGAGTTGTCTCCCTCCCTGAATCCGTCACTTGCAAACCCCCAAACATCCAATCCCTCCTGAGTTTTTGCTCCCCCACTGTCTGGTCCCCCCCCCCGTCGCTCCCCCTGTCTTCGCTGCCCACGTGTCACCACCTCCCTGACCACAGAATCGCCATGCAAGTCATATCCAGTACTCTCTCCGCACATGTCAGCTCCCCCTCTACTACATCCCCCCACGTGTCTGGTCCCCCTACTTTGATCCCCATGTTCTGGGAGGGGCTAGGGGTTCGCTCCCCCTTCACATCTCCCCATGCTATTGAAAACTCGTCACTGCTCACAATGCTTCATCTTGGTAGAGGTTGGAGGTCTTGTAGAGGTTGTGATGGACGTTGCCCGTCTGGTAGGGATGCGATCTCTGAAGTTGCAATCTATTTTCGGGCAGTCTCCAGTGCGCGAGCATCTACATAACATCGGCAATCGGGCCAAGTATACTTCAAATGATGGAATCCGTCTGAACAGTGATAAAATGATTGGGGGTTCTAATGCAAGCATTGAAAACTCGTCACCGCTCACAATGCTTCACCTTCTGTATCTTCGCTGCCCGGACATTGCCGTACAAATTGTCGGTGTTCTTCTGGCTGCAAATGACGCTTTGCAACCCTCGCAATCATCAAATCATCAAATCAAATCATCAAATTGTTTTCTTGAGGAACAATCAATACAACCAGCTTTGGCATGAAACCCAATACGTGTCTGATGAAACGATTAGCAAGCAATCCATCAACTCCACGAGTGTACCATGATTTATTTTCTACCTTGAGTTCTTTGTACACAGATCCATGATTCTTTACAAACACAATGTCAAATACTTGTTGGTGTGTCGGACTGCACCCAACCTTCAATCTTACCTTGGTTAGCATCCACTCAATGTTTGGAAACAAAGCTGTCCAAGAACTCACTGTCCATTGTGAGAAAAAGAATTGGCCGTCAATTGTGCAGTCACTTTATTTTATATTTTATTTTATTTTTAAATTTTATTGTTAAAAGAATCGACCTCCGACCATGGTGCGCGGGTCCTATATTCTCCCATCGCAGAAGTTTTTGAAATATTTATGTTATTTTCGTTTTATTTTCATATTTGAAAGGAGCGTCGTCCAACCGATGGACGCGTTAAGCTCAGGCTATTTTCTCAGCATTGCATGAGTTTTCTAAATTAAAAAAACAAGCATCCGTCAATTATGCGGTCAATTTATTTTCTATTTATATATTTATTTTTATTTTTTTATAAGTTCCGCAAGCAGAAAAATCGGCGACGTATTGCGCGGTAATAGGTGTCTCCGCCGAAAAATAGTGCCGAATTTCGCGGTTATAGGTCCCAACATGATTGAAGTGTAAGCCCAAAATTTGGAAAAAGACCATAGCGGGTGTGAAATACTACGGCCTATGTTGTAGGACATTCCACATAAATGTGGAGGATACCACAGTTCACCGTAGGTTGCTTGTGGTCAGTATCACGATCTAAAGACATCTAAACACAATTCCAAAGCATCACGGCAACAACCTGCTCATGACATGAAGAACTGACTAAGCATGGCGAGAACAACAGATAGAATGAGCAGATGCAACGATAATTCAAAATTACATAAGTGCTTCATTGCCCAAATACACTTCAGTCTGACATCAAAGAGTCTGAGTCTAAGATCAAAGATCTGAGTCTGAGTCTGAGGCAGAGGCCAGCTGCACAATGCAGCCCAGCACAGGGGTTCAGCCTAAAGCTCCAAAAAATGACATTTGTTTGTTTTCCAAGTTCCTGCATAAAGATGCACCAACCAACATTGCATTGTGAGACACTCACTATACTCCAAAGCTATCAGGGAAGGTCACTGAGCAACCTGCCAAGGCGGAAACACCTGAGTCTAGACCCACACTATATCCCTGCTTCTTCAGCTATCCATGCCTCTGCACAAATCAAGTATACATCCTTGCCTTGCTGCTAGCAGCTGACGATGACAGCCTAGATTTATTCTAGGAAACACCCAACTCAGCTTATCACACTAGTTCCTATGCTCAATTGCATCTGCTACTCTCTATAATCCAACAAGCATTCACCTTCTTGCCTCGATTGTCCCACCATTGACTGGGGTCAGAAAAGTATTCATTCCACAGCTTGTCCTCGTCTCTGTTACCTATTTCTGGATACTTTCCTGTTGTCACATCGGCAGTATCATGTCAAAGTCAAAATTCGACCTCTGACTAGGATGCGCACGTCCTGTATTCTCACATTGCATGAGTTTTTGAAATATTTATCTTATTTACATTTTCCTTCCATTTTTGAAAGGAGCGTCGTCCAACCAATGGACGCGCACTCAGGCTATTTCCTCAGCATTACATGAGTTTTTTAAAGCGGCCGTCAATTGTGCAGTCACATTATTTTTTTTATTAAAAAAATATTTTGTTTTTTTTAACATTAAAAAAAAATCGACCTCTGACCTGGACGCGCATGTCCTATATTCTCGCATTGCATGAGTTTTTGAAATATTTATTTTATTTTAACTTCGCTTTTCATTTTTGAAAGGAGCATCATTCAACCGATGGACGCGCTATGCTCAAGCTATTTTCTCAGCATTGCATGATTTTTTTAAATTAAAAAAAGAAGCGGCCATCAAGTGTGCGGTCAACTTATTTTCTATTTATAAAAGAGAAATTATTTTTGATTTTTTTATATTTATTTTTAAAAATCGACCTCTGACTAGGATGCGCACGTCTTGTATTCTCGCATTGCATGAGTTTTTGAAATATTTATCTTATTTTAACTTCGCTTTTCATTTTTGAAAGGAGCGTCGTCGAACCGATGGACGCGCTACGCTCAGGCTATTTTCTCAGCATTGCATGAGTTTATAAATTAAAAAAAGAAGCGGCCGTCAATTGTGCGGTCAACTTATTTTCTATTTACAAAAAAGAGACAATCCAGTCGTGGGGGAGCTCCGCAAAAGCCGGTGAGTGGCTCCGGGACTGGGCCGTTTTCTGGGCTCTTGCTCCCCCATGCTTCGTAATTCTTTCTCTTCCTCTTCCCCCTCCCCAATGTCTTCATCAGTTTCTGTTCATACCTACTGTGGATTGAATGTTTCTGGAGGAGTTCGGTGAAATTCCCCTTCTTCATCAGCTGCCATCCTTTGATAATGGTGATGCCCCACCACCTTAAATGATCATTTCGTCCGACTCTGTGAGGTCCACACGTCCCTTGCAAAGCCGGCGTTTCTTTTTCCCGCCTAGGTTGTCTTCCTGACGAGCCCGCATCAGAGTTTATGTGCTTCCGTCTCCTTCATGTCTCGTGTGGCGCGGTTCCCTCTCCATCTGCTTTTGGAAACTCTCACTTTTGTTTTCTGCTTCTCTGCACTAGGCAATAACGCGAAGTTGGCTCTGTTATAGCTCTGGTCTCCTGCTCCAAGGTGGAGAGTTTAAGTTTTTTTCGTTTTCTGTGTTGCTTGGCGGGCTGACGACCCCCCCCCCCCCCCCCCCCCCCCTTTCGGTCCTCACTGTTTCTACATATCTTGGATTTACACTCACTCTTCCTCTCCATTCTCGGCAGTCTCTCTCTTCACCGCTCTAGCTTCCTCTCAGCCCTTCCTCAGTCTTTCTTCCTCTTGCAAATGGCGTCTTTTGTCTCAGCTGTTCCGGCTCGCAGGAGAGATGATTCTTTCAAGAGGGACTCTAGAAGAGACAACATAAGAGATTCAAGAAGAGAGCCCAAAAACAGAGCCTGGGACTCCACTAAAAGAGATTCCCGTGCGGATCTGGAGGTCTTGGGCATTGGTCCTTCTGCTCGTTCTGGCCCCATTCAGCATTTTGGTCCTACAGATAGTGCTTACTCCCCCGGTCGGGTCTCTCAAGAATGGAGCGAGACGGCTGGGAATCTCGACGCAAATCAGCCTATTTTATCCCTGGATATGGCTCTGGTGAAAGAGCACTCGCTCGCTCTCAAAGAGTAGGGCATCCTTGTGCACTTCCCTGGCCGAGCTAGGGACAGATATTGGGCGAGGAGGTGGGCTCTTGAACACCTGGTGGCGGAGGTGGTCTTACACAACACTTCTGCATTCCTCTTGGCAGAGGTTTCTTCTCCATTATGTTCTCGTCAGCGGAACATGCCACCAAAGCGCTTGCTTTCAACACATCCCTCTCAAGGGTCAGGGTGAACATTTTCCCCTGGTCCCCCGAGTGGGGGCACAAGGGAGGAGTTACTTGCAAGCCGAGGGTATTGCTCTCCCTTTTCTTCCTGGAAATTACTTAAGGTCGCTCCCAGAGATTGGAGCTCATTTTGGAGCCTTTGTGGGCGCCATCATCGTCAACGATCATGAGGTTCTTCACCCTCGGAGTGTCGACACGGACAACGCAGCTTTTGATATTCAGAGAGAGAGTGGCATCCCAAGAATAGTGGTTCTAATGCCAGAAAAAGATAAGCTGCCCTCAACAATTAAGTTGCCAACTTTGGATCTCTTTTGTTTTGGTGGTGATTCATGAGGAGCTCTTGACTGTGATCTGCCATTTCTGCCATCGAGTTGTTCAAGTAAAGGCTGATTGCAAAGACATGCTGAACCATAATCTGAGGCAGATCCCTCCTCAAAGGGAAGCTAAGATTGGTTCTGTACGCAGGGACTTGCAAGATTTCACAACCCCGATGGCCGGAAAACGAACGGATTCGGCTCCCTCAGAACAACCTCCAGCCAAAAGGATGCGCGAAAATTCAGTCTCGGTCAGCCTGCGAATCTTCTTCCTCCCATCCAAATCCGCTCTTTTGGAGAGGCAAATTCAAGCTAAGCCAACTTTTTTTTTTTCTTGGAGCAAGGATCCCCCCGAATTTGGCAAGCTATTGCTTGAATCAATTGAAGTCTCTCTCGAATGTTTATTTATCTGAGACAGCAGTTCCTAATGACAGCGGAGACCTAGTGGGATCAGTTACAGTGAAGATCCAAATCACTCGAGCATAGCTACGGCGTGAGCCCAGGAGCCCGGCTCACGCTTTGCCCTCTAAGCGTGAGGTTAGAGGAGGGAGAAGCAAGTCCTATAAGTGAGGACAGGGTTTAGAGGGGGTCCTATTACCGTGGAAGCATATATTTTGGAAGAAGAGGTGAACACGGCAAAACTTCCAAACACGGCAAACACGACAATATATGGCAAACACGACATATTGAGTCCCCTTTAGAAGCACGACGATCGACCCAATTCCCCCAGCCCTACTTCGTCAACCCAAACACTCCCACCCCAAGCACTTCACGCAGCTGGTCCCACCCTCCACCAGCCCCAAGCGCTCCACCTTGAAGACAAGCCCCAAGTCGCGATCCCATCTGGCCCCACTCTCACCAAGCCCCAACTTTCTCTGGTCACTGTTCCTATAAGTATACTCATGCAGCAGCCACACCCACTAGTGAGTTGTTTTTTAACCCACCGACAATAGTAGAACTATCTAGAAAGTAGAACTCTCTAGAAAGTCAACTAGTAAACTAGGGAAGATGACTATACCAACTCTGGCCCGCGAGTAGCGGGTTTAATGGGTTCTGGACCTAGCTGGCGGGTCCAGGTCCGGTTTTAAAATGAACCCGGGTCAGGGTCCGAGTTTTTGGTGATGACACGGTCTGGATCCGGATAGGTAACCCGGACCCTAACCAGGGTTTTTTTTAGGGATTTTGAAAAGGGATAGGAGTGGCTATATATATTGGGTGTAGGGTAGTGGCCCACTCTAGGTAATTTTCCTCGAATTGGTAGACTACATGTATTTCCACCCTTGCCATATTTTGCGAATCAAATGGATGTTAATGAGCAATAGAAGGTGAAGTACAGAAATAGTTGAAAGCCATAGGACGAATGGAACTCTTTCTATGTGAAAACCATAGGCTAATTGGTATAAATGAGGTGTATAGTTCTCGCAGGACTGGCGACGAGCATCTCCTTGGGAAACGGAGGAGGCCCCACAATCCTAAACCCACTCCTCATCTGGCCCATCAGATCATCCTGCATGGGGCCTGCCATGGCTACATCTGTGCTGCCCCCGTGGGTCCACAATGAGAATTTCAAAAAATAAATAAGTTTTTTTTTTTTTTTTTTTTTTTCCCCGCCCCCTCCCCGGGCATTTGGGTAGATGTCGTCGATGATCATCGTGAATTCATGATCATGAAGAAATTGAGTGCGTTGACGCACTCAATTCTGCGTGGGGGGGGGGGGGGGAGGGGGAAAAAAATAATAATAATAATTTAAAAAAAAATCCCTCCCTCCCCTTGGAGAACTGAGTGCGTCAACGCACTCAATTTCTTCATGATCATGATTTCAGGATGATCATCGACGACAGTGTCGTGCGGGTCCGGATTTTCACCCCGGGTATCCGGCGGGTTAGGGTCAGCGTTTTTTTTATTGACGATTTTTCGCCATTTGGCCACCTGAAAATCCCCTCCCTGTTTCCCTCCACGAACATGGCAGTTCGCTAAGGGTTAGGGTTAGGGTTTGGGATTACGATTTGCAGTGTTTCCCCGGTTTGCCGTGTATGCCGTGTTTCCGCGATAATGACGTCAGCTTAATTCCCAGCCTGTTTTCCTTCACGAACATGGCAGTTTGCTAAGGGTTAGGATTAGGGTTTGCTGTGTTTGTCGATTTGCCGTGTTTCCACGGGAATGGGTGCTCATCCGCGGAAATACACCCTGCATCTTCCCCCATTCTCGTGCCACATGGATTGGGCTCACGTCAGGCTCTTGGGCTCACAGGCTCTTGGGCTCGCGTGGCTAGGCTCACACTCTAGCATTCCCCAAATCACCCCTATCATGTTTGACTTTCTAGACGGGAAGCCTTCAATTCTCTTGACGGATGATAATATGTTCCTCAACACATATATCTCGGAGGTTGATGTTTTCTCTCTTATTGATTCTCAAGAGATTGAGCTCATGATCCCAAGGTTAAACAGATCTTCTCCTCCCAACTTCCCCTCTTTTCTCTATCTGCAGAAACGACAATTTACTTTGGCTCCTTCCTCTTTCGTCAAACGTTGCTCCTTACGATTTCTCTGTACAGGTCTTGCTTGTCATGAGGCTCTCCGAAGTCAGACTGCTTGAGGCAGGTATTGCTAGCATGATGTGGCTATCTGGAGACTCCATTCCTAATGATGTGGGCTTGCAAGGGGATAAGCAGTGGATGGCAGAAATACTCCAATCGAGTAACAAGCTTATGTTCGCTACTAAGAAAGCCAAAGCATACACTGCCTCTTTGGTAAAGCCTCACTCCAGTGACGGCCTCATGGTCATTTCCACGATGGAGGTGGAATCTCCCTTGGCTAATCTGGCTCCAATGGATCTGGCTCTCCAAGCTCCCCCTCCGGTGAGCCACCCTCTTTTTCACTCTCTTCAGCTCTGCAAGGCCTGACTTAAGACAAGTAGGGGTCGACAAATGCCTTTGGTTCCATTCGATGTCCCTAGACGTTCCCCTTGCCTGACCTCGCCTTTCACTATGATGTCTTGTCTGGCCCTCAAGTCTATTTTGCTTCAGAGACTCAATATGTGGAGGATTTGCTCAGGATGGATAGGTGCTTGGCCCTGCCTCAATTTTATAAGAAAGCAATCTTTTGCAACATGCTTTGTGCCCTTGGAATCCTTTGTGGCACTCATTTCATCACCTTTATATGGTGTTGTGGGGTGCTGCCTTTCTATTTTCAAGCCATCGAATCATGGTTTTCCCATGGGCTTGCTGCCAGATCCTCCATGAATTGTTCCTTGTGGAATGTGCGTGGCATTGGGTCGGAAGCAACTATGCCAAAACGCAGACATCTGCAACGCTCTAGGTCCTTCATTTTGGCCTCTAAATGCATGTTGGTGGAACCCGGCGATAGCTGACTCCCATGGGGGAACTACCATCCTCGTTTCACCAATTCTGGTCCCTTCCATACTCTTCCTTTCGAGAAAGTGCTTTCGTGAACATCTATGCCCCGAATTATGTAATTGACAAGGTTGCCTTCTGGTCTTTCTTAAGGCATAAAGTATTGAGCTTCCCCCTCATTTCTCACTGGATTTTCGGTGGCGATTTTAGTATGGTTGAATGTACTAGAGATAGACTCATTAGTCGGTACAGACTATGTCTCTGTGGGGCCCTGCTTTCGATTGATAGTCGGCACCAATTATGAGGAGGGTATGTCATGTTGGTTAGTCATTGTAGGCCGGGGTTGTGGGATTGATAGTCGGGGCCGACTACACCTCAAATTTGGGGGGTTCGGCAGTTGTAGTCGGTAACGATTATTTCAATGCATTTTTGAAGTGAGGAGCTCGAAAGTGCATTGTGTATCTTGAAACATAGCCTGTACATATTATTACAGGTCTTCTCTTGTAGAAGATCGATCTAACGGGGTTCCATTTGCAGCTTGCAAACAACAAAATGAAACACACGCATACATGGAGATGTTTGCACCATGTTTATAACACTCATGCTGCAAGCCGCCATTCCTCTCTCTCTTTCTCTCTCACTTTGGAAATCTTTCAATCAGTGCTACGCTAGGTATGATGGCGCCAAAGGAATTCAAACCCTAAACCCCAAGGCACAAGGAGTGAGGTAACAGCGTGCATAGATACATTCATCTGCAGCCCAGTCTATCATCCATATTCGGGGATGAACGAGATCGCAAAAGAGGTCGTTCCTACAACGCTTCCAAAGCGTTCAGGACCGCACGGCTGCGTGTTCCCGGGCTTTCTAGAAATCGCGGGTCCACTCCAGACTACTGCCTGCACCTATATTTGCTTCCTCTCGCTCCTCACTTGGACAAGTTGATTGCTATTCGTTTGACGTTGTGTTTTGAACCAATTGCTTTGTCTATCCTCGCCACGAATGCTCGCTGCTCATTCAGGTGCGATTGGAGAACGACAATGTGCTCATAATCACTGGAGAGCATAAAGTTGAGGAGCTCCAAAACTGCTTCATCTGTCATAACACAATGCAGTCCATCTTTTCGTAAGACTTGAATAGACCCCATCAACAAATTAGCAATTCATCCCATGCCGTATTTTTGGGACCTTGTTCTCCGAAGTCATCACTAGTAGTGCGGAGCAACGCGTAGCCCTAGTAGATAAAAGAAGTAGAGAAGAGGATTATCACATGGTAGCTAGCTGGTAAGTGCAGAGTGTGTCACCTTGGTGGTTTGGGGTTCAAACCCACTGCCCTGCCCCGTGTGTGGATTGTTTGTGGCCGTATATGTCGGGGTTGTTCGTCCTGTAGGTCTCATGGCCCATAAATGAAAGAGGGTTAATTTTTCCCCTCCTCAAGGGCCTGAATTGGGGGCTGTCGCTCCCCGGTTTCCTTTATATAAAAAAAAGAAGAAAAAGAAAAGTTTTTCAAAAAAATACTCAAAGGGTAGTTGACACACGTAAGAAACTTTGTCTAAAAGGACGTGCGTTGGCGTGGCAATAAGTAAACCGTCGGACAAATAATCCGACGGGTTAGAGTCATCGTGTTCTCCACGGTGCTAGTGTATAAAACAGCGATGGTAAGTGGGGAGGGAGTCTTGTCACTGTGCGGGTCGGTATCAAGGAATTCTCAAACATCTGTTTTGCAGAATTTCTACGGATGTGGTGGTGAGTGTTGTAGTCGACGGACTGTTCCATTGGGGTTGATTCCCCGAAACCCTAAAGGCGAGGTCTTCCATTCCCGAGTGGAGTATCATTGTGCTATTTGGTTACATCGGTCTTGCAGCTGCGGGGGATGTTTCTGGCGGGCCGAAACTGAGGTTTGAGGGCCCTGGAATTCGGTCTCGTGCAGTTCATAACCAAGCGAGTGATTCTGCGTGTGTACTTGGAAGGTGTATCGAATTCTGTCACCTCCAAGGTCGTTGCTTTGAAATATCGATCTGTCTTTCAAAGAGTGAAGTAAGATATAAGCGATCCGTACGCTCCAGATTTCGCTGGCCTTGTCATAATCTCAGGTCGGGCCTTTTTTTTAGTTGTTTTTGAAGGGAGTCGGTCATGGGGACGGTACGAAGAGCCCGAAATCCTGTGCCTGCTGCGGTCGCATGGGTGAAGAGGCAACCCCCAAAAGTGAAAGCTTTTTTGGGACTAAGTGCGGGCATTGTGCTGTTGGTCTTCTTGAGACTGGTTGTCCGTGACCATGACAATCTCTTTGTGGCGGCTGAGTTCATCCATTCCCTCGGGATCATTGTCCTCATCTACAAGCTCCAAAAAGAGAAGACCTGTGCTGGTTAGTTTTATCCCTCTTCTGTCTTGTACTGTCAGGTCCAAGATGGTTTTGACAAACACACAAATGGTTATGGCAGAGAGAGAGAGAGAGAGAGGATACTCCTGGACGGTGACTTATCCTTAAGGGCATACCCGCGGGATACTTACTCCCCGGAGGGCGTCTGCCCGCTAGGGTATGAGGGTGTATGAGACTCAAACAGAGACTGTTAGCGCTCAGGCACAGCTACAGGGATTTCACTTTTGATTTGCGATATGGCCTCTGGAGAGGGGAAAGAGAGAGGGAGAGAGTTCATGGTCTCTGTCCGCCCATATTGCTCCTGCCCTCCTTTGCATCTATTCTTACCAATTGTGATGTGCAATATAATTGAGCTAATCTTGAATGTGGTATTGGGCTGTGATGCGTCTTGCTGGGGCAGGCTTGTCACTGAAGTCACAGGTGCTTACCTTTGTCTTTTTGGCGGTACGACTCTACTGTAGCTTTGTCATGGAGGGTGACATCCATACAATTCTGGACACGGCTACACTTGTAACCACTGGTTGGGTTGTTTTTACCATGCGCTTCAGGCTTAAATCCACCCTCATGGAAGATCTTGACGACCTTCCCATTTACTATGTTGTATGCCAAATCTTCCCACCACCCTTGTATTTTAGGTCACATCTTGCTAGGGTGGATTAATGAACCTTATTAGCGAACCGTGGTTTGTGATCCTGGTAGATTGACGTCCAGTCAGAGTACCAACATTCAATTGCTTGTCCAAATGCAGCAAATCTGTGTTCAAATGATCAGTTTCTCAACTTCCGTCTAGAGTGTCCAGGGGTTTTGAGAAGACCTGGTGGTTGACATGTTACCTTTCCTTTCCCTTTGCATTTACAAGCTACTTGTTTGAAGTCCTTACATATTTTCAATAAACCACTGGTTCTGCATTGGTGCATAAAACGTAGTTCACATGTCTAAGAGGTTGCATTATCTTTTGATTTAGTCTGTATCCATGAACTTCTTGCTGCAAATGTTATCCTTTACATATATGCTGGCAGGCATATGCCTTAGAAAGAAACCTACCCTTCCAAAGCCTCTTTTGGTTTTAGCCCTAGATGACATTTTGAACAGTGCCCTGGTGGACACATTTGAACACTGCCCTGGTGGCAATTGCTATAACTTGTAGGACAGTAGTGGGATTTTCGGAGTTTAATCATGTTAAGATTATGTGGGAATGTGGTTGCAGCTGGTGCCATGTGCAGTGCTATCGATTTTGATTCATCCGGGCACCACTCATCACCTCGTAAATCGTATTTTGTGGGCATTTTGCGTCTACCTGGAGGCTGTATCTGTCTTGCCTCAGCTTCGCATCATGCAAAACACCAAGGTACAATCTTGCTGTCTGCAAGGAAACATTGGTTTGGCAGTAGTTTTTGAGCATCACGAGTTCTATATTGGATGTATCAGTCCGTCAATCAGCCACCCTCTGGAATAGAGTGAACAGTCATATGTGCTGAGTGGATATTATCATAAATCATTGCCTACATACTGAATGTCTTGTGGTGTCACCATGAATTATGAGACCTTTCCGGTCAAAATGAATCTCATTTGAAGTTGAGTATTTTTGTTAGGTACACCAATGAATCCAAAACTATCTCGCAGAGTGCAAAACCCATATCTTGACCCCTCTCTGAACTACCTTCAGTTCTGTTTGGTTAGGTCTAGGAAAGGCTTAAAAAAATGCCGGCTGTTTAATGTAAGTGCAGGTGGTGGAGCCATTTACAGCACATTATGTGTTTGCCTTGGGAGTTGCAAGGTTTTTGAGCTGTGCCCACTGGATCCTCCAGGTTTGCTCTACCTCCCATCCCCTTTCTTCTCCCTGCTTCTTCCCCTCTCCCAAACAAATTAGGCATGCACTGAAATCGTTTGAGAACAGGGATACGTGGTTGTTTGAGTAGTAGCCGGGAGTGCGTGCATGTTTGTTACAGTGTCTCTCCTACTGCGAGTCATGACACGATCAGTCTCTTCATTGAGATAAAAGGTTGATAAGGCTGTAGTCATAACCTACCATTGCATTCTCTATGTGCAGAAGGAAGTTTGGTTCAAAGTTTATAATGCCCCCAAGCTTGTCCCATGTGGGCCTTCCATCCGTCTGTTTCAGGTTCCTCAACTTGTCCCGGGGGAGCCAGGACGCATTGAGGGGCACAAACTGCTTCTTCATAAGTTCCTGATCTAGTCTGATGTATTTTTGGTACTGATTATGCTGTTCTCTTATCAGTTCGAATGTTTTATCTCTTATTTCTGTTTCTTTTCTTCGGACTCAGACTATGGCTAGCATGATGTAATGACAGATCTGTTTGCCCTCGTCTGTTTTGCTTAGGTGCTGGATAGCAACAGCTTCTTGCTAAGTGCACTTGGCTATGGGCTATGGCCATCAATGGTGCTGCTATCTGAAATTGTACAGACGTTCATCCTGGCTGATTTCTGTTACTACTATATCAAGAGGTATCTGACCTCCGCTCCTTCTCCCTTGCTCAGCAATGAGAAAGTATCTCACTTGTATTCGCTTGGAATGCACAGTAGCCATTACGTTTTGCTTAGAAACATCAGTGAGGTTAGTAATCCTACTTAGACCAACATAAGCAGTGGTCCCTTGCTAGACACTTTCATATTCTAAAATTTGCCCAGTTTTTGGTTGGGTTACTCATCCAATCTATCTTCCTGTGGGCTGGGTGTGTGTATCTGTCTACCTCCTCGATCAGCTTGATGGACGGCCAGATGATGGTGCGACTTCCTTCAGGAGTTGTGTAAACATTAGTCAGGAAGAGGAGGCACTGCAGTGATATCGCAATTATCAGTATTCCCACCAATCCTCACTGCCTGGTTTTATTTTTCTTCCCTTCTGGGTCTTGACCCATACAAGCTTTGCTGTGCGAAGTGCTCGGCGGCAACATGAGATCATCCCCTCTCTGCATTACTGGTCTACCCTCTTTTCATCTTCCAGTTGGTCATAGTTATTGTCAGGTGCATGTTTCATGTGAGATCCAGATATCAACCCTATATGATAGTCTCAGGTGGTTGGGAAAAGCACTGATTGACGTTGACAAAGTGACAGAATTCACGGTTGACAGGGACATGGGGACAAAACATGACCATCGAGTTTGTAGGTTTAAGTTATAATCGAGGATGACTGTGGGCGGCTTTGTTTCAAAGTGTGCAATGCAAGGTTGCTTCTGTAGTACGCAAGTTTTTTTCAAGTTGTGAGTTCTTTGGTATTACCGAGCACTCTGTTTGGTTGGGCTCAACTCTCGAGTTTTTAGTTATCATCTGTTGAGGAGTTTTATGCAGATGCCAAAGAAAGCAATAACCACAGTCCATGTTTTTTGTGTATTTTTGAGTGCCACAAGCCAAAAAGCCAGAAGCATACAAGTTGTTCAAACTTCAAGGCTGAGGTGCAAAACTTTCACAAGATGCCTGTAAGATAACCTTGAAGCAGAACCCCTTGAGGTGTGCGCACCATAATGGAGTGAGGAATCACCCAGGAAATGGTCCAAAAGCCCTAATCACCACTTTCAATATGCGAGTGGAAAGTAAGGACCAAGTTAGAGAGGAGGAAAGAAATGTTTTAGATCACCAGGCCACCACAGGAAGGCCCGAGCAGGAAAGAAACAAAAGAATTTACAAGGGACACTGGTTATAATTGATGGAACACCCAAGTGGCAGCAGCAGTTTAGTGGTGCCATCAACATCAACATCCTTGACTTGCTAAGACGAGTGTTGCCGGGAGTGAAACCCTAACCCCACTCTTGGGCAGGACTTGGACAAGAAGCCATGCTGACTCTGCATGCATTCTGCTAAAACTGAGCTCTTAACCCCTACATGCCCAAGGTTAATTTTTAATAATGATGTCTGATCAATATGACAAAATATTAAGAAATTCAATTTCCTGACACAATTCCATCATGATGGCGGACTGCACTTTTTAAGGGAAAACAACAGGAATAGTGGAAGAACGTAAAGAACCAGGCCATATTTCCTAGTGTATAAATATGTTCCTTATTAACCTGAATGCCCCGCCAGTGCGTGTGGATGCAATATGGCGCGGTGTATTGCACAATGCGCATTATACCGGTATAATGCACTGCCCTCATCATCATATGACCTGTTTCTTTAGGGAGAGGAGGGCCCTTCGTGTCGGGCCCTCCACAAATTTTCTGCCTGGTGCCGGTGCACGACTCTTTATCACCCTCAATGTAACGGGCTAACTGAACGTTTCAACAAAAGTATGTGTTGTCTTGGGTATATCTTGTAGCAATAGAATACGTGACTAAATGGGCAGAGGCGATGGCCACCCGTACCGATACTGCCGAAGTGGTCGCTCAATTTCTGTACGAAAATATTATTACGCGATTTGGATGCCCTCGTGAGCTGGTGAGCGATCGTGGCACACATTTCTTAAATTCTACCATTGAGCAATTGACTGCTAAATATGTCATCAAGCATACTACAACCTATCATCCCTGCGTTAACGGGTAGACTGAGAAGACCAATGGGCAATTATGTGGAACTTTGACTAAAACTATTTCCGGAGCTGGTACCGATTGGGATATGAAACTTTTCTCTGCACTATGGGCCTTGGAAAGGTACCGACACGTTTTGACGGTGGCTCTGGAGTATTTTAGAGTGAACTCACTGGGGATGAGTAGTCAGTAGCCAGAGGTTGTGGTGAGTTGGGCGAGTGTCGTAATGTGTTTCACTTTGAAGTAGGCAAATATGGGCGATTTTGGCGAGGGTGTGAATCCTCAAAATCGGAGAGAAATGGACTGTTGAGCCACGCTTGTTCGAGGGGGAGGTAGTGTTAGGATAGTTCGGGAGATCGGTTTGTATGCTGATGTTCATTTGGCGTAGGATATAGAGAGTTCAAGCAGTGGGGGAGTGACGACAAGATTGGGGGTAAAGGGTTGGGAGGGAATAAAGACCATTATATTTGGTGGCTAGGAATTTGAGGAGGCCCCTGTAGATAAGGCCTAACCGTCCGGGGTCATTGAGAGCTTCTTGCAGCTATGTGCCAAGGGTGCGGGCGTAGTAGGTAATTAATGGGCTGGTACCTATGCCATAGCTATCTGTTGGGAGCTGGGTGAAGGCGTTAGGAGTGCTGGTGAGAAGACCACATATACGTTTAGTGAGTTGAATGAAGTTCTTGTCGATTAATTTGATATCAGGAAGGGAGAACTAGGGTACAGCATGAAAGGAATATTGGACTTGTGGTTTAAGAACGGATTGAATTAGTGAGAGTTTGGGGTGGATGGAGACCGGAGCCTTGAGGAGGGCCAGACTTCTATTGGTTAGTCTAGAGAGCGTAGTGCTTTTTTGTAAGTGCCATGTAAGCGAGGGAACGAGTTGTATTCCTAGGTAGGTGTAGGGTTCGTCTGGGCCTAAGAATGGGAAGTTTTTGTTCTGGTAGTGGATGTGCAATTTACAGTGTGAGGTGATAGTGGTTTTGGTGAGCTTATTGTGGAAGGTAGTTGTGGTAATGGCGCATTTGTGTAGGCTTAGCTCCATGCCAGACCATTGGTTGAACCGAAATAGTTTGTCCACTTGACGATTGAGATGCTGAGGTTTGTGAACTAGGATGGCTAGATTGTCTGCATATGCATCCGCAGAGATTTTGGTGGCAGAGGTTTTGTAGTGGTAGCCTAGTTTGCCACGATCAATCCATCTCAGGAGTGATTCTAAGAAGATGATAAAGAGGTTGGGGCTTAAGGTGTCCCCTTGGATGGTACTCGCAGGATTGGAATAGGGGGAGTGGAGCCGTAGTATGAGCCTGAGTATTTTGTGGTACTACCATTATAGATGTTGCCTATGAGTTGGATGGCATCTGCTGGGTAACCTAGGTCCGTCATAATTGCAAGAAGTCGAGCATGGTCCAGAGACCCAAAGGCATTTTTAAAGTCAATGTATAAGAGGTAGATGTCTTGTTTCGTGAGTTTGGCGTCTTCTAGAGCGGAGAGTGCATATTGTATTTGTCGGGTGGTACTCCAAGTGGCCCAGAAACCTTCTTGGGGATCGCTGAGGATACGGTGGTGTTCCCCATAACTGGAGAGCATCGTGGTCAGCGTGCTAGTGAAGAGTTTATATATAGTTTTAGCCAAAGCAATAGGGCGGCAGTTGCCAAGGTCGGCGGAGTCTCCTTTTTTATATAGGAGGATAGTGCGGCTGTGTTTCCATGAGGGAGGGATATGGCGTAAACGATAACAGAGTTGAAAGAACTTAAAAATGAGAGAGTGGAATTGTGGATCAAGAGTCTGGAGTATGGCATTGGGGATGAGATATGGGCCGGGGGCCTTATATTTGGAGAGGGATTTGAGGCATGAATCATAAAGGGCCTTAGTGAAGACGAATTCATCCACAGCGAGATCCCAGAATTCATTCATGGGCAACAACTAGGATTTCATCCTTGAAAGGAAATAAAACCTAGGAAGTGCTGGAAGCTTATCTAACTCCAAAAAAAAAAAACAAAACAGGGCCCAAGGATTTTCACCACAAAGTACAATGGCAGGGGGTACCTTTCAGTATGGTAAATCCCATAGACAGCTGCGCCTTTTCATACCATGAATCTTGCCTGGATGAACTTCAGCATCAGGAAAAGCACGAGGGTCGAGGTCATAACCTTCAGCCTCCACAGCAGCGGCCATGTCAAGTTATTTCACCACTAGTATGAAATTAGCTAGGAAATAACTAGCTTTTACATATTGATATTTGGGATTGGCCCAAGTGTCAATCCAGGGATCAAGGCAGATTTAGGCCCTGGAGTGGTTATCTTCACGGCAAGCGCGGGAGACTCATCTTTCTCGAGTTGAGCCTCACCGCGCCTAGCTATGGCGCCGTAGTGTGGATTCCCCATGGCGTGGGGTGCATTTGGCTTGACTTGTATTTGAGTTTATATATGCATGAGTTTATGCTTCAGCTTTTGAGCTCACATGAGCTTGTGCTTGTATTCTTCTTCTTTATCACTCGAGAAAGATGAGCTCGAGTCTGTGAGTGCCAGGTTCGAGTTGCTTTGTAGCACTTGTGTGTTTTCAGATGAGAAGTGGTTCAACTTAGAATGCAGGGATTCATGCATGAGCCTGTCCAAAGCGGATAGGGTGCAAGGCGAACAGGTTGCAGGTTTGCAATGGATACAGAGATAGGCAGCATGTGTCAAAGAGCAGTGTTGCATAGCTCAACGCTGTGGCAGCCAAGTGTGGTGAGTGTGGAGCTGCGAGGGTGTTAGATACAAGTCATAGCTATCGGGAGCTCCAACTTCAAGCTCATAAAGAGGTACGAGTGAAGAGAGATGGCTGATTTCTCTTGTATGCAAGCCAATGCATTTGTGGCTATGTTGAATTGGGGGTTTCAATCTGAAACTCTAGCGGTATAAGGGCTCTTGGAGTGGCAAGAGCGGGGCTGGAAGGGCAGCAGCAAGGCGCTCTAAAGCCAGGGAATATGCATGAGAATTAGTTCATGTGCACCTAGGGTTTCAGAGCTTGGAAGAATAGCTCTTGCATCACCAAAGGAGTGTATTGTGGCTGGAAATATAGACCTTAGGGTTTCAAGAGCTTGGCAAAGGCTATGGAGTGCTTAGTTTGGTTTTAGAGAAGCATCAAGGAGCCAAGATCAGGGGCTGATATCTCTTGTGTGAGGGGGTTACATGTGCGGAGCATGCAATCAGCCCATTGAAGCTCATATCTTCAACCTTGGAGAGCAAGCAAGGAAGATGGAAGGGTTGATTTCTCTTATGTGGGAGTAGTGCATGTGTGGAGCATGCATTCAGCCTAGTTAGGCCTCCATCTTCAAGCTTTGGAGAGCCAGAAGGGAAGGTAAGGGGCTGATCTGCTCTTATGTGACAGTCCGACACTTGTAGAGTATGTTTTGAGTTGGGGTTTCAACTTAAAGCCTAGATAGAGCATGGCTCTTGAAGTGGCAGGTGTAGGGGGCTGGAATAGGCTCTAAGACACATGCTATGGCCAAGGAGAGCGCCTGAATGAGTGCTCACAAGGGCTGAAAACTAGCAAGGCTTGGTTGTTTGCCATTGAGTTTAGTGGCATGCTTGGGGAGTCTAAGTGAGAAAGAGGGCTTGGTTTGTGGCAACCATCTTCCTCATGGCTTAGGGCTACTATTGGTGGTGAGTGGGAGCCGAAGAGAGCAAGAATACATTGCAGATTTCTTCACATCTACCATAGCTCGTTGCAAGAGAGCTCAAGGGTCAAGAGACACAAACCCTAGCTAGGCGTGGCTAAACCCCTTGGAGAAATGGCTAAACTGCCATGAGCGGCCATGGTTGGGGCTGTGACGGGCTGTGACTGGCTGTGACCTGTGGCCTGTGGGGCTGTGACCCTGTGACAAGTGTAGGGCTGTGACAGGCCGTGACATGTGGCCTGTGGCTTGTGGGGCTCTGACGGGCTGTGGCCTATGCGGTTGAGATGGGCTGTGACCTGTGGGCTGTGGGGCTGTGACGGACTATGACCTGTGGGGTTGTGATGGGCTGTGGCCTGTGACCTGTGGCCTGTGTGGGGCTGTGACGGCTTGATATGTGATCTGTGTAGGCCTGTGCTGGTCTATAGACAGCCTGTGCTGACCCGTGGAGGCTTGGCGGACTGTTTTGGGTGGGTCTTTGAAGGCCGAATTTCAGGAGCTCATGGAGGGCGGTTTGAGGAGGATCGTCATGATATTCCCATGGTCATGCAAGTGAGGGAAGAGAGGAGAGGAAGAGTGTTGGAATGAGGGCATGCTGGGGTTAGGCATTGCTTTAGCTTCTCTTCCTCATAGTTTTCCACCCTCTCATTAAGCCAAGACCTTTCCGTAGGTGGAGGCAAGAGTCAGTCCAGGTTTGGGCTGAGGTGTCATTGCAGGTTCGACACCGTGGAGTTGTTTTTGGTGTGGGGGAGTTGTCGTTCTGATTTCTTGTGTTTGGATCCCCTCCACACCTGCATGCTTGACTGTGCGCCATGTTAGTTTTGTGTGGGCGCTTGTTTTTATAGGTGATTTGTCCGGATTTGATCACCGGCCAGTCCTAGACCGTGCTGTCAATGATGAGGCTGGGGTGATGACCAGTCAGACCATCATTGTTTCTCCTGTGGTGAGGTTGGAGGTGATGACCAGCCAACCATATGAGTGCTTGCGGTGGATGCAGATGCAGGTGCAGGCTATGTTAGGAACCTAGTATTCCAAACCATAAGCCGCAACAGGTTCTCTACCCGGTTACCTTGTGGAAAGGGGGTTAGGGACATGTTCATGACCGGTTGAGTGTCAGTTTGTCAACACGGAGGTGCCACTAGTTGCTGGGGAGAGTGCCGGTACGAGCACTAGAGATACTAGTGGGTACACGAGACAATGTGTGCGGTTTAGGCCACCTTCACCTCCTGTTTTTTCCAAGGAAGGTTCTGATTCAGACTCTGAATCAGGAGGGTTCACGCTGACGGTGCAAGTTACTTCATTGCCATTGCTGTGTGGATACAATGGAGGAGATGTATGGAGCTACCAAGGGGCCACGTAGGTATTCTGGAGCAGTGGGCACCATTGAGCTGGACAATTTAACCCAAGAGTTTGATAGTTGGTGTAATTTGCAGCAAATGGGCAATCCACAACTATTTACGCCTTTCATGGCATGGAACGGGCTGTTTCAGCACCTTGAGGGGCCGCCCATGGATGATTACCATAAGTTTAGGTGGGGGCATGAGGTTGAGATTGAGGAGTGGAGGATGTACTGGTCACCCAACTATGTCTCCATCACTAGGGGCACTAGAGCCACAAGGGTAGTAGCTACACCTGCAGCTACATCGGCAGCTTCAACAAGCAGCAGTGGGACTGGTGAGACTAGTGGTACCGTAGCTACGACGTCCACCCAAGCCACTGCCGCACCAGCACTAGTACTTGTGTCTGCCTTCAACCTTGTTGTGGAGTTCTTCGAAGAGTTGAGAGGGAACTACCAAGGGGTGAGGACAGAGAAGTTGCGGAGCTTGCAAGAGTTCCAACAGAAGCCTACTGAGAGCTTGAGGGGGGCTTTCACTCGCATGAGGCGCTTGATAAATGTAACCCAAGGGGTTACGGAAGCTCAGGCAGTCCAATTCTGGTATGGGATATTGGACAAGGAGCTGAGGAGAAGGGTGCGGGATGGAACTCTCCTACAAGTGGCCCAGCCCACCTTAACAAATGTGTTTTTGCTGGCAGAGCCGATAGAGCTCAACATGGTGGAGGAACGAGTGGTCATGGTGGGATTTGCTAAGGAGACACCACAGGGTAGTGGTGTTCCTAGCCAACCACTACCTCAACGTGCTCAAGGCAACAAGGGAGCTCAGGTGAAGCCCAAGGAAGGACAGAGATGACCTTAGATGCAGGGTCTCTCCCTTCATTTGCAGGCCAACAATGGGCGGATGTGGTGTGTTGGACATGTGGAGGACCCCATGTTAAGAAGGATTGCCCAGAGAACGACAAAGGGATAGCCCAGGCACACAGCCTGCACAGTTGCAGTGTGGGCATTGTGGCAAGTATGGGCATGGAGAGGCCCAATGTTATGACTTGCATCCTGAGCTGCGGCCGAGCCAGTTCCAACGGAACAAAGGTGGCCGGGGCGTGAGGTGGAGCAGCTCAGAGAGTACGAGGTGGTCAGGCACGAGGTGCAGACCAAGGGCAAGCTCAGCATGGCCAGGGACGAGGAGGTTGGGGTGTTGACCAAGGCATGGCCAACCGGCTTCAGCAGCTAGAGCAGCGACTTGTTGCCATGGCCACAGCTCAGGTGGTACCAGCTCCAAGGCCTGAGGGTCCACCTCCTGCTCCTGAGGGAGGAGATATGGGAGGCATGGGATTCATGTGCAGGGCAGCACTACCACTAGTGCAGGTGGAGTCTGCTGCAGCCGTGACTAGAGGTGCAGCACGAGTTCCTGAGCCACGAGGTGCGGAGGTGGAGTTAGATCCACAGCGTGGGGAGGCAAGCCGTCAGGCTAGGCTGCCTCAATCATTCACATTGGCGGAGACAGTATCGACGCCATCCATGGCACCTAGTTCTCGCCCAACTGCTACCGAGGCGGAGGTTATTGTGCCATTGGGGAGAGACACACATGCAACACCACTACCTGCTGCCAAGGCTACAACAGCTAATGTGCTACTAGGGGCGGCCACATCTGTGTGCTAGGCTCCATTGTTCTTGGCTACCATGATTGCGATGCCGGGGGTGCGACCAGCTGCAGTGTTTAGACTGGCAGCTACACTCTATGAGAGTGAGGAGGTTACTTCATCTTCTGCGGAGATAGTGGGAGGTGTAGTGCCGAAGGGATCCTTGGATTTGAGGGTCAAGACTGCCACGGCGGCGCCATGGCAAGCTGCAGCTGCCGGGTTGGCGGAGCTGCCAGCTAGGCCAGCCATTGAGCGCGCCATGGTGACACCTGAAGTTGTCATGTTAGACAACCAGGATGACATCTTCTATTTGAGTGGACCGGCATGCAAGAGATACCAGCCACTGCGAGTCTTGTTGGACTCGGGAGCTCAGCCACTGATGATGGGCAGAGCTGCATGCAAGCTTGGGCCTCACGGAGGCGGACATGGAGCCTTGTCCTTTCCATATACAGACGTCAATGGGAGGATCGGAGCAGGCTCGGGGCATGACACGGCATGAGTTGGCTATCAGACTACAGCCGGATCATCCAACAGATGGCTCAGTGATGAGAGCCAAGGCCATTGTGACAGATGCGGTCTCTTACGATGTCATAGTTGGTAGGGCAGTGTTGTACCCCATGGGCTTCACCCTGGATTTTTGGGAGGAGACAGCCTCCTATAGGCCTGGATGGCAGTTAGGGGAGGGCCGGCGTGTGTAGCTCCCTGTGATATTCATTGGGGGAGTTGTGGTTGTCCAGCGGGGCAAGATGCCGACACTAGCAGCATTCACCTGCAGTGAGTTGGCCTGGAGAGCTGTTGGAGGGAGCACAACTGCGCTCACGCCACGTCACCTTGTGCAAATGCCACGTCACGGGGCTCACTCCATGTCATCACACATGAAGGCCGCGTTACCACGCGCCCAGAAAGAAGTGGAGTGTATTCCCGCGGATTGGCACCCTTAACCGCGGAAACAAGCTGGACGACATAATAAAAGGCATTGAATAAAGGATGGATGAATGTACAGTTGGATGATAAACATATGGATGAGTGTGAAAAATGAATGTAGAAGGATGAATGAGGGATGGACATTCACTAATCAAGCCTAATTATTCCTCAAATGAAGCAAAATCACAAGATGGAAATCATAAACTCGAGTAAGGAACCCTCCAGGAAAACTCAATGCACATTCATAACGAACATATCACTGAGGACCTCACAACAACACTGTATGTGAATGGCGTCAACGCCATTCACAACAATACCAACAAGGAACCAATTACTTAGCTCCCAATCCATGTAAATTCAAATTGTCGCTGTTGAATAATACAGACACAGAAGTGAATGTCGTCAACGACATTCACTTTGGATTTCTCATAACAGAGCTTATCAAGCCTCCAGATTCCTCGCAAGAGGCAAAAACAATGCAGAATAACTGAATGTCTGCATTGACGTTCAGCAATATGAAGTGAGGAACCCTCACTGTAACCTCTATGGACATTACAAAAATTTACATAACTCTGAGGACCTCTCAACAACTCCGGATGTGAATGTCATCAACGCCATTCAAGGACATTATCAATTCTAATCAGGGACACTATAATTACACCCTTAGATCCTAACCAGGTGAATTCATATACTCGCTTAAGAATGACTCAGACAAAGAAGTGAATGTTGTCAACGACATTCAATCTGGATCTATGATTGCAATCCTTATGAAGCCACATTTTTTCCCAAAAAAAGCAGTAGAGTTTCAAGTATGACATTGCACCTGTACACAACTTGCATCATGGCCCACTCTCCTCCAACCTAACTATCAAAGTCGTTGGACCGTAAAATGTTACCATCTTTGGAGAACTCCCGGAAAAAACAGTATCTCCAGGTGAGACCTCTCCACTTCCTTATGTATGCCTCCAATGACATTTGGGGAGGGGAAACAATCGAAATGTTCAGGTCCTTCAAAGTCTGATCCAGTACAATGACGGCGCGCTTTTCGAGCTGCAAATAATATATTTGTCAGAATTGCAATAAGATACTCATCACATACTTGAAGAGAAGAAAACGGCATGTTTGAATACACACCTAACTTCAAAATGTAGCCTTGTGGAGCCAGTTATCAAACACCAAATCACTGATTCCTTCCACCTTTGTGCCAGGCTGTATGGTGCTCTTTGGGAACTGATTCAAGTCCTTTACTGTTTGATCTGAGTTCCATATCTCCAGCCACCTTATTTTTGTTTGTGGGTCGACCATCGATATGGCCAGCCGGTGCAATTTCTCCTGCTGCATCTCCGGATGCACATGCTTGTCATAGTGTGTTTTGATCTGCTGAAGGAACTCAGGACCAAGTCCAGGATCTACCATTCTAAGCTGCTTTCGAAGGCGGACATCAATTTGGTTCTTCGCATTTCAAACTCCTTTTATTGCAGCTTCCACACCCTTTGATGTCCTTAGTTCCTCTGGGGTAGTGCGGTAATATTCGGATTTTTCCCTTCTCAGCTGCTCTGCCAGTTCTTGCTGCATTGATTCAAGTAGTGATTAGCTCCGAAGGGACTACAAACATGTATTCGAAAAGTAAACAGAGTACAGACTCGGGCTTACCGCATACATGTACTCCAGAAACGTCTCTCGTGTCAAAGAATACCAAGTGCCTGCAGCTCTTCCTGTTTCGCACTTCTTGATGATATTGGGTGGTAGTACTGTCCAAAAATCATCTAGCTTCATCAGACCAATCCTCTGAATTCGGAAAAGTGTGTGAACCAAGCTTGTTGTCACATGCGATTTCTCTGTCGATCTGCAAAAACATTGGAAACATTGCATTCCTTAACACTGCTTTTTGAGGATTAATAAGACACTACAGAGGGAATGAAATCTCCTGGATGACTTACTTGTTCACGTCGTGCATAGTTTCTGAATGTATCCCATCCATGCCAGCAATCGGTGGTTGCCGTCCCAGACGTAGAACATGTGGTTGCAGAATTGCTGGGTGTTCTTTCCCATCATGAGGCCCAGCTCGAACTCCTCATTGGCATCTTTCCAGCACTCATCCCAGTTATCACTGATCTCTGGAGACACTAATGTGCTTTTCCCATTTATATCCGTCAGTGACACATAAAAAACTTGTGCACCAAGTCTATATCCATGCACAAAATCACTCTCCAATTTTGTTATGTCATGGGAAAGAGGTGGACGCACAACAGGCATTGATATCATCCGGCACAGAGGGATGTCCAGACGCCCTCCAGATACGAGCATGTCCCATATAACTTCCTGAGAGTTTACCTTCTGGAATGACATGAGTTCTTTCACCTTGTCAAGGTAGTGCACTTCAGATTCATCTGCTTCATCTGTATTCTCTGAGCTTTTTGCGGACTCGTCCCCATCTCCAGATCCTTTCCCCTCTGATCCTGTAGGCTTCGACCTCACAGTTTTCTGCATGATGCCATTCAGTTCTGATTGAGTAATTTGCAAATAGTGCGAAAGACAAAGACAAGCACGTTGCTGTGGAGGCAATGGTTTTGGATCCTGGAAACGACATCGCTAGGCTTCGGTAACGACCATCACTCTGTCTCAAAGAAACTCACTATGAATGGTGTGAAACAATTCAGCACAATCTACACAAGCAAAGCTGATACTGCCGTATTCAAAAAAAAGCGAGAGCGCGATAGCGAACGGCGTTAACGACAATCACAAAAGATAACGACCTGCCGGATCGGTGTTGTGTAATGACATCTATGTGCAAATGATTGGCGGCAACGACATTCAGTATAGTTTAGGGCGGACAGTAAGTGAAGATTATTCAGATTGACTCCACTGTGATTACCGTCGCCAGCATGGGAAGAGGAAGGACTGCTTGAAAGGCAATCAGACAGACTGTATGGTCTGAACAACGATGATTGACGGTATGCCGACCCTCACTCTCTCTTCAAACACATAGGTACATAAATCTCATGAGGAGAATCGAATGGCGTTAACGACGCTCGCAATTCAGTAGTTCCTGCTAAAAGAAGGGAAGAGGAAGGACTCCTTGAAAGACAATCAGACAGACTGTATGATCTGAACAACAGTGAATGACTGTATCGATAGTCACCCACTCATTGTGCGGTAAACCCTTAGCAGAGGAGAGTAGAAGCAAATCACCTTTGTGATGGTCGGTAGCGACAATCCCTGTCTAGGACATTCCACTCAATCTCTACGCATATCTTCAACAATGAATGTAAGTTAGATAAAACTTACTGGCGCCTTCTTAGGTTTTGAAATTGGATCCCCTTCTGCAACTTTCCTCTTCCCTCTCACATCTGCTGGAATTTCTGTCTGCTCTAGGGTTTCTAGACCCTTCTCCCGGTTCGGCGTTCCGCGTGCTTCACCTCCTTCAGTGTCCTACGAAATTATCTCTGCCTCCACAGGCTGGCATCTTATCGCCGACTGTGTCACAGCCGCTGCCTCAGTCTCCGTTTGCTCTTCTGAATCAGTCTTCGCGTTCACCTGCTGCCTTGGCCTGTGTTCTCCAACAAACGACGCCTCGTCATTTGCTCTTGCTCTGCGTCTCTCTCTAAGGGAAGTAAAATAAAGAGACTTTCTTCTCTTCGTATTGTAGAAGGAACCCTCTCAGCTTGACTACCACTCTCTCTCTAAGCGCGCGAAAAGTAGAAAAACGCAGGACTCCCGATTTCTTGCGGGATTGCCTGCGTTCTTGCGTTGTCTCTAGAAATATGGATTCCCTCTCGCGTGACCGTTACACATAGTCGTTCCCTATTAGTGCACATGCCAGCAATTGGTGTACAGTGTTCGTATTCAGTTATGGATGTCTGACGTGTGTCGCCCAAAATAAACGGCGGTGTTCTTTATTAGAACGGTTTCAATATTTAAAAATAACAGCGAACCAGAAATCTTGGCACACAGTCTTACACAAATAAATGTAAATGAACGAGAGTTTGATGACAAATCTTGGAATATCATAACACGGTCATCCTTGTTAGCCACCCCACATTCGTTTCGCATTTGGAACTTTCCAGGTGCGCATGATCATGGTAGTAGTATAAAGATACATTTACTTAATCTGCAATCCCATCCTCAGATCATGTGGCATGCTTCCAGGAAGTCGGCTTTGTTATTGGGTTTATTGATGAGTTCGGTTAACGGTTTTTTAACTGCCGACACTGCTCCTAGGGATACTCTGACCACTGGGCCCACAAGAAAAGTAATTAAAATGGACGGCTGCATATCTGGAAAGAATAACATAATATGCACAGTCGTTGTCTGAGCTTTCTCCGCCATATTCTCTGCTCATTCTTCAACTGTGTTCTGGAGACATCAGTAAACCGATTTACACAGTAGATCTGCGATAGCAAGGTACAAACGTACGCGAGGAAGGAAGATGGCTTCATCTGAAGCGGAGTTCTTCTCTGACGACAAACCAGTGCCGTTCTCCCAGGAAGTCCTTGACAATGGATTTGCAATTGTTCTGGAACATGTCTTGGCTACCTGTTTTTAGCTGCAGAATGGCTCCATCTTTTTGGAGAAAGAGGTGTACAATCTTAAAGGGAAGTTGTTGAAATACTCTTTCCAAAACCGTGATGAGACGGCTCATATCAGCCAGTGGAGAGTGCGTCCTGGTCGATACAGAGTACTTGGAGAGCCTCGGCGAAAGTCCCTTGGGTCATATGTGACGCCCGGGACTGCTGCTTCGATCGTTGAAGACAAGAGGGAGGTGGTGGTGAAATAAGAACAGACGTCCTCCACTCCAATCGTTGAGCTTTCGGATTCTTCCGATGATGACATAAGTGAAATTCCAAATCCAGTCCTTCCTACTGTGGTTGGAGAAGCTGATGAAGAAGAGATTTGTAGTGTCATTCCAAAATTGCGGGCGATGGGAGGAATGACTGGATTCAAAAGTGAGTTGCGGGGAATTGATTGGGAATCTTTGAAGCAGGTGTCATGGGCTGCCATCTCCAAATTTCGCAGGTTTCATGGCGGATAGTGCTCAAGCAAATTTCAATGCTGTTCGTATTGTCTTTGGATCGGGCGACCCAAAAGTTCCAATGCGAGGAAGAGAGCGTACATGTCTATTCCATTGGACACAATCTCTGGAAAAACATACAAAGTCGAACATCAAACCAGAGATGCAGACTCAGCACCGTAAATTGTGCAAAGAGTACAAAGATGCTAGAACAATGAAGGAGGCGGACACTTTGTTCCAGACAATTCGTGCCTGGTGGTTCTCTTCTGGAGCTGCATCACTTGAGAGTATGAGAGCATTGGAAGATTGGCTGGCGTTTTGGCACTTCCGGTATAGACAGTGGGGAGCAGCCATGCCATTGGTACGAGGCTTATATTTATTGCTTTTTCATACATTTGCTTTCCATTTTATTGTGTCATTGCTTTCTTTATGTTGTTTTCTGTTCACTGTTTTGAAGTGTGGTTCTGCACTTTGCAGAACATGTCCATTGAGGAAATGGCGGACATGCCATCTTGCAATTTGGCAGAAACTGTGCACAACGCATGGTTGCAGCAGTCTGGGAAACGAGGTCGGGATTTGTATGTGGCAACAACAGATGATTTGATACGTGCCTTGCAACAACAAACCCGATACCGTGATTTCTTACGAGGTGGGGTTGGTGGCAAGGATCCGGACAAATGGGAGTTGATGTTGCGTGCTACAAACAGATCTGGGGATCCAATCAAGATAGCACGGGCGGTGAGCATGTATGCCCAGGGAACGCCACTTGTTTCTAGAGTTCCACATCTTGAAGGGGAGGAGAGATTCGGCTCCTGTAAGAGGAAATTGAACACTCCACCTGGTTCGGATTCAGATTCCCATAGGGCAGACTGTGATAACTTCTCAAAGCCTCGTGTTCCCCTGCATGACAGCTCCATGTCCGGAACCTCCATTGTGGAGGAACCTCCAACACGACGGCAAGCTCCAGCATCAAACAGTGCCACTGAAATGGTGCAGGAGAGAAACAACCCCCTTGATGTGCTTGAGTCCGCATGCCCTGACCACGTTTGGCACATAGAACGCACAAGTGTAGGGTCTCGTGTGAAATGTACAGCGATCAGGGCAACTAATTTCGAGAAGTGCACTTCATCTATATCCAGAGGTGGTGCCCGAACTCCTGCTCCGACTTTCACGGGCTTGATGCGTCCATACGGTCAACCAGAAGCCAAGAACCACAAGTTTTGGTTCTGCGCAGATGATTGTGTCAGATGTGTGCATGGAACTGTGCGTCCTTCCGTAGTGATGAAGCCATCTCCTCCAACCGTTTGGCCCGTGAAGGTGGGAACACATCTCAGCTTTCAGGAGATTGAAATGCTGGAGGAGGCAGGTTTTTCCCTTGCGAGACAACCCCAACTCCATGCATGTGCTACTACTTCTGCGTCCTCCCGGGTCCCCCCGGCAAATCCTGACTTGTGGCCAACCAAACGAGATGGAAAGCTCGTTCGGCGTTTCCCTCCAACCACTGAACACTTTGGCAAAGTGGAGTCCGCAAGAATGCTCCAAGCTCGTGTTGGAAGCACCACGGAAGTACCCGATCCAAGATATGGTCGGGTATTCACAATCATCACTTCCACATCTGCTGTTCATGACAGGACCTACGACATCACGGTTTCCAATTTCCCCAATTGCACATGTCCTGATTTTGTGAATATGCTATCAACCAGTTTGTGCAAGAGAGGTAAATTCATACCCTACAAACATTTGTATTTCATATTTTTGAAGAGGATGGTTTGCGATCCCAAACGTGACAACTTCATTCACCAGGCCACTATGAGTTTCAACGAGGTCGATACTCTTTTGCAGCGGGATACAACACATGGGTAGCATCAACTATGCAATGTGGTATGTGGATGACCATGATTTGAAATGTGTAATTCACATCAATTCGTCGGCGGTGCAATGATATGGCCTCCAACTATACGGAGTGAGCTCTGAGTGACAACTTTTAGGTAGTGCATATTTGTCATTGCACCGTTTGAAGTCTACATGTCTTGCTATCGCTATGCACTACAATCATCTTTTGAAGATGATCCTAACTCTCATTGTTATTTGAGGAGGGAGGAAGGTCTTCCCGTGGCAGCCTTTATGGCGCACACTTTGTGAGGATATTTTTTCGTCCTCGTAATTGTAAAAGTGAAACAAGCATTTGTAATTGCACAATGTTGGATGCTGCAATTGTAGGCCTCAACGCTTGTCTTGATTCTATTTAGGCAAGATTCCCTGCATTAATTCCACGGTCATAGGACCATCCACGGTTATAGGCGGCGCATGTTAATGCTAACGTGGCAGATGACGGATAGTGCCACGTCATCATTTACCGCCACATCAACATGCTGACATGACGCTCACGCCACGTCAGCGTGTGTGTAGGCTCACGCCACGTCAGCTGGCGTGAGCGTACGCTCGCGCGCTCACGCCATTGCGTCGTTGTGGAGGGCAATGCCCATAGAGAGGATGTGCCACCTGCAGCAGAGCATGATGACATGCATGGCACGGCGGAATTGCCTGTCATGATTGCTCACACCCCACTGTGGGGCACGAGCAAAGATTTGCAACGGGTTGCTTTTCGGCGGGTGCAACAAGCCTGGGTAGAGGCTTTTGTACCATCAGGAGAGGAGGAGAGTGCGGGAATTATACCAGGACCACCTTAGTTGTCACCATTGGATACCACACCGATTGTGTGGCAGTATCCGGATGAAGGCATTTGTCTTCTCAACTTGTTTGGCCGGGATCAGCACCGGATTGGCTGCTGTGCTACAGGCAGGTGTATGAGTTCGGCGTTACTTGTATTTGGAGAGGGATGAGACTGCACGACGCATCTTCCTATGCCATGTTGCCCAGTTGGTACAGCAGTACCCTGAGTTGTTGTTGGTGTCTGCAGTTCGTGGATACCAGCAGACATTACCAGCACACATTTCTTTGCTGGGGGCGCAAGATTTGGAGCGGGTTGGCTCCATCCACTTGGTAGTGGCAAGTTGGCTTTGCCAAAGGCATTTCTCAGCTAGGCATGACAATGGATTGCGAGACTCGAGGTCGGGTCTGTTTTGGGAGATGATGCGAGTTTTGTGCCACTTACAGCTTCATCAAGCTATATCTCCGGCATACATTTTGGAGAATGTGCCACTGATGGGCGATTCTCGGGCCAGGGTGATAGCCAGTGTGCATCAAGTCCGGTCGTGGCTTGGGTCAGCAGTGTTGCTGGATGCAGCTGCAGTGGGGTCACGGGCTCATCGCCCACGGCTATGGTGGACTAACTTGATGCCACCTGCACTGCTCAAGCGTGCATTTGATGGGGTGCAGCGGCCAGCACACCTCACAGTGGATAGCATTTTGGACACAGGGAGGCAGTCTTAGCGTGTGAGACACGATGACCGTTCGCCTTTGGCAGTGGTCAACAAGGTGGGTCGACCAGGAGCAACACTACCTACACTGCTCAGCTTTCTAGGATTGCATGCTTTCCGGGATAGTGGACCTGGCCTCCTGTGGGATGCTCAGTTGCAGCAGTAAATAGAGCCTAATGCTGACGAGCACGAGCGGGCTATGGGTTTTTCCACTGGGACCACGGCGGTGCCATCTCTTTCTGAGGCATCACGTCGTCAGGTGTTGGGGCAAGCAATGGATCTCAATTGCTTGACCTGGATTATCAGCTTGGCTACGGCTGAGCAACGTAGAGTGCAGAATGCACTTCCCTTGATGGTCTCTCTGCCTACCGAGATGGTACAGGCAGTGAGTGGGGGCGAGCCGGTGAGGACCACGGGGTGCAGACATCCATGGCGCACGTGGGAGGTGCTCAAGGTTCAGAGGGAGTTGCAGGCAGCCAAGGCGGCGGTGATGGATGAGGTTGGGGATTTTTCTTGGGTTGAGGAAGTCCTCGAGGATGAGATGACGGGGCAGGATGAGGCCTTGTCATTGACTGAGCAGGCAGGAAGTACTGCTCAAGAGGTTGCAACATAGCAACCGCTGGACGCGTCCTCTACCTCTAAGCCCACTGGACTTAAGGTTGCAGTTACGGAGGACAATTGGAAGCCCAACCAAGTCCATTGACTTCTGTCAGTCACAGTAGCTATTATGGACATCTACAAGTAAAGCCAAACACACGCATTCATATGAAAGACAGTCCTCCAAATAAGTTCACTTACTCTTGACCACATCTGTGGGTAGAGACATGTTCCTGGGATAAGGGCTATTATTTAGGCCAATGGCATTCACGTCGGGTAGGTAAACCTCGCTTGAATGAAAGTTTAATTTTTTAATTGACCTGAGAATATATGTGCAAAATTGCTACCCTCCAACTTGAAACATCTAAATTTAAAAAAAAAAAAAAAAACGTCTTCAAGCGGAGATACATGTGCATCCATTTGAACGATCCCTAGTCAATGTAAGTCAATGTTCCACCAAAGCCTTGCAATTTGCCATGAAGCTCTCATCCTTGATATCAACACTGTCTTTCAGTACATTTAAACCCTGATCCAAACTCATAAACCCCCTCCAGCCACCTGAAATTAAGGGACCACAAACGCAGTCTCGTCCCCCAATAAAACCCCTTCCCCTCCTCATGAAGGGGCCAATATCAACACCCTGTCTTGGAAATGAAACACCTGATACATCTTTTCCTTTCCCAAAAGGCCCCCTGCCTGAAAAGTCACTTGATTCCCTGTAAGAATTTTGGAGTCGCCCCTAAACTTCTCAGCGCCGAAGTTGCTTGTGTTTGAAACATTGACTGGACTGCTGCAGCAGAATTTGGACTTGCTTTGAGAGGAGAAGTTTTTGGATATGCTGTCACTTCTTCCCAAAGAATGTAAGACCAGGAGGTAGTACCCCATTACCAAGTACTCGGGCTATGGAGCATCCACCAGTTAAATCTTAGCTTGTCATGGAGGAGAAGAGATGACACGAACAATGTGTAACAATCTAGTAAGAGAAGTATGTGGCAGCTCTAGTATTGTTGGCCAGATAATGTTGTCGGTAGGTAAGACACCCTGCAACCCATACACTTCAATTGCGTCTTAGACTGCTTTCATTGGCATGTTCATGTGCATCCCTTTCAATATGGGGTTTTGGGTTCAGAAGGCTTTTGTTCCATTTCCATTTGCAAGTAGAGATATCACCAGTTGGTTGGAGTGGTTTTTCACTACCCAAACTCGAAATGAATACACGTACAGGAACCCAATTCGCCACTCTCTATCACTCTCGGGTTTGTGACCAGCTGGCATAAAGCTTGTTCTCTTCTTTGGGAGTGGTTGTTATAGGGCTTTAGAAGTTCCACACTCATATGGTCACCGGATTTGCCTGGGTCTCAAGACTACCGCATCCGTTGTGATGGCAATTCATTTCAGATAAGCATGTTTCCATGCATCAGCTGATTCAGGGGAGCTAGTGTCCATTTTATCCATCAAGTCTGGTCTGACTATCAATGTGTTTTGGCAGAAGGGCATTCAACCTGTGGCGTTGTCTTAGCAAATTTTGGATTTTGCATATGAAGCAAAATATTCAAACCCGCCTCGCATGTCATTCTAGATTTCTAAGCAAACAGAAAGGAGGATCTCTGTGAATGTCAAGGCTGCATTGGAGTTTGCGACCAGCTAGAGTGGAGTCCAATCTCGTAAATGGGAATCATTATCTATAGGGGAGAGTTATGGCAGTCCTATGCGCATAGATCTCCAAAGCCTCCCTACCACACTATGCTGGGCATATCCTGTGATCATTGTGTTCCATGAGACCACACTACGTTGAGCCATATTCTCAAACACACGACGGGCATCCTGTATGTTGCTGCATTTGGCATACAAGTCAACCAAGGCAGTATCCACAACAATATCTGTCACAATTCTGGCTTTCATAATGTCAGCATGGACAACTTTGCCCTTCTCTAGGGCTGCCAGGCTTGCACAGGCACTGACAATGCAGATGAACGTGACTTGGTCCGGTGTCACCACTTCTTGTATCATTTTCTCATAGGTCTCCAAAGCCTCCTTACCAAACCCATGTTGGGCATATCCTACAATCATTGCACTCCATGACACACCATTTTGTGTAGCCATTTTTTCAAACACTCTGTTTGCACATATATGCTGCCACATTTACAATACATGTCGATGAGGGCAGATCATGAATACAACAGACATTACCTGTATTCGCCCTCACTGTCAACATATCATGCAAAACCAGCCGGCTTAAGAAGTAAGCAGAAGATAAACCTGACATTAGCAGAAGGTTTAGCATAGAATCAACTTCATACACCCTCTCTGGCCGTGATGAACAACGGGGCAATTCTAGAACAAAGGTTGAGTCAATCAGTAAAAGCAGTAAGATAAAGGCAGGTAGTAAACCTGTAGCTTACAAGGTCGGTGAGGGTCAAATCATAAGGAGCAGTCACATAATTGATAGAGTAGCAGGCCGCCAGTGTCCAAACATGTCTCCACTGCCCAAACAACCAAAACACCAGTCTGAACAATGCAAGAGAAAAGGGAAAGGACCAGTCTGCCAATTTCTAACCCCCACAGAAAGTAGTTTTAATCAGGTTTTAGAGGCATTCAGAAACAAACAGGAACCGCTACCTGTGCATCTCAGAATCACAGAGACCAAGTAAAGAAGACGTTGTCCAACACTTGGAATATTTGAATCTTATGATTATAATTGTTCAATAATTCTGATTTAACGGCACATGAACTGATTAAACTCCAAATTAGAATCTAATTCTTTTGTATCTTAGTTGTGGTAACTTCCCGTAACATAAATCCAAAGCTTTAGGTTTAGCATATGGAAAAATATATTGGGATATCAAGAATAAGAAGAAGTAAGATTTAGAAAAAAGAAATACAAATTTGATGGTTTTTTTGCTTCTAACAATCATGAAACAAAATTATTACATCACTATTACAAGATCTTATAAATGACATGAAAATATATAGATATATTTTTTGCTGCCTCTCAGATGACTCAATAATTGAGGCAATGCAATCACAAGGTCGTTGCACCTTGTAAACCTCCAAGCAGGTAATCTTGTATGGTAACGAGGTGATATTTCTTCAACGAGGAACAAAAGAAATAATCCGCTTCTAGTTCTTGCTTTCGTCCAGAATATTATTTCAAAACATGACGGGGTGGGAAGGGAAGTAAGTAACTGATAGGTAAAGGTAAGCCTCTCAAATTTTTCAGAAACAAAACCCCGAAAGATAAAACACATCCGGGTTTTTTCCCTTTTTAGGTACGCTTAACTCACGCCACAATTATCTCTCCATGCGCGTTCACTACTCCCACGCGAGCGTGCCTACATAAATCAATTGTTTTTCTCTCCACCTCAAGGAGTGACATCAAGGAATGACGGTTTAAAGCAGTTCAAGAAGTTTTTAGACAGTTTAAGCAGTTCAAGAAATTAAACAGTTTGTCAAGTTATTTTACCACTAGTGTGAAACTAGCTAGGAAATAGCTAGCTTTTACATATTGACATTTGGGATTGGCCCAAGTGTCAATCCAGGGGTCAAGGCAGATTTAGGCCCTGGAGTGGTTATCTTCACGGCAAGCGCGGGAGGCTCATCTTTCTCGAGTTGAGCCTCACCGCGCCTAGCTATGGCGCCGTAGTGTGGATTCCCCATGGCGTGGGGTGCACTTGGCTTGACTTGTATTTGAGTGATGAGGTTATATATGCATGAGTTTATGCTTCAGCTTTGTGAGCTCGCATGAGCTTGTGTTTGTATTCTTCCTCTTTATCACTCGAGAAAGATGAGCTCGTATCTATGAGTGCTAGATACGAGTTAGTTGTAGCACTTGTGGTTTTTGCTTGAGAATGAGAGAAACCAAGTTGTTATGCAAGGAGCACCGTGGAGCTCTTGGTTGTTAGAAGCGGAGGCGATGTGGGTTACGAGGTGGTAAACCTTGGCATTCGATCTTCAGCTTCAGAGATGAAAGCACCATACTGTAGGTAATTCCAGAGCACCTTGATGGTTTCAGATTGTGTACATGCATGAGCAAGCACGATTGGGAAGAGGACTAGTCAAGAGCAGGTTATAGTGGCTTTGGTGGCAAAGCTGAGAACTGGACTTGGGAATGCGAGCTGTCATTGTGTGAAGGATTGCAAGACCAAGCGAAAGGGCTGATTTGGCTTGGGGCAAATCAGTGCACTTTGTGGAGTATGGTGAGATTGGGTTTCAATCTCGAGCTTCAGCATTGAGAGGGCTCTTGTCATGGCGAGAGCAGGGCTGGAACAGGAGCTAAGAGGTGCGGCAAGGCCATGGAATGTGCACCTAGGGTTACAGAGCTTGGAAGAAGAGCTCTTGCACCACAAGAGAAGTGTCTTGTGGCTGGAAATGTAAGCCTTAGGGTTTCAGGAGCTTGGCAAAGGCTATGGAGTGCTTAGTCTTGTCTTAGAGAGCATCAAGGAGCCAAGGAGCCAAGATAGGGGGCTGTGACGGGCTGTGACAGGCTGTGCCCATGGCCTTTGGGGCTGTGATGGGCTGTGAGGGGCTGTGACAGGCCGTGCCTGAGGCCTTTGAGGCTGTGATGGGCTGTGATGGGCTGTGACAGGCTTTGCCCTGTGCCCTGTGGGGCTGTGCGGGGCTGTGACAGGCTGTGCCCTGAGGCCTGTGGGGCTGTGACGGGCTGTGACAGGCTGTGCCCATGGCCTTGGGGCTGTGATGGGCTGTGAGGGGCTGTGACAGGCCGTGCCTGAGGCCTTTGCGGCTGGTGACGGGCTGTGAGGGCTGTGACAGGCCGTGCCCATGGCCTTTGGGGCTGTGACGGGCTGTGAGGGGCTGTGACAGGCCGCGCCTGAGGCCTTTGGGGCTGTGACGGGCTGTGAGGGGCTGTGACAGGCCGTGCCTGAGGCCTTTGGGGCTGTGATGGGCTGTGACAGGCCGTGCCTGAGGCCTTTGAGGCTGTGACGGGCTGTGAGGGGCTGTGACAGGCCGTGCCATGGCGTTTGGGGCTGTGACGGGCTGTGAGGGGCTGTGACAGGCCGCGCCTGAGGCCTTTGGGGCTGTGACGGGCTGTGAGGGGCTGTGACAGGCTGTGCCTGAGGCCTTTGAGGTTGTGACGAGCTGTGAGGGGCTGTGACAGGCTGTGCCCATTGGCCTGACGGCTGTGACGGCTGTGACCAGTGAGCTGTGTGGGCCTGTGCTGGTCTGTGGTGGCCCGTGTTGACCTGTGGATGGCCTGTGCTGACTCGTGGAGGCACTGGTGGACTAAGGACTGGCATGTGGTCTGGAAGGCCGAATTTTGAAGCTTGTGGAGGGCGGTTTGAGGAGTATCTTCATGATATTCCCATGGTCATGCAAGTTCAGGTGTAGGCTATGTTAGGAACTTAGTATTCCAAACCATAAGCCGCAACAGGTTCTCTACCCGGTTACCTTGTGGAGAGGGGGTTAGGGACATGTTCATGACCGGTTGAGTGTCAACACGGAGGTGCCACTAGTTGCTGGGGACAGTGCCGGTTCGAGCACTAGCGATACTAGTGGGTACACGAGACGAGGTGTGCGGTTTAGGCCACCTTCACCTCCTGTGTCTTCCACGGAAGGTTCTGATTCGGATTGTGAATCAGGAAGGCTCATACCGGCGGTGCAAGTTGTTTCTTTGCCATTATTGTGGGACACAATGGAGGAGATGTATGGAGCTACCAAGGGGCCACGAAGGTACTCTGGGGCGGTGGGGCACCATTGAGTTGGATGATTTTATCCAAGAGTTTGATAGTTGGTGTGATTTGCAGCAAATGCGCAATCCACAACTATTTACGCCGTTCATGGCATGGAAAGGGCTGTTTCAGCACCTTGAGGGGCCGCCTATGGATGATTACCATGAGTTCAGGCGGGGGCATGAGGTTGAGATTGAGGAGTGGAGGATGTACTGGTCACCGACTATGTCTCCATCACTAGGGGCACTAGAGCCACGAGGGCAGTGGCTACACCTGCCGCTGCACCGGCAGCTTCAGCAAGCAGCAGTGGGACTGGTGGTACAGTAGCTACGACGTCCACCCAAGCCACTACCGCACCAGCACTAGCACCCGTGCCTGCCTTCAACCCTGTTGTGGAGTTCTTCGAAGAGTTGAGAGGGAACTACCAAGGGGTGAGGACAGAGAAGTTGCGGAGCTTGCAAGAGTTCCAACGGAAGCCAACCGAGAGCTTGAGGGAGGCTTTCACTCGCATGAGGCGCTTGATAAATGTAACCCAAGGGGTTACGGAAGCTCAGGCAGTCCAATTCTGGTATGGGATATTGGACAAGGAGCTGAGGAGAAGGGTGCGGGATGCAACTCTCCTACAAGCGGCCCAACCCACCTTAGCAAATGTGTTTTTGCTGGCAGAGCGGATAGAGCTCAACATGGTGGAGGAACGAGTGGTCATGGTGGGATTTGCTAAGGAGACACCACGGGGTAGTGGTGCTCCTAGCCAACCACTACCTCAACGTGCTCAAGGCAACAAGGGGGCTCAGGTGAAGCTCAGGGAAGGGCAGAGAGGACCTCAAATGCAGGGGTCTCTCCCTTCATTTGCTGGCCAACAACGGGCGGATGTGGTGTGCTGGACATGTGGAGGACCCCATGTCAAGAAGGATTGCCCAGAGGGAGGCAAAGGGTCGGCACATGCACAGCCTGCACAGTTGCAGTGTGGGCATTGTGGCAAGCACGGGCATGGAGAGGCCCAGTGTTATAGTTTGCATCCTGAGTTGCGCCCAGGCCAGTTTCAAGGGAACAATGGTGGCCGGGGGCGAGGTGGAGCAGCCAGAGAGGACGAGGTGGCCAGCCACGAGGTGCAGGCCAAGGGCAAGCTCAACGTGGCCAAGGACACGGAGGTCAGGGTGTTGACCAAGGCATGGCCAACCGGCTTCAGCAGCTAGAGCAGAGGCTCGCTGCCATGGCTACAGCTCAGGTGGTACCGGCTCTAAGGCCGGATGGTCCACCTCCTGCTCCTGAGGGAGGAGATATGGGAGGCATGGGATTCATGTGTGGAGCAGCACTACCACTAGTGCAGGTGGAGTCTGCTGCAGCCGTGACTCGAGGAGCAGCACGAGTTCCTGAGCCACGGGGTGCAGAGGTGGAGTTGGATCCACAGCGTGGGGAGGCAAGCCGTCAGGCTAGGCTTCCTCAGTCATTCACATTGGCGGAGACAGTGTCGACGCCACCCATGGCACCTAGTTCTCGCCCGACTATTACCGAGGCGGAGGTTACTATGCCATTGGGGAGAGCTACACGGGCAGCACCACTACCTAGTGTTGCCAAGGCTACGGCAGCTAGTGTGCTATTAGGAGCGGCCACATCTGTGTGCCAGGCTCCATTGTTCTCGGCTACCATGATTGCGACGCCGGGGGTAAGACCAGCTGAGGTGTTCAGGCTGGCAGCTACACTCTGTGAGAGTGGGGAGGTTACTTCATCTTCTGCGGAGATAGTGGGAGGTGTAGTGCCGGAGGGATCCTCGGATTTGAGGGTCAAGACTGCCACGGCGGCGCCATGGCAAGCTGCAGCTGCCAGGTTGATGGAGCTGCCAGCTAGGCCAGCCATTGAGCGCGCCATGGTGACACCTGGAGTTGTCATGTTAGACAACCAGGATGGCATTTTCTGTTTGAGTGGACCGGCAGGCAAGAGGTACCGGCCACTGCGAGTCTTGTTGGACTCGGGAGCTCAGCCACTGATGCTGGGCAGAGCTGCTATTGCAGGCTTGGGCCTCACGGAGGCGGATATGGAGCCTTGTCCTTTCCAGATACAGACGTCTCTGGGAGGATCGGAGCAGGCTCGGGGCATGACACGGCGTGAGTTGGCTATCAGACTACGGCCGGATCACCCTACAGATGGCTCAGTGATGCGAGCCAAGGCCATTGTGACAGACGCAGTCTCATACGATGTCCTGGTTGGTGGGGCAGTGTTGTACCCCATGGGCTTCACCCTGGATTTTTGGGAGGAGTCAGCTTCCTATAGGCCTGCATGGCAGTCAGGGGAGGGCCGGCGTGTGCAGCTCCCTGTGACGTTCATAGGAGGAGTTGCGGTTGCCCAGCGAGGCAAGATGCCGACACTAGCAGCATTCACAGCGGCAGTGAGTTGGCCTAGAGAGTTGCTTGAGGGCAATGCTCATTCAGAGGATGTACCACCTCCGGGAGAGCAGGATGACATGTATGGTATGGCGGAGTTGCCTACCATGGTTGCTCAGACTCCATTGTGGGGCACGAGCAAGGATTTGCAGCGGGATGCTGATCGACGGGTGCAACAAGCCTGGGTGGAGGCTTTTGTACCGTCAGGAGAGGAGGAGAGTGTGGGGATTGCACCAGGACCACCTCAATTGTCTCCATTGGACACCACACCTATTGTGTGGCAGTCTCCGGATGAAGGCATTTGTCTTCTGGACTTGTTTGGCGGGATCAGCACCGGATTGGCTGCTGTGTTACAGGCAGGTGTACGAGTTCGGCGTTACCTGTATGTGGAGAGGGATGAGACTACTGCACGACGCGTTTCACTTCGCCATGTTGCTCAGTTGGTGCAGCGGTACCCTGAGTTGTTGTCGGTGTCTGCAATTCGTGGATATCAGCAGGCCTTGCCAGCAGACATTTCGTTGCTGGGGGCGCAGGATTTGGAGCGGGTTGGCTCCATTGATCTGGTAGTGGCAGGTTGGCCCTGCCAAGGGCATTCATCAGCCGGGCATGGCAATGGATTGCGAGACTCGAGGTCGGGTCTGTTTTGGGAGATGGTGCGGGTTTTGCGCCACTTGCAGCTTCATCAAGCTGTATCTCCAGCATACATCTTGGAGAATGTGCCACTGATGGGCGATTCTCGGGCCAGGGTGATGGCCAGTGTGCATCAAGTCCGGTCGTGGCTTGGGTCAGCAGTGTTGCTGGATGCAGCTACAGTGGGGTCACGGGCTCATCGTCCACGGCTATGGTGGACTAACATGATGCCACCCGCACTGCTCAAGCGTGCATTTGATGGGGTGCAGCGGCCAGCACATCTCACAGTGGATAACATTCTGGACACAGGGAGGCAGTCTCAACGTGTGAGACACGATGACCGTTCGCCTTTGGCAGTGGTCAACAAGGTGGGTCAACCACGAGCAGCATTACCTACACTGCTCAGCTTCCCAGGATCGCATGCTTTCCGGATAGTGGACCTGGCCTCCTGTGGGATGCTCAGTTGCAGCAGTTAGTGGAGCCTAATGCTGACGAGCGTGAGCGGGCAATGGGTTTTACCACTGGTACCACGGCGGTGTCGTCTCTTTCTGAGGCATCACGTCGTCAAGTGTTGGGGCAAGCAATGGATCTCAATTGCTTGACCTGGATTATCAGCTTGGCTCTAGCTGAGCAACGCAGAGTGCGGAATACACTTCCCTCAATGGTCTCTCTGCCTACCGAGACGGTACAGGCAGTGAGTGGGGGCGAGCATATGAGGACCACGGGGTGCATGCATCCATGGCACACGTGGGAGGTGCTCGAGGTTCAGAGGGAGTTGGCAGCCAAGGCGGCTGTGATGGATGAGGTTGGGGATTCTTCTCGAGTTGAGGAGGTCCTCAAGGATGAGATGATGGGGCAGGATGATGCCTTGTCATTGACTGAGCAGGTAGGGAGTACTGCTCAAGAGGTTGCAGCATAGCAACCACGGGACGCGTCCTCTACCTCTAAGCCCACTGGACTTAAGGTTGTAGTTACGGAGGACAATTGGGAGCCTGACATTGGACCCATTGTCACCGGAGGAGAGAGACGACGTATACGGCGGTTCCTGAGGGCTTACATGAATTGCTTTGCCTTCAGTTTGAAGGACTTGGGAGCACTGAAGGGTCAAGAGATCCGTATTGAGTTGGCCACTGACACGCCAATCTTTCGGAGACCCTATAGATACAGTGACATGGAGAGGTCTTTGATTCAGATGAGGACTCAAGATCTCTCGGAGGCAGGTTTGGTGGAGCTCTCTGGTGGAGAGTATGCTTCAGCCACAGTGATGCCAGCCAAGAAGGATGTCTATGGCAATTGGACGGAGAGACGTATGTGCGGTGATTACCGGCCTGTAAATCGTCAGACCAAGTCCGATAAGTATGCCATGCCAACACCAGAGGAGATCTTTGATGCCATCGGGCATGCTAAGGCCTTTAGCACTTTGGATTTACGATCCGGATATCACCAGTTGCCAATCAAGGAGGCGGACAAGCAGAAGACGGCATTCTGGGGGATCAATGAGCACGGCAAGGATTGCCTATATCAGTGGCGGTTCTTACCATTTGGGCTTAAGAATGCTCCTGCAGAGTTTCAGAGAGTCATGGATAGGATTCTAGCAGGGGTGGACTTTGCTCGGTGCTACATAGATGACATCATCATCTTTAGTGTTACGATGGAGGAGCATGAGAGACACCTTCAGGTGGTATTGGAGCGCTTGAGAGCGCACGGATTGAAGTTGCATCCGGGGAAGTGCAAGTTTTTCCACAACCAGATTGAGTATCTGGGTCACATGATATATCCTGGAGGATTGGGGGTACAGCAGACTAAGGTAGAGGCCATTGCACAAATTCCACGCCCCACGGATGTGAGCCGAGTTCGAGCTTTCATGGGGTTGGCAAACTATTATAGACGGTTTGTCAAGGGATTTAGTACCATTGCAAAGGCTCTAACCAAGCTGACCAAGGTGGACCAGGAGTGGCAGTGGGAAGATGAGCAGGAACGAGCTTTTCAAGAGCTCAAGGCGAGGTTGACCTCGGCGCCTATCTTGAGACGACCTATCAGGGGGCGTCCCTTTCAGCTGCATACGGATTGGAGCATGCTGGGGCTTGGAGCGGTGCTCACACAGGTGGATGATGAGGGAAGAGAGTTCGTAGTGGCTTACGCTAGCCGCTCGAACAACGCTGCAGAGGCTAAGTACAGCTCATATGAGGGAGAGTGCTTAGCTGCAGTGTGGGCCGTGGCACACTTCAGGTGCTATCTATACGGCAATCTTTTCACCCTTGTCACGGATCACCAGCCACTCAAGTGGTTGATGGAGTCAGACAAGCTTACGGGGAAGCTTGCACGGTGGGCACTTATACTCCAGGAGTATGACTTTCAGGTTGTGCATCGACCGGGTTTGGTCAATCAGGATGCGGATGGATTGAGTCGCAATCCATGCATGAGCCAGCAGGATGACACTGGAGCTTGGTGGCATGGTGAGACGGACAAGGAGATGGTGTCGGGATGGCACGCATCTGCATTTTTGTGTATCTTGGCATCGGGAGGTCAGATTGGACCTACAACAGGGATGACTGTAGACGGAGTGTCTGAGGACCCTGAGGCTAGTGATGAGCTAGGTGGTGCCAGAGATATACATGAGGATTCGGCTGTGTTGGACTACCTCCGCACGGGAGACACGGCAGCCATTGTGACTGCCAGGGAGAGGGATCGGATCCTGCAACGAGCCAAGAGGTTCAAGTGGGAGGGGATACACCTACTTCGAGTGTGGGAGGATGGTCGGGTGAGGATTGTGCCTCACCCCACACAGCGTGCACGGTTAGTGCGGCATGCCCATGAGGAGTTGGGGCATTTTGGAGTGCGACGCACTCACAGTTTACTGCAGGGGCAGTATTGGTGGCGTGGTATGCATACAGAGGTGCAACAGTTTGTGGCTAGGTGCATGGTGTGTGACAGGGTGCGTGCTTCATTCAACGCCCCTACACCACAGTTGCATCCTTTACCTATCATGGGATTAGGCTACAGGTGGAGTCTTGACTTCGCAGGACCGTTGCCACTGACTATGCGCCACCACAGATATGTGTTGGTGATGGTGGAGCACTTCTCCAAGTGGATTGAGTTGGTTCCATTGCCTGACAAAGGCTAGTGAGGGGGCTGCGTATGCATTCTTGGATCGTGTGCTTAGCCGATTTGGTGCTCCAGCTGAGGTACTCACGGACCAAGGGAGAGAGTTCTTGGGGGAGTTTCAGGCTTTGTGTGATAAAGCCTTGATAGACCACCGCACCACTTCTCGGGATCATCCTGAGGCCGATGGCTTAGCAGAGAGAGTTGTTCAGACGGTGAAGAGGGGTTTGCGCAAGTATGGCTTGCAGAAGGGACACCTAGGAGATTGGGATCTTCAGGTTCCTTGGTTAGCCATGGGCTACAGGTTCAGCAAACAAGCATCACTTGCCTCCTTCTCACCATATTTCCTTCTCTTTGGCCGAGAGCCGGATTTGCCTGCAGCCATTCGTAGGGACACTGCTCAAGTCCTTAACCTTGACGATCCGGACGTGTGGGTACGTGCATGTGATCAGCGTGCAGAGTTGTTCAAGAAAGTCATGCCCATGGCTTTTGAGAACCTTGCCATTGCACAGCACCGTGATACGTTGAGGTATGCCACTATACGTGGTGGAGGATATCGTCCTGGGGTTCGGAGGTTTAGCCCTGGTGACTATGTTTATTTGCAGCAGACTGCTCCTACGACTCTGGATGTTACTGCAGGGCGTGTTATTCTGAGGGTTCGAGAGGTGTTGCCCTCAGGGGTCCTGATCTTGGAGGGTCGGGATGGCATGACTTGGAAGGACCATGTGCGTAATTGTGCGCCATGTCACCTTCCCAATGTCGATGGCAGAGTTGACCCAAACTTGGCAGTGGTACCTGCAGGTTTGAGGTGCATGCTCTGTGGGTCTGCCAAAGGGGCAGCCACCATGCTGGTGTGTGATCGATGCTCAAGGGGTTGGCATATGGGATGCTTGACACCACCTCTTGAGAAGGTTCCTGACGGAGATTGGTTGTGTCCACACTGCTTGGGATAGTGGCAGTGGACATGACTGGAGGCAGCTAACAAGACATGGGAGGCCAAGCTCATAGGAGTCAATACATGAGATCCCAAGCTCAAGTTCATAGGTTGCAAGACGGCAACTAACGATGGGGCAACTCTTGCACCCGGCCTCTTGATCTATCGAGTTTGAGTGTAGTAGGGATAGTGGTGGAAGACTTAGTGAGGCTATGGTCACTATCACATCTTGTGGCTACCTGGACTTAGAGGGACCTAAGCACCAGCTAGGGGGGCGATTGTGTGGACTAGTGACTGCCATAGTGGGCAGCGTAGTGGCAGCCTAGTGACTGACTAGTTGTAGCCTAGTGGTTGGACTAGTGGCTGGACTAGTGGTAGACTAGTGGTATACTAGTGTGTGGTGTGCACATGTGTTGTGTGGTTTTGGACAGCGATGTAGTTGTGTAGCGATATGTATGCGCACGACAGCTGTCAAGTTATTTTACCACTAGTGTGAAACTAGCTAGGAAATAGCTAGCTTTTACATATTGACATTTGGGATTGGCCCAAGTGTCAATCCAGGGGTCAAGGCAGATTTAGGCCCTGGAGTGGTTATCTTCACGGCAAGCGCGGGAGGCTCATCTTTCTCGAGTTGAGCCTCACCGCGCCTAGCTATGGCGCCATAGTGTGGATTCCCCGTGGCGTGGGGTGCACTTGGCTTGACTTGTATTTGAGTGATGAGGTTATATATGCATGAGTTTATGCTTCAGCTTTGTGAGCTCGCATGAGCTTGTGCTTGTATTCTTCCTCTTTATCATTGTGTGGACTAGTGACTGCCATAGTGGGCAGCGTAGTGGCAGCCTAGTGACTGACTAGTTGTAGCCTAGTGGTTGGACTAGTGGCTGGACTAGTGGTAGACTAGTGGTATACTAGTGTGTGGTGTGCACATGTGTTGTGTGGTTTTGGACAGCGATGTAGTTGTGTAGCGATATGTATGCGCACGACAAGTTGAAGGAGTTAGAGAAGTTATTGTTATTGTTCTCATGGCGGATGACTCGTATAGGAACTCCGACCGGGAACTCCGATATTCCCTCTTTTTCGTTTCAACTAAAATTAAATCCCTAGATATGATCAGATCCCTCACACAGCCAAAAACTACCGTACTTACCTAGCTTATTAGGCACTTCCACCAATAATAATTAATAAAATAGAATACTTTTAGGCAGATCCATTTTTATTATTTAGGCACCTCGCCTAGGTTATTTCCAAATATTAGGCCCTTTGGATGTTGTGTGGACATGAAATTTTAAATGGTATGTTTTTTTTTTAATTTTTTTCTATTTTTGGATTTTAAATAATATAATTTATGCATTGTTTCCACATATTTGGAAATTTTGGTATTTTTCAGAATTTTCGGGCTATTAGGCACTTCTCAGGAAAATTTTCCAAGTTTTAGGCACATTTTCCAAAAATGTTCTAAATTTAATTACGCAATTATTTTAAATTAATTATTGCCTAATAAGCTAGGTAAGTACGGTATGTGTAGTTTGTTTAGGCGGCACAGTAGTGGTAACCCGCCAATGATCCACTGGTGTCTGGACTAAAGTTATTATATACACTCCCTTCAGTTCAAGGTCACTTTAAAAATGAGGGCGAGGGAATATGGGTAATAGTAATTTAATAATATATCTACATTTTCAACTATTCAAAATATAGACGAGAGACAAAAATCAGAATCAATATTATTATGAAGTTTTAGTGAATTGAAACGTGCTTATCACGAAATTGAAGTGATATTTGGAAGTGCTATTAACATTTACATTGAATACCCCCAGCCCAAAAAAAGAAAATCCACCCAGAAAATCGAGAAATTCAAACCCTCCAAAGCACCAAGACACTGAGGTGGAATGATAAGAACAAATGTCACGTCATATCGGGTCTTCGTATTGTGAATGTTGTTTTGGAAATGGATCAATTCTTCGATCGTTTATGCAATCTCTCAAGTGGGTTCTCATGGCAGATGTTGCGTATTGGGAATCTGCGGGATCTAATCCGAATGCTATATCCGTGGCATAAGTTATCGCAAATACGCCACAGGATGAACTGTCACTTTGTTGCATGACATCAGCATAGAAATAATTGAATTGTGGAACTGGGATTAACTTTTTTAGATGTTGTTCTATTTCGCTCAGTAGCTTCTTATCCGCGGGCATGCTGGAATCAAACACCATACATTGATGATTCGTTCCGTTCGGGTTTATCATGGTTAAAAACCAATGGTTGTTGTTCACGAACACGTGCTGCAGACATTTCTTGGTGTATTTCGTTCTGCCCAGTAAAGTCGACTACGCATGTTGCTGGTAGTTTTGTGTTTCCAGTTCATGATCAAATAGTATTTGCATCCCGGCCGCCAAATGCTGGTCACACAACCATCCGTTATCATCCAACAAGATTTGTTCGTAGAGAGTAGTGAACAGGCAGGGAAAGAGAGAGAGAAGTAAATCGGTGGGGAGGGGGAGTAGTCAACGCACCTGGAGAGAGAGAGAAGTGAACGCGCGGGAGAGAAAGATTGATTTGCGGGACTAGCGAAAGGCTTCGACCCCAGAGCTGCAGGCTTCAGGTTTTGGTGTGCAAATTGTCGCTCCAACTTCTGCATCGCCTCATGGAATCAGGGTATGGACAAGCAAGGCACTCTCTCTCACTCTTGCCAAAAGGTCACTGAGCCAATAGCCTCTTCCAGTTGCTTCTTAAATCAACAGTACATGTACAAAGGTCGAATCGTTAGTAACTGCATTTCTTAGTCCACTCGAAGAAAATACATGAAAAATATCAAGGATACATCTAATGCGAACTCAATGATGGATTCAGATGTAAGAAAGCACGGTGTGTGTCTCTACTTCACATCAACTGTCACGGCACTTCAGATTTTTTGGGTGTGTAAGAGACAGGGAGTGAATATCCCTTATAAAGCCAAAGCGTAACATTGTGCCGTTCTGTCATGTTACAATCAATCAGACTGACGTAACAATCATACTTGCAGTGTGAGAGATGTAGTGAAGAGCAGACATGGGTGGGATAACGCAAAAGACACCATTCAATTCCCAAGGGCAGCACTGAAGGAAGAAGCAGCTGCGTCAGGAGCTGACGACGGTGTGACACCTCCAAAGACTAGTAGTGAAAAGAATGGGGTGCACTTTTCTCCCCAAACTTTAGGGCAGGTTATTCCGATCCTCATTATATTGAAGTTCACGACCTTAACATGTTCAGAGAGTTTGGGGCAGGGATGAGACAATGATGAAAAATGATAGTCAATTCTCTGTGTAGAGGAATGTACTAATTGGATATTAAACACAGTCTTCAAGTTTTGAAGCAAATCCCAGAGTTGCCAAAGTATGCCACTTGCTCGAGGACATAAATGTGTGTTTTAAGGGCTGGGATTCAATACAATGAATACAAGCTCTATCTGAGATGGGTTTCCTGATCTGGGGAAGGAATCTGTGCCCCATCTTGTGTTATTGCGCGGATGAGAGATGTCACTTGTATGTTCCCTTGCACCCTTCTGAACTGCCCTGGTTGCATCTATGCACATGTCTCCCTTCTCTCAGTGAGAGGCTCAAGACACAGTGGGCTGCAGCAAAATAGTCTTCTTTCTTAGGATGAAATGAGGAGTCTGTCAATAGCCCTTTGTCATGTAATTGTGAATAAAGAGCTCTATTGGACAAGGTTCTCTAGTTTACACTCAGCTCATCGTTGAATATATCTCTGGCCTGCCAGTGATGGCAGAGAACATTTGGGCTTCAGCAGTAGACTTTCAGATTTGAATTGCCTACAGACAGGCTAATGTTCACCAGGCATCTACTATTGCAAGCGAGCATATGCATACCATGTAGCGATTGTCTATCAGAGTGACATGCTGTAGGTTATAAGCCAATGTTGCTAGTCTGTTTCTTGGATGGCTTCAAACACAACATAAAGAGTATATTGTGACTTGTCCTGAGTATGCCACTTGCTCGAGGACAGAAATGTGTGTTTTAAGGGCTTGGATTCAACATACAGGCTCTATCTGAGATGGGTCTGACTGTGGCCGTGGTTCACATGGTAAAGAGAATGTGGCAGAATGTAGATCTCTTGATAGAACGGATATGATACAATTGCCTGTCATCGCACAGTCAGCTACGTGTAGTGACCGGAACTAAGACAGGCAGAGTGTGAGAGGAATATGTATTCATAAGACATTTTTTGCCATGTGGCCATAGACCCCGTGCCTAGTTCAGGCTGATCCAGCGCATGAGAGAGAAGAGGGAGTGGTGGAGATGACCTCTAATATTTGGCTGTTGGGAGTGCAGACAACGGTTGTTTGTCATCATTTAACAGGATACAAGAGCAAGTAGGGTATTTGAGGGGTTTCCTGATTCGCATTCTGTGAATGAAATAAGATCCTATAAACTAACATGACCAGATTTACCAACTCCTGACTGGGCTAATTGGCTCTCAAAACAAGATAACGTAGGTCAGGTTCATGCTTTCTTACCGTATCCACAAATACGTACAGCTTTGAAACATAAAAGAGGTAAATGTAAAAACCCATCTACAAGGAACAAGGCCACACTCTTTAAATGTATGCCACTGGCACTAGACAATGAAATTCTTGCAACAACTCACAACAACTTCACATGAGCACTTTATGCCCTTCAATCTTACTAGACTGGGCACCCAACGACTATGGTCAAATAGTGATCAGTCACCAACAAGCATAGCATAGTAACTTGAGGATTCCATGCAACAATGTCAATACCTTACAACAAACCCAGAAAACTTACTTTAAGTTCCTTATCATTGTAGGTGTTTCTTCTCACTCCATTTGGTGGGTTCCGCAAGGAGGGCCCCTAGAAAATTAAACAGATCCACGAAGCTTCAAAAGCAGAGATGTAACTGTTAGGAAAATTTGAAATGCAAAGATAGGGTTCTATGCGGATGAAGCAATCCAGATGGCAGTGTGAACGCAAGGGTAGGAGTTCCCCAACGCGCGCGGCTGTTGTCTGTTGTGCCTTCCTTCCTTCACATCTGTGCCCGCATCTTCCCTGCATGATCATCAAATTTCTTGCGCATCATCGCCTCTGTGAGTTTTAACGCTCTCATGAATTGGGTTGTGAGGAAAATTGCAAATGTTTTGTATTGAGGATGAAGTTGTTGCCCACCTCATCTTCTTGGGATCATGTCGATTTGTGATGTGACATCTCTCCATCAGGTTTCAGCTTGTCTGTTTGTGGTGAATGACGATAGTGTACCGGTGGGTTACTTTAAATGTCGCGTTTCGTTCTTCTGCCCTTAATTGTCTAGCGTTGGCACAGTGTAGACTCTCGCTTGTTCCATGCTGTGAATTCTACTAATTGATAAGTTAGCATTGTTTTGGCATTTGCAGCATTACGGCCGGGAATTTTGAGAAGAGAAACAGGCTTTACGAGATTCCAAAAGTATGACGTTCAAACAGTGTAATCTGGCCCTCTTATTTGGTGCCTCTGTCGCCTGCTGTTTGTACCCTTCTTCCTTTTCTCTAGTCGCCCCTCTCAATCTTCACAGGAGAGGAGATGAAGATGACATGTGCATGGCTGGTTTCCACCACCATCTATTTATGTAGATTATTAATCTCTCAAACAAATACATGCCCCTCTATTTCGGTTTCTAATTAGTGTGAGGCTAATCTCTGAAGACTCCATCTACTGTTGCAGGCAAACATATGCAGAAATACTCATTTTTGAGGAGAAAATGCTGTTAGATCCAAGCTTGTTAAATCCAGAGGATCACTTCAAGAAAGTACTGGAGCTAGTGCCGGATTAATGTATCCATTTAAACACACCTTCCGTGCACTATGGTTCACGGTGATTCAGTCAGCTCAAAAGATTTTGGGTAGGAAAGACATAGAACTGTGAACAAGAAAAGGTCCTGAAATGTACAACAAACAGAACTTTTGACCCTTAACCAACAAGTTCAGGGAAACTTGAAGAGTTCCTAGTAAAATCTATCCTAGTAAAATTTTAGGGAAGAGTTCTTGAGCAATGCAAGCATTTCTGTGGGGCGGTGATGTGCCCTGGACTTCTTATCTGTGCCAGATCTATATGTGCCCTATGTGGAAAGGTGTTGGATTAGCTTTTGAAATAAAATACACTTGCAATTGTGTAGCTCCACAAGGGGAGAGAGAATCTGACAACCAGTCTTCCTACAGGTCCCTGGTATGCCCTATCTGCCACTAGGTCCATCAGGGCTAACTGCTGCATGATATCAGTGTGCATAGCTTTTCAAGAGTGTCTAAAGGGATGCTAATCAACTTCTGTGTCTGCTTCCCTGACCCTCTACCCACCTCTATACTAGCATGTTTACACATCACAACAGCAATATCTGGGGGTGTTCAAAGTGCCACATCATCCATGGGCTTCCTGATCTAGCCATTGTTGTACGCAACCTGATTGAGCAGGTGTTTACTTCAAGAACACAATTGGAAAGGAAATGTATTGGACTGGAAGGAGAGAGAGGGACAAAGGTTTTTGATGGGTAGTGGGGTTGTAGGACCATGGGCAATGGGACCTTTGTCAGGGGTCACTTCAAATGCCAACTTGTTCTTGAATGGTAATGGCTGGATGTCAAGCTAGTTTTTTAGGTCAAAATCTATTCCCTGAAGCGTGATTGTAGATGGAGCAGTACAACATGAGGTGTAGCTGGTGGTTATGGATGCAACGTTATTATAAGAAATCGGATTTGGCTGAATTTCATTGCAGACCTTATAATAACCTAGCAAGTTGAGCAAGGCTGAAGTATATATTGGTAGTGAAGTCCATCAGCATTACCAACAGAGGTCAAACACTTGCAAGTTGTCACACATTGGGAAAATGTGCATTACTTGGAGCAGATATGATCCAATGTGGGACTTAATGGTCTTTGGCTCCTGTCGGACTGTCATATATGCATGTAGGTAGTGATTTAGTGAGAAAATCAGCTCGTGTGGAGCCCCAGGAATTGAGGGGCATTCACAGACGATCATACTAAATACTTCACAGTGTGCCCAACAGCTCCTGACAGGTAATGCTCACAGGATAATTGTCTTGTGCCAACATTGGATGCAGTTAATCTGCTACTGTACTTCCCTTGTGGTTTTGAACTCCCTGACAACATAACTAGTCGTCAGATAACTGTAAGGTCTTCGACGTCGGGCAAGTTACAGATTCTGAACCATTAGTACACAAAATTTCTAACTATCTTTTATTTCGTGGTCTGAAGTAGTGAAAGACATGTTGGATTGTTACCCCTTTGGACGTCCAAGCCTTGCCCCCATCGCTTCAGTGTCCGGTGGTGCTGTTCCAAGGTCCAGTAGCCTGAATGATGGTGGCCAAGCTACATGGTGGTCACAACAGTTGGGGAGTGTCTTGATGGACAAGATACTGATGAAACTTTGCCTTGTGTGTGTCCCGTGGTGCTGTAGTGACTGGACTCACAATTCTGTTTTCTTCCCTTAATCAACCCCCACAACTGACAAACTGGAATGCTAGTGGAGGAGGTGGTGGTGGTGGGTGGGGGTGGGGGGGTGGTGACTGAGCAGCAGCAGCAGTGAATTGTGGCTTGGAGTTACTTGTTTGGAGCCAACGTTACTGACATGTACGCACATGTTATTATTTCTCATGTTTCTAACCGTGTTTGTGAGAATTGAGGCACTCCTGGGATTATCTTAGTTGTGATTGTAAGATTTGGAACAGTGGTCAGCTTGGGGTTGCTAGCTGTGGGGTTCATTGGGGGTATTGGAAGAGCAATGAGTTGCTTGCCTGGGCAGACAATCTATGATACTTTGATGGGCTTGCTCACAAGCACTACTTAGCCTCTGTCACCTTTTTTGCTCCGGTCGATCTGGCTTGGGACTTTCAAGTTGGAACTGCCTCTACTTCCATAGGATAACTCGCCTATGCAAGCTGGGCATAGGCGGTTCTCCGTCGCAGGTTTCCCCATTTGCCAGTCTCTATCTATAGATTGTGCGAGCCCACCTTGAGAAGGTGAGAATTGGGAGGCTCTCTATCACCTTGTTAATTTAACCAATTAATTATTCAATTGGTGTCAGTGCAGACACTGTTGGTGAAATGTGTAGGACATGGTTTTAGAAGTGCTTGTTGTTTATGTCCTCTCCAAGTCTCTCTCTAATGAATTTGACAGATCCTGGGAGGAGGGGTGCTTCCAATCTCTGGAGTTCGTATATTTGTGGGTGGATATTACAGTGTTCAGTTCATTTGTCGTTGCACCGGATTTTAATCTTTTCATGATATGCTCACCAAGTTGTTTTTTGTACACAGCCTGTCACAATTAACACTGGCTTCATTCAAAGTGCTCATACCTTCACAAGTAAAATGGTAGAAACTGCGAGAAAATAGTAGTTTGAGTTGGTTGTCAACAATGAGATTTGCATGGCTGATGTCACTAATGTCTTTGTCTCCTGGTTCAATCTGCATTCAATTGATGTGTCTTGCACCCTGCTTACCTTTCTGTTTCTTTCCCTGCTCTACTTTCCTTACTTTCTCTTCTCCACCATGCCATGTGTGGTCCTGATTTGACCAGCCTCCAGCAAGCACCAGTATTGCTTTGCTAATTATAAGATACCGCCTCACTTACTTGCTCTCTCTCCAGCTGTGGTTCATATCCTCTTATCTGCAGATCCTCTGTCTCCGTCACTTGCTCAACCTCTTTTAGCAGCTCGTTCCGCTGTCTCTCAAATGATCGCTCTATGACTCTGGTGTCTACTATTAAGAAAACTGGACTGTGGTGGGCAGAGCAGACTATATCTACATAATATTAGAACTGGATTTTGCAATTAGGATGGTCATTTGCCAAGGGCAGTTGCAAAACAAGCCAGTTGTGAGATCCAGTCTTTGGGTAGCCAAAGAATTACCGACTTACACACAGTAGACAAGCAAGAAAAGATAGCCATAAGGTTTAACAGTGACACCTTGTTGGAAGTGCAGGTGAAGCAGAGGAATATAACATACTGTTACATCGCACTTTGCACCTAACTTCCTAGCAAAGCGGTGTAGCATCAACCTCGGTCTGAGAGAGAAAGCCACAGTTCTATAGATTACCGTGATTAATTTTAAAGTCGCACTCTTAGGGTTTAATTCTCCTCAAAAACCCACCGATATATACTTTCAGCTGCCCCGCCTCTCTCTCTCTCTCTCTCTCTCTCTCTCTGCACCATACATACAAACAACCATGTCAACGTCGGAAATGGCTGACACAATAGACACTGTAACGGACCAAGAAATACCCACCAAGAAATAACCCACCAAGACATGACAAACGTGATATACGACAATTTCACGTCTAATGACCATCATGCCCTAAAGATGGGGAACTCATGGAAACGCCTGCCCAACAATACAAACTTCCACAGCGCCTTGTGGAACGTCCCTTCGGACCGTGAAGAAATAGTAATCTTCGTAGGTATTGCAAAATTCCCCTACCTTGGCAAAACCGAGAATTACAAATTCGTGACTTTCGCCAAAGAACTAAAAGATGCAAAATTCACAATATTGATAGAAGACAGCCATTTCCTGTTCGACTATGCAAATACAATAACGGAATGGTCCAATCATTGGAGGAGGAGAGGCGAGGACATGACGTGGATGGGTGGAAACAACATGAGCTTCACGAAAAGCTCCTAAAAACTAACGCAAACAACTCTGGCTCGACGTCCAGTAACAACAAACGTCAAAAAACAAACGACGACGAGATGTACAATACAATAGAAGTCCTTAACAAAAATGGCCAAAAAATGGATGGAGAATCCGTACGTTCAGGGGATCTTGTTGCAGTCAAGTGTAATATCCGATATTGGATGAATTTCCATCACAAGAACCACGGGCTTTCATAATTCCAACTAAAAGGGGTCAAACTGTTGGCCAAAGCACGAGAGGAGACAGAGTCGAACAACGACTGGAGCAAAGGCATAGGTTGGTAGAGCTTAAATTAGACACATCTAAACGTTCCATGTAAGGGCCACCATATTTTATAAAGACCGTCCTCCTTCTCCTCTTCAAAAAGTCTACATTTTGTCCCAATGCATGCTCACAACGGATAATAAAAAAATACTGATTTTCATAGTCCAAATCTACTTGTTGTACCAAGATGACCCATGGAAAACCCCTCCAACTCCCTCCTCCCCCCACCAAACGGATCCGTACTCTCTCTCATGATCCTCGAGTGTGACCCATCCGTCCGGACATCCTTCTCAGAAGTCGTCGCTAGTAGTGTGGAGCAACGCGAAGCCCTAGTTCTAGCGACGACCGAAGGTCGGAAGCTAGTTTAGCGTAGAGCAGGAATAGGGTGCCATCATCGCCACATCTCGTCGCCACGTTTCGTCGTCAAATTTCGTCAATCTGCCCGGACTGCCCGCCCAAAATAAGCCAATAGAAATTGCCGCGCCAACGTTTTCGGAATTGCCCGAAATGCCCGGATCTTGATCTTCTTGATCTGCGTTTTCCGCCATCGTTCACCTTGCAAGCTGCAAGCTCTCAACGAATTGAGGAAATCCATGCTGAGCTGAAGACTTGCTGAAGAGATTGTCTTGGCAGATGAAGGATCAAGCAAATGATGGGGGAAGGGTGTCGCTTTTTCTTAATGTACAATTTGAAGAAGTTTGTCCATCCTGCAAAGGTGGGCTCTTGGCTCCTGTCAGTACCATGATTTGGTATTCTTCCTGATGTTTGCAAGGTTCTTGGGAGAGTCAGCTTGGTCTTAGCAGGCCATGTTCAATCTCTACCTGCTCAGATGCACCGTGGTGGTTCTCACAGATCAATCCAACATTACCTGACTACATACACAAACAGCACACACAAGAGGTCCTTTTGGGTTGATGGTCGGTCAAATCCTCCATGAGTCATGACACAAGGTCAAGGACAGTCTGGTGAGGGCACCTTTTTCTTCGACCTATTTCAGCCTGTTTTGCCCTCTCATCAGACTCGGCCCTGAGATGCATTTGTTAGTACCATGATTTGGTGTTCTTCCTGATGTTTACTGCAAGGTTCTTGGGAGAGTCAGCTTGGGTGTTTCAATCTCTGCCTGCTCAGATGCACAGTGGTGGTTCTCACAGACCAATCCGACCTGACTACACACACAAGCAGCACACACAAGAGGTCCTTTTGGGTTGATGGTCGGTCATATCCTCCATGGATCATGACACAAGGTCAAGGACAATGTGGTGAGGGCACCTTCTTCTTCGACCTATTTCAGCCTGTTTTGCCCTCTCATCAGACTCGGTCCTGAGATGCATATTGAATTTTGTAAGTTAGCTCGTTGGGTGGATCTGTGGTGGTTTGGAGCGACTTTAACAAGTTACTGCCAATGTGGCAGCAGGAAAGTATCCAAAAACAGATAACAGAGATGAGGAGAAGCTTTGGAATGAACACTTTTCCGACCCCAGTGAATGGTGGGACAATGGAGACAAAAAGGTAAATGCTTGTTGGACTACAAAGAGGCAGATGCAATTTAGGATTAATAGAACAAGACACTGCTAATGAAGGCACCTTCTTCAACACATTTCACCCTGTTTTTCCCTGTTATCAGAGTCGTCCCTAAATTCTAATGTTGAATTTTGCAAGTTAGCTCGTTGGTGGATCTATGGTGGTTTTGGAGTGATTTTGACATGTTACTTCCAATGTGGCAACAAGAAAGTATCAAAAAACAGATAACAGAGACGAGGAGAAGCTCTGGAATGAATACATTTCCGACCCCAGTCAATGGTGGAACAATTGAGGCAAAAATGTGAATGCCTGTTGGAAGCGGAAGAAAGTCAGCATAGGAACTAGTGTGGTAAGTAGGGTTGGGGTGTTTCCTGGAACAATTCTAGGCTGTCATGGTCAGCTGCTAGCAGCAAAACAAGGATGTATGCATGATTTGTGCAGAGGCATGGATAGCTGAAGGAGTAGGGATAGAGTGTGGGTCCAAATTCATCTAAGCGGGCCGGATTTCAAGCTCCAGATTACCTATGATTCCTTGTGGATCAATAGCTACAAGAAACCTGCATGGGCAGATGGTTAACTAAAGGCAGCAGCTGCAGCGGCACAGTTGATAAAATCAGGCACCTCAACCATGACCACAACTTTTGAAAGAGGATTAAGAGAGGAGTCCACAATGCCTCTTCTGGCACTTCTGGGCATGTGAAGATGCTTTGTGCGACAGACTGACTGATAGAGGCTCTACAGACTTTAAACCAAGGAGGTATTTCTACAGATTCAGATACACATGTCTGTTTCTTGCTTAAGTGCATCAGGATGGAAGGTCTGGAAGGTGGAAAGCAGGTGCACACTCACATTATCCAAAGTGGATGCACGCCAAATGTTTTTCTACTCAACACCCTTGTCAACATGTATGTTAAGTGCGGGAGCATCATGGATGCTCACCCAGTGTTCAACAGAATGCCTCAACGATCTTTTGATCATGTGGAATATAATGTTGGCAAGATTTACCAAGGATGGGTGTGGTAGGAATGCTTTGGAGACCTATGAGCAAATGTTGCGCGAAGGGGTGAAGCCCAACCACATCACATTTGTTTGTGTATGCAATGCGTGTGCAAGCCTGGGAGCTCTGGAATAGGGGAAAGAGGTCCATGGTGACATCGTCAAAGCTGGAATTGTACTAGATGTCATTCTGAACACTGCCACGGTGCACATGTATGCCAAATGTGGGTGCATTAAGGATGCGAAGGGAGTTTTCAACACTATGGCTGAATGAGATGTGGTGTCATGGAAGACGATGCTTGTAAGGTATGCACAACAAGGACGTGGTATGGAGGCTCGGAGACCTATGATCAAATGATGGGGGAAGGGGTGAAGCCCGACCACATCACGTTTGTGTGCATTTGCGATGCGTGTGCAAGCCTGGCAGCTCTGGAAAAGGGCGGAGAGGTCCATGGCGACATTGTCAGAGCTACATTGTACCAAGTGTCATTCTGAACAATACCCTCGTGGGCATGTATGAAGGGAGTTTTCGACAGTATGGCTGAATGAGATGTGGTGTTGTGGAGGGCGATGATTGCAAGATATGCACAGCAAGGACGCGGGATGGAGGCTTCAGAGACCTATGAGCAAATGATGGAGGAAGGGGTGAAGCCCGACCACATGACGTTTGTTTGCATTTGCAATGTGTGTGCAAGCTTGGCAGCTTTGGAAAGGTGCAAAGTGGTCCATGATGACATCATCACATCTGGAATTGTACCCGATGTCATTCTGAACACTGCCCTGCTGGACATGTATGTCAAATGTGAGTGCATCGAGGATGCAAAGGGAGTTTTCGACCGTATGGCTGAACGAGATGTGGTTTCGTGGAGGGCGATGATTGTAGGATATGCACAGCAAGGGCACGGGATGGAGGCTTCGGAGACCTATGAGCAAATGATGGGGGAAGGGGTGAAGCCCGACCGCATAACGTTTGTTTGCATTTGCAATGCGTGTGCAAGCCTGACAGCCCTGGAAAGGGGCAAAGAGGTCCATGGTGACATCGTCGAAGCTGGATTTGTACCAGATGTTATCCTGAACACTGCCCTGCTGGACATGTATGTCAAATGTGAGTGCATCGAGGATGCAAAGGGAGTGTTCGACAGTATGGCTGAACGAGATTTGGTGTCGTGGAGTGCGATGATTGCAGGATATGCACAACAGGGGCGCAAGATGGAGGCTTTGGAGACCTATGAGCAAATGAAGGGGGAAGGGGTGAAGCCCGACCACATCATGTTTGTGTGCGTTTGTAGTGCATGTGCAAGCCTGGCAGCCCTGGAAAAGGGCAAAGAGGTGCATGGTTGCATCGGCAAAGCTGGATTTGTACCAGATGTGATTCTGGACAATACCCTCGTGGACATGTATGCCAAATGTGGGAGCATTGAGGATGCGGAGGGAGTGTTCAACAATATGGCTGAACGAGATTTGGTGTCATGGAACGCCGTGCTTGCAAGATAGGACAGCAGGGGCGTGGGATGGAGGACTTGGAGACCTATGAGCAAATGATGGGGGAAGAGGTGCATTGAGGATGCAAAGGTCAGAGGGGTTAATTAGAAAGGAGCCAGGTCGCTGCTGCATTGAGGTTGGCAACAGGGTGCACACCTTCGTTGTAGATGACAAGTTGATCTTCTTGAACGGCAGGAGGGGTTTCACACGCCGATCGCAGATGGGCAGGAGCTCGCACGATGGTGGGACAACCGCAATCGCAAGGTGTGGCTTTTCTTAATGTACGATGTGAAGATGTGTGTCCATCCTGCAAATGTGTGCTCTGCAGGATATGCCGAGCATGGGTGTGGGTTGGAGGCTTTGGATATCTATGTGCAAATGATGCAAGAGGGGGTGAAGCCCGACCAGGTCACTTTCATTTGTGTTCTCAAGGCATGTGTGAGCCTGGCAGCCCTGGAAAAGGGCAGAGAGGTCCAGGCTGCCATTGAAAGCTGGAATCGTGCCAACTATCGTTCTGGACACTACTCGTCAGCTTGGTCTTAGCAGGGTGTTTCAATGTCTGCCTGCTTAGCTGCACCGTGTCACAGACCCAATCCCACATTACCTGACTACAGACACAAGCAGCACACACAAGAGGTCAATTTGGGTTGATGGTCTCTTGGGTCATGACACAAGGTCAAGGACAATGTGGTGAGGGCACCTTCTCTGAGCTGCATAATGAATTCTGCAAGTTAGCTCGTGGGGTAGCAGCAGCAGCACAATTCATAAAATCGGGCACTGCTAATGAAGGCATCTTCTTCAACACATTTCACCCTATTTTTCCCTCTTATTATAATCGGCACTAAATTTTCATGTTGAATTTTGCAAGTTGGCTGGTTGAGTGAATCTTTGATAGTTAGGATTGACTTTGACATGATACTGCCAATGCAACGACAGGAAAGTATCCAGAAACAGGTAACACAGACGAGGAGAATTGTTGAATTTTTAGTTTTCTGACCCCAATCAATGGTGGGACAACCGAGGCAAAAAGGTGAATGCCTGTTGGATTACAGAGAGTAGCAGATGCAATTGAGCATAGGAACTAGTGGATCAATAGCTACCAGAAACCTCCATGGGTAGATGGTCAACTAAAGGCCGCAGCTGCAACGGCACAACTGATAAAATCAGGCACCTCAACCATGACCAACTCCCATCTTTTGGTGAATGGCCAACCAACACTGCCCACTATCATAACAAATGAATAAGAGTATCCCAGTCATGCAGGCTCAAAGGTGTGGACACTCAAAACACCCAGCTGTTTGGCAAGCTAGTGCATTACCCTCTTAACCATATATAGAAAATTTACTCGTAAGATGTTGTTTGCTGTAGACTTGTGGCCATAGACCCCACACCGACTTTAGGCAGAACTAAAGGGAACAGACAGTTCCTTTGTGAGGGGCTCACTCTGGTAGTGAGGTTCACCATGGTATATACAATTAGCTCTAGAGAGCCCTTCACACTGCATCAACCTGATGTTGGTGACCAGCTGCCCGGCAATTAGACCCCAACACAGCCACGGCTTTAGGCTCAGCCTGAAAAATTTCAAAGTTGGTGAACAGAGGTGCAGGGACAATGTTCTTGATGTTCCTGAAAAGAGTCACTCTCTGGTGAGAATATCCTGGACAGTGTAACAGAAAATGAATATTGTCCTCAGGCGCCTACACATCGGGCAATTACAAGCTCATTTTCCTATCTGCATCTGTGTATTGTTGAAAGGCACCCTTGTCATCATGTATGTTAAGTGCGGGAGCATCATGGATGCTCACCAAGTGTCAACAAAACGCCTCGACGATCTTTGATCACGTGATAATGTTGGCAGGATTTACTAAGCATGGGTGTGGTAGGAATGCTTTGGAGACCTATGAGCAAATGCTGCGCGAAGGGGTGAAGCCCAACCACATCACATTTGTTTGTGTTTGCAATGCATTTGCAAGCCTGAGAGCTCTGGAAAAGGGGAAAGAGGTCCATGGTGATATTGTCAAAGCTGGAATTGGACCAGATGTCATTCTGAACACTGCCCTGGTGGACATGTATGCCAAATGTGGGTGCATTAAGGATGCGAAGGGAGTTTTCAGCACTATGTCTGAACGAGATGTGGTGTCATGGAACACGATGCTTGCAAGGTGTGCACAGCAAGGATGTGGTATGAAGGCTTTTGAGACCTATGATCAAATGATGGGGGAAGGGGTGAAGCCCGACCACATCACGTTTGTGTGCATTTGCGATGTGTGTGCAAACCTGGCAGCTCCAGAAAAAGACGAAGAGGTCCATGGCGACATTGTCAGAGCTACATTGTACCAAGTGTCATTCTGAACAATACCCTCGTGGACATGTATGAAGGGAGTGTTCGACAGTATGGCTGAACGAGATGTGGTGTCGTGGAATGCAATGCTTGCAGGGTATGCACAGCAGGGGTGCGGGATGGAGGCTTTGGAGACCTATGAGCAAATGATGGGGGAAGGGGTGAAGCCCGACCACATCACGTTTGTGTGCATTTGCGATGCGTGTGCAAGCTTGGCAGCCCTGGAAAAGGGCGAAGAGATCCATGGTGACATTGTCAGAGCTGCAATTGTACCAGATGTCATCCTGAACAATACCCTGGTGGACATGTATGCCAAATGTGGGAGCATTGAGGATGCCAAAGGAGTGTTCAACACTATGGCTGAACCAGATGTGGTGTTGTGGAATGCAATGCTTGTAGGGTGTGCACGACAGGGGCGCGGGATGGGGCTTTGGAGACCTTATAATGGGGGAAGGGGTGAAGCTCGACCACATCATGTTGTGTGTGTTTGCAGTGCGTGTGCAAGCCTGGCAGCCCTAGAAAAGGTCAAAGAGGTGCATGCTTGCATCACCAAAGCTGGAATTGTACCAGATGTGATTATGAACAATACCCTCGTGGACATTTATGCCAAATGTGGGAGCGTTGAGGATGCGGAGGGAGTGTTCAACACTATGGCTGAACAAGATGTGGTGTCGTGGAACGGGATGCTTGCAGGATGTGCACAGCAGGGGCGCGGGATGGAGGCTTTGGAGATCTATGAGCAAATGATGGGGGAAGGGGTGAAGCCCGACCACATAATGTTTGTGTGCGTTTGCAGTGCATGTGCAAGGCTGGCAGCCCTGGAAAATGGCAAAGAGGTGCATGGTTGCATCGTCAAAGCTGGAAATGTACCAGATGTGATTCTGAACAATACCCTTGTGGACATGTATGCCAAATGTGGAGGGAGTGTTCAACGATATGGCTGAACAAGATTTGGTGTTGTGGAACGCGATGCTTGCAGGATATGCACAACGGGGCGCGGGATGGAGGCCTTGGAGACCTATGAGCAAATGATGGGGGAAGGGGTGAAGCGCAACAACATCACGTATTTCAGCCTGTTTTTCCCTCTCATCAGACTCGGCCCTGACAAGTTACTGCCGATGTGGCAGCAGGAAAATATCCAAAAAGAGCTAACAGAGATGAGGAGAAGCTTTGGAATGAAACTTTTTCAATCTTGAAAACTTCTGGTTTAGAATAGACACAATTTGGACCAGGAGAATTTTTATCCAAGACGTTACAACCACTATAGATAGACAAGTTGAGCATCACCAACATCATTGAGCGATGGCTGTAAATCTGTCTGCCATCTGAGCTCAACCTGGCTGTTTACAGCTTCATTTAAATCTTGGTTTTTTCTGTAATGTGCTGTAGGATACAACTATAGCTCACCAATGCTTTTGGATGTCTGACAGGAAGCAGACACTCTACTAATATGGGAGGACTTTATAAGAAACAGCTCCAGTTACTCAGTTTCTGAGGTACAGCCTGTGGCATGTTAACGGTAGAGCTGAACGCAAGGAAGGTGAATGCCAGAAATCTTAAGGAAGAGTGGGATGGCGGACTTGGAGGTTTTGAGCAGATCATTATAAAACATGAACTCGCCCTCAACATCGGAACTGAGCTGGGATGCATTTAACAAGTCTTGCTTAATCTTGCCAGGGGTTTTTGACCAGAAATTGCTTAAATCACTGAAATTTCTGCAGAAAATACTTATTATATTAAAACCGAAGTTTGGTAAACTCTTTGACCAAACTGTTTAAAACATTGAAAACAATTATCAGTGTCATGACAATTATTTTTTATCAACATGATCATTTGTTATGAAGACAATGATCTTTTATCAAGATGATCATGACAATAAAATTAAATGATGAGAGACAAATGATGACCGAGGAAAAAGATATAAACAACCGATTTCCGATCAAAACGAAACATACGTTAAACGATCGGCAAAATACACTTCTTGGGCATAGACAGAGGTAGCTGCATCAAACAAAGAAATAGGGAGACGTGACATGGTAGCTTTGGCAACACTCCTCCATTCTTCTTGCGAAACAATGAAACACGACAAGTAGTGCGGAGCAACGTGAAGCCCTAGTTCTAGCGACGACCGAAGGTCGGAAGGTAGTTTAGCGTAGAGCAGGAATAGGGTGCCAAAGTGTCACGTTTTTGTCGCCACGTCATCGTCGCCACGTTTTGTCGTCAAATTCTGTTGAGTCTGCCCGAACTGCCCGAACTTGTCACTCGCTGCTTCTTTCTCGCTCGCTGTCTTCGTTTGTGTTTGCGTGTCTCTGTGCGTGTCTGCCTTTGTGCGCTAGGTGTGGTTGCTGGAATCATGGCTGGTGTGGAGGGATAGCACCAACATGCAGGAGGAATTCACAACGAGGAGGAGAAGAAGCCTTTGGAGGGGGGAGGTCACATTAATCTGAAAGTGAAGGGTCAGGTAATGGAAGCCCGTGGCATTTTTGTAGGGTTTGTTTCCCTGTTGGGCTTGAAGTCGTTAGGATCGTAGAGAATGGCACTTCTGGGCATGTGAAGATGCTTTGTGCGGCAGGCAGTCTGACAGAGCCTCTACAGACTTTAAACCAAGGAGGCATTTCAGCAGATTCAGATACATATGTCTGTGTCTTGCTTAAGTGCATCAAGATGGAAGGTCTGGAAGCTGGAAAGCAGATGCACACTCACATTATCCAAAGTGGATTCGCGCCAAAAGTTTTTCTACTCGACACCCTTGTCAACATGTATCTTAAGTGCGGGAGCATCATGGATGCTCACCAAGTGTTCAACAGAATGCTTCAACGATCTTTGATCACGTGGAATATAATGTTGGCATGATTCACCACACATGGGTGTGGTAGGAATGCTTTGGAGACCTATGAGCAAATGCTGCTCGAAGGGGTGGAATGGACAATATGTGGTTTCATGGAACGCCATGATTGCAGAATATGCTCAGCATGGGTGTGTTAGGGAGGCTTTCGAGATCTATGAGCTAATGCATCGGTAGGGGGTGATGCCCAACAGGGTCACTTTCACTTCTGTGCTCAATGCATGTGCCAGTCTAGGAGACCTAGAGAAGGGCAAAGAGATCATGCTGCAATCATCACACTCCACGAAACCACATCTCGTTCAGCCATACTGTCGAAAACTCCATTTGCATTTCTTGGAGAAAGTCTCTGACGTATGTAACATATGGATGCTACTGAAGGAAACTATCGTGAGTCACAAGGAAACAGAAAGTGGTTTATGGCTTGCCTGCATTTGGCGAAAAATGGTGAGGCACTTAGATTCCTGACGAGCATGTGCATACCCATCCATCATTATGTTGAAGAGACCCAGGGTAGTCTCAAGACCTTCATCCTCCCTCTCTGCTACCAAAGCTTCAGCCCTATTCATATTGCCCACTTTGCTGCCACATCCCAGCGTCTTGTATCATCATACTGCCTCCCGTATTCTAACCTGACACTGCCATTCTAAGTTTTCCATGAAAGAAGACAACAAAGCAACTTTCAGCCAGACAAAAATGCTCAGTACGGGTAAAGATAACCAACACAAGAGAAAGAAAGATAGAATCTAAGACATCAAGATGCACACTTGCTCCTGCATACAAAAGCGCAAAACATTAGGATTACATGACAAAGATGGAGAATGGCATACCAGTGGGCATTGATAATGTTGTTGTAAATGACAATTAGGGGGTGTGCCCTCACTCTTTGCTCTCTGAAACCAGTGTTCTGCAGCACTTTCCACATCCCCAAACACACCAAAACCGCCATCATCCACATATTCCCAGCAGATGTGTTTGGGCATAAGTTGGAGCTGTGCAATCAGTCGAAGATCTACATAAATTTTTGCTTGAGCTGTAAGCATCGACCGTCATAACAATTGAATGGATGCGTGGAGGTCCTTCATGTCCATTTTATAGGCAAAGGCTGAGGGCAGCATTTGAGAGGTTGTTGCGTGTATAATCAAGCAAAAAAAGTAGGCATCTAATGTCTTGTTGTGGATGACCAGCTACAGTGGAAGGGTGAGGGAGTGAGCACATACTCAGAATTGCCAACTTTGGCGAATCCAGAAATAAGGACACAAGAGTGTGGCCACATTTGGTGCAACCCCTTCAGCCTCCATCCCCTCCACACAAGCTACTGCTCTCCGCATGTCACGAGCCATGGAACCAGACTGATTCCCAGTCCAAGGATATCTGTGTCAGATGCGAAGTCTCTCTTACTCCCTCTCCCCATTTCACTCAAACAGGGTCAGCAACCTGACACAAGAAACGCCTAATGCATAGATAACCTGCACACTAGAGGCTGATCAAAATGCAGAATTGGAAATCTGGTGAAACCAAAATGACCAACCTAAATCATTGTGCAAAACAGACTTGACTTGTCCTCTACTGTAATTTTAAAAGTTTTCACATACCTGTTTCTGGATACTTTCCTGTTGTCACACTGGCAGTATCATGTCAAAGTCACTCCAAACTATCAAAGGTTCACTCAACCAGCTAACTTGCAGAATTCAAGATGAAAATTTAGGGCCGATTCTGATAAGATGGGAAAACAGGGTGAAATGTGTTGAACAGTGCCTGCTTGTGTCTGTAGACGGGTAATGTCGGGTTGGTCTGTGAGAACCACCAAGGTGCAGCTGAGCAGGCAGAGATTGAAAAAAGGCCTGCTAAGACCAAGCTGAATCTCCCAAGAACCTTGTATACATCATACCAAATCATGGTACTAAGAGCCCACATTTATAGAATGGACAAACTTCTTCACATCGCACATTCAGAAAAGCGACACCTTGCGCATTGAGGTTGTCCCACCATGTGCAAGAGCTGCTGTTGTGTACTCACAATCTGTGAACGTCTCCAACGCCTCTATCTGCGAATCGCGATCGGCCTGTGAAACCCCTCCTGCGGTTCAACAAGATTAAGACACGGGCAGGTTGGGCAGTTTCGAAAAACTGGCGTGACGAGTTCTATTCGCGTTTCTCGGGCGGCTCGATAGAATTTGGCGACGAAAATGTGGCACCCTATTCCTGCTCTACGCTAAACTAGCTTCCGACCTTTGGTCGTCGATAGAACTAGGGCTTCGCGTTGCTCCGCACTACTAGCGACGAATTCTGAGTACTACGTTCAATTGGCACAAAAAGGGGCCGGTCATCCCCACGCATACAGTGATTCTTTTGATAATTGGAAATATATACTATGTAGAAAACATGAGGAACAATGCAAAAGTATAACATAGGGGTACCCCTATCTATGCCCAAGAAGTGAGGGGGATTTGAACCCCCTTTTCTGCCCGGTATGGTATGCAGAGACACCCCCCTCCCCCTCCCTCCCTCCGTCCCTCCCCAAGCATCAGACATCACATCAAATAACCACCCCATGTAGCTGCACTGATCGCCCTCCCGAAATGAGGAAAGGAAAAAAAACATCCAGAAAAATCGAGAAACCCAAGCCCTCCATAGCATCCCGACACTGAGCCTCGAAGGAAACAACAAATACCAACGTACACACCTATGGCACTCCCAACATCGGGCCGGATCCCACACAATAGCAAACCAGTACCACGCACACTACACCATTTTAAATTTAATGTTGTTTTGGAAATGGCTCAATTCTTCGATTGTTTATGCAATCTCTCAAGTGGGTTCTCATGGCGGATGTTGCGTATCGGGAATGTGCATGATTTAATCCGAATGCTATATCTGTGGCATAAGCTATCGCAAATACGCCACAGGATGAACCGTCATTCTGTTGCATGACATTGGCATAGAAATTGTCGGATTAATTGTGGACTAATTTCACGAGATGTTGTTCTATTTCGCTCGGTAGCTTCTTATCCGCGGGCATGCTGGAATCAAACACCGAACAGACATACATATAGGATGATCAGCGCCAAATTGAAGTAATCTCAACTCCTTGCTCAGATTCAGCTGAAATGCTCTGAATCTTGCAGTGACAACAAGTTGTAGTAGCTCAAGCTGGATTATGGAGCATAACCTCATTCAATCGTGAACTTTTTCTTTTGCGAATTCGAATTTCGTTTTGCACAGTGTCGTAAGTTAGTTACAATCGATACGTTTTCTCCAGCCAGACTAACCAGAAAATGTTTCAAAAAATGCATCCCTTTCATGAGAAGCTTTATAATCCCAGGCCAGCAGGGCTTCTCGTGAGAAAGATTGAGCGGACTCCAGATTTTGATGAACAAGAAGTTCAACTAGACTTTTCACTGTGCGATAATGCTCCAAGGCCATCGCAGCTTGAAACACTATCGAAAAACCCCCAATCGTGATCGCCAAGACTACCGGCATCGCAGGATCCAAGAATTATTAAACGATCTGGTGAACAAAGAGGATGACGAAAAATTTGATATCTACCTGGAAAGATGCTACTCCACTGCAAATCTTGCACTCAATATTAACAACAAGGCTTGTGTAGGAGATGATTGTCCAGAGCTTGTCGACAGATGGGTTTTCCGTTTTGTGAAAGATTTCATACTCTTGTCTAGAAAAACTGGTGTGGGATTTTCAAGAGAGGACGAGCAGTTACTCTTCAAGTTGGTGAGGGAAGAATGTGACATCCTAACAAGACAAGACGTCATCTTCGTAGACTCAAGAAAGAGTCTGCGTAAGAGCATGGACAAAAGTAGACTCAGACGAGGACAGTCACCCCACAGAGTACAAGGAGGGTCCCGGCTCCTCTTCCAGTGCCAAGTAGAACACATGACAGTCACATATCTGCTCAAAATTTGAGCTGATACATAGGCAAGTTGCAGATCTCATGAATTCATCAGTGAAGAACATTTGTAACTGTTGCGAATCGAAGTGGGAGTGAGAACAGAACAGAAGATACAGGAGTGAAATATCCATGTTTTGAATATATGTAACATGCATCTTATTTTGATATGTCCCAGTGATCCAATTTGAGCTACATCAACTCATGTTTGCAACTAAGGCTGTTAATATGTGCAATTCTAGGGTCTTGTTTGAAGATGCACTAGCATATCTTTCCTGGTCCTTGTATTTTAACTTCCACTAGTATGTTTGGGTGGGCTGGGTGGAGATGAAGTTAGTGGCCAGGTGGCAGTCACCACACACCAAAGGTTTTCGATGATGCGGATTGGTGTCTCAGTGGGTGTGCTGACCAGCCCCAAAGCAACGACTAGCTTCTCACGGTGGGTGACCAAGAGAATCATGCAATACAAAGCGCATATCAGGCAACTGCCTCCTTCATCTGCATAGACAATCTTTACAGCTCAGCATGGATTTGCTCGATTAGTGGATGCGATTTGTCATCTGCAAAAAATGTATGTCCGTTGTAGTTCACCTCAATACAGCTGCGACCAGGCTCCATTCCGACCCCTATGTCCATCATTTTCCTCACTTTTACAGTAAGATCCCGCCTGCCAGCCACAGCATAGATGTTCGATAGTAGCACATAAGTTGCAGCATCATGTGGATCCCACCTGAGAATGTGTTTTGCTGCACGCTCTGCCACTTTCACATTGCCATGAATTCTGCAAGCAGCAAGCAAGGCCCCCCATACTGCAAGAGCTGGTTCGAATGGCATTTTGTTAATGAGCTCCTCAGCTTCATCCACTCGCCCTGCACGGCCAAAGAGGTCCACCATGCAGCCAAAATGCTCTACTGTAGGAGCGAGGAAATTGTCTTGACTCATGGAATCAAAGTAGTGATTGCCTTCATCCACTAGGCCTGCATGACCACATGCAGAGAGAACACATGTAAAGGTGACACTGTTTGGCGTCAATCCTTCCTGTTGCATGTATTCAAATAGTTGCAGGGCCTCTCTACCACACCCATGCTGAGCATATCCTGCAATTATTGCATTCCATGATACCACATCTCTTTCAGCCATACTCAAACACTAGATGCGCATCCTCTACACTACCGCATTTGGCATACATGTCCATAATGGTATTCTCAAGAGTGATATCCAGCATGATTTGAGATTTGATGATAGCAGCATGGACATCTTTGCCCTTTTCCAGTGCTGCAAGGTTGGCACACGCATTGAGAATGGAAATGAATGTAACTTTGTCCGGCATCATCCTTTCCTGTATCATTTGCTTGTAGATATTGAAGGCCTCCACACCACACCCATGGTGAGCATATCCTGCAATCATCGCATTCCATGCGACCACATCTCGCTCAGCCATGTTGTCAAACACTTCGCGGGCATCCTTCACGCTCCCACATTTGGGATACATGTGGACAAGGGTAGTCTCAAGAATGACATCTGGCACAAGCCCAGCTTTGATGATGTCGGCATGGATCTCTTTGCCCTTTTCCAGAGCTGCAAGGCCGGCACAGGCATTGAGAACACAAATGAACGTGACCTTGTCGGGTGTAATCCCTTCCCGTATCAATTGCTTATACATCTCCAAAGTCTCCATACTGTACCCATGCTGAGCATATCCTGCTATCATGGCACTCCATGACACCACATTCCGTTTAGCAATATTGTTGAACACTTTACACGCAGCTTCAATGCTCCCACATTTGACATACATGTCGATTAAGGTCAAACAACGATATTTGGCAAACTCCCAGCTTTGATGATGGCCGTGTGGACCTCTATGCCCTTTTCCAGGGCTGCCAGGCCTGCACACGCCTTGAGAACGCTAATAAAAGTTACCGCATTGGGTGTCACCCCTTCCCCTGTCATTTGGTCATACATCTCTAGACCCTCCTTACAACATCCATGCTGGGCATATCCTGCAATTAATGCACTCCATGAGACCACATTATGTTGAGCCATATTGTTGAACACCCGACGCGCCTCCTTTAAAATCCCGCATTTAGCGTACATGTTCACAATAGCAGTCCCTAGAATTATATCTAGCACAATTCCAGCTTTGTCAACGTCATTGTGGACCCCTCTGCCCCGCTCCTGGTATGCTGGGCTGGCACACGCATTGAGAACAGAAATAAATGTGACCCTGTTGGCAGTCACCCCTTCTCGTGCCATCTGGTCATAGACCTCCAAAGCCTCCTTGTCACACCCATTCTGAGCATATCCTGTGATCATTGCGTTCCATGAGACTACATTTCGCTGACTCATGTTATCAAATACTTGCCTCGCATCTTTTATGCCACTGCATTTGGCATACATAGCAACAAGGGCTGTATCCAGAATAACATGTGATGGAAGTCCAGCTCTGATTATATCAGCATGTATCATTTTACCTCTTTCCAGGGATCCCAGGCTCGCACAGGCATTGAGAACACAAGTGAATGTGACAGTGTCGGGCGTCACCGCTTTCAGCTGCATTTGCTCATAGATCTCCAACGCCTCCCTACCACAGCCATGTTTGGCATAGCCTGCCATCATTGTATTCCATGTAAATATATCTCGTTCAGGCATCTTGTCAAACACTTGGTGTGCATTGCTCACACTGCCACACTTGGCATACATGTTGACGAGGGTATTGAGGAGAAGGATATTTGGCTTGAATCCACTTAGGATAATGTGGGAGTGCACCTGCTTTCCCTCTGCTAGGCATTTCCTCTTGATGCACTCCTGCAAGAGACAGACATATGTATCGAGGTCCGCACAAACGCCTCCTTGATTCAAGATGTGCAGCGCCTCTTTCAGTCGTCCTAACTTACATAGTGTTCTCACATTCCCACTAGTGCCAGAATAGTTCCTATTAACTCCCTCTCCTAGACTTTCAAAAGCAGTGGTCACCGCGGTGATGCCTGATTTGAACAAACATGCCTGATTCAACCCTGCCATCCTGCATGAGTCAGATCCCACATGAGGACAGGGTTTTGTAATTGGTTACCATTCCACAACACAGTATGGCGTTCACTAGCAACACATACACCCACTACGACACCAGCTAAGATAAAATTACAGTTCTTTAATGCATTAACTCCCAGGACCCACTTCTGACCACAGTGATTCCTTTCACACTGACCAAAAATCTCCATGTCGAACAACATCCTATGTAACCCATCAGCACAGAACTTCCTGCTCCATTCCTAAGGGAAGAGAAGTCACTATCCCTCATTCAAAAAAGAAAGAAATCAGCTCCTTGAGATATGTGATGGGTGGCCCACTGTTTCTGTTTGTGAACTTCAAAATGACCGTACCAAGCAAACACCTCATGCAACCAAGATAGAAAAATCAAAACTCCATGAGACTGCATCTTTATAAGAGGAGGACTTACTGGGAGTGTCCCCTAGCTGCTTCCAGCTTTACCAATTGAATTTTTACGCATGTGGGCTTCTTGGAGCTGTGAGTCCACAGTGCCTCATTAGTACTGCTGTGCTGTCCACAGGGATTGATCTGCACCCACGGTCCATTCATTGCTCCTTCAGCTAACAACCATCCACAACTAAAATTGCATAAATCCACCCATTCAGTGCAAGTAGCTGCAATTACAACAGTCCATGTGCATAGCAAATACCCTGCCTCTCCTACTCCCCACAGCACTAGACTAAGAGTGTCCTCATGTAAGGGCTGGCATTGACATCATATCACAATGCAGAACAGTCATATCAGCACTGCTACATTAGTCCTCCGCCTTACAGATGACGTGGCCATGGTGCAGTGCTGTAACATAAATTCGGTCTGCTTTCTTCATATGGACCCTGCACTGTCAAGCAGAGTATCCCACGTTTCAAACTCCAACCTACCACCCCAAGCTGCTCCTTCTGATTGCCTAGCAGCTGCATATTTCATTACAACTCACTATCCTTCTAAGACAACGCAAGTTGAATCGTCCCCCATACATGCCCAATCCCTACCCGTACTGAATTTTTCCAAAACCATGGAACCTTGCTAGTGACCACTGTAAACAACCACAGTCAACAATGATAACGAGGCGGTTAAAATATTCTTCTGACACAGAAAAAGCTATTCTGCTCCTTTTCCATGACTTACATAAAGGAAAGGAAAGGAAATTTAGTAAGAGAGAATCAGACTACCTACGGTACACACTTTGACTGTGCCCAGTAGCCGGAGTCTTCTCTCTCTCCCTGGAGGTGCCTGCAGTCCAAGGTGAGGTGTTCCATAATCCACAAAGGTGGTTGGAATAACAGTAGCCTTGAGTCACTATCCTTGAAATTTCTTGCTGAGCTAACCTCCAGAATGGCCAAGAAGCAGGGCAGGCTCTAGCTATCGGTAGAGCTACGACTTCTCCCACCCACAGGCAACCTAGACCATTAATCATGGTAGCTCACCCTATTTAATGCTTGGCAAAATGATAACATAGATTTTCTGCAAATTTTCGTCATCAGAAGTGCTCTGGTCAATTTGCCCCTCGTGAGTAAACGTGCAGGACACACCCCCTCACATTATTCTGCGATGTGGAATTCAAGAATGCTTTATATAAGTTACCGACCTTTTCGCAAGCAAGTTACGCCAAGGTACTGAACAGTACACACATCTGCTGTGTCCAGCAAACCTGGATCGAACCCTGGATATTGCATGCGCCACAAATGTAACCAGGACACTGTCTAAAATCTCAGCATCTCCTCGAGATAAACCATAACCGAGAGGCTCACTGTCAAAACTATGAGTGTAATATCATTACATAGTAGAAGATAAGTACACGGACAAGATTCGAACGTCTACTAAGAGAAAACAGTTTCACAGAGAGCGAGCGTTCTTTTGGTACATCCAACAGAGGCTGCACGCAAGAGACGTATCGCCAATGTGATCACATAGCGAAAGTGAATAAGGAAAAACGGAAAGCATACCTCAGAAGTAGACAAAGTGAACCGATGGTCAGATTGTGCGGGCTGGAAGCATGCTGGATTTCTAGATACCCCTGAAGCTCCACCATAGCCCACTCTTCACACTCTCCGCAGCCGCACTTCACCGGTATCTGCATTTCTTCCCAAAAACTCCAGTGCTTCCGCAAGCTGAAGTGTTTATAGAAGGTCTAAAATTTTAAAGGATCATACACCAATCTGATCTTCTCTCTCCACAGCTTGAATCCCAAGCTTCTAAGCAGCAGTGCATCGCACTTCCATCATCTTTCCAAGTAACTTCGCATGAGAGCACCAAGCACACGGCTCAAGAGCACAGCCCAGGGAAGAAGGAGAACCACCCGAACAAGGTAGCAGGATTCGAACACAGAACCACCTGACGAGTTCTATTCGCGTTTCTCGGGCGGGCAGTCCGGGCAGACTCGACAGAATTTGACGACGACACGTGGCGACGAAAACGTGGCACTTTGGCACCCTATTCCTGCTCTACGCTAAACTACCTTCCGACCTTCGGTCATCGCTAGAACTAGGGCTTCGCGTTGCTCCGCTTTGCTCCGCTGGCAACGAATTCTGAGAATTGCGTTCTATTTTTCATAAAAAAAAAGGGTTCGTCATCCCCACGGTGTTACATGCAGAGATCCCGTGTTTTGTTTTTTCTGGAATAAAAATGGCGGATCTGCATTTCAATGTTCAATTTTCACAAGCTGCATCAATCAATAACAACATACCCAAATACCCTTACATTCACTATATGAACTTTCAGGCAGCCACCATGGGATTGGATCTTGGTGGGTTAAGGCTAGCTTTTGACAATATTCATGTAAGTTCATCAAGGGCTCCATCCAAAGCCACACCACAAGAAACAAACAAACATGTCCAAATTTAAGATGCTGAACAAACTTGTGCACAGTGCTGCCTCTCTCATCAAACTCATTAAAATTCGTATTCACTTCCATCTTCAAGCTTTGGAGAAGCTCCACCACCCAAACCCAGAATTAGGACAGCACTCTGATTTCCATCCACTATCACCAAAATCAGTCAAAAATCACCCCTTCAGTCAAGTGCAATTGTGGGCTGACTTCCTACCTATGCCGGGTAGACCCCACTATCAGGAAATGGTGGATGGTCTGAGTAGCTACACAGATCAATGAATGAAGCAAGACACTTGCATCTTTCCAAGAAAACATCCTTTCACCAGTAATCACCACAAGAACAAATCCCATCTTCAAAGTGGTGGAAAGTAGTTAGCGTCCCATACAACAATTGCTCAGCCAACAATCTTTGAGATGAATTTGGTGGAGGTATGGCAGTCTCCACACACTCGAAGATTCTTGATGAGTTGTGCTGATCAGCCCAAAACCAATGGCCAGCTTCTCACTGTGGTGGCAAAGAGAAAATTCCTTTCCTCCACATCATGCAATAAAAAGCGTGTGTCAGGCACATACCCCGCCTCCTTCATCTGCCCAGACAATCTTCTCAGCTCAACATGGATTTCCTTAATTCTGGGATGCAACTTGTCATCCGGTTCCTTTCTAACCCCTCTGACCTTCATCATTCTTCTCACCTTTGCAATATCATCCCACCTGCAAGCTGCAGCATAGATGTTTGATATAGCAACACATAAGTCGCGACATCCTGTTCATCCCACTTGAGGATATATGTTGTCACACATTCAGCCATCTCCACATTGCCATGGATTTTGCAAGCACCAAGCAAGGCCTTCCACACCACAACATCTGGATTGATTGGCATTTTATTAATCAGGTCCACTGCCTCATCCAGTTGTCCCGCACGTCCAAGAAGGTCCACCATGCAGCCAAAGTGCTTTACTGTCAGATTGATACCATGATCTTGACTCAGGGAATCGAAGTAGCGTCTTCCTTCATTCAGTAGGTCAGTGTGGCTGTATGTTGAGAGAACACATATAAAGGTGATACTGTACGGGTTCAAGCCTTTCTTTTGCATTCCTTCAAATAGTTGCAGGACCTCCCTATGACAACCATGCTGGGCATATCCTACGATCATCGCATTCCACGACACCACATTTCATTCAGCCATATTGTCAAATACTCCCTTTGCATCCTCATTGCACTCACATTTCGCATACAAGTGAACCCGGGCAGTGTCCAGAATGACATTTGGTACAATTCCAGCTTAGATGATGTCACCATGCACCTCTTTGCCCTTTTCCAGGGCTGCCAGGCTTGCACACACATTGCAAACGCACACAAACGTGATGTGGTCGGGCTTCACCCCTTCCCCCAAGCCTCCATCCCAGACCCCTGCTGTGCATATCCTACAAGCATGGCGTTCCATGACACCAAATCTCGTTCAGCCATATTGTTGAACACTCCCTCCACATCCTCAATGCTCCCACATTTGGCATACATGTCTACGAGGGTATTGTTCATAATCACATCTGGTACAATTCCAGCTTTGGCAATGCAACCATACACCTCTTTGCCCTTTTCCAGGGCTGCCAGGCTTGCACACGCATTGCAAACGCACACAAACGTGATGTGGTTGGGCTTCACCCCTTCGCACATCATTTGCTCCAAGGTCTCCAAGGCCTCCATCACGCGCCCCTGTTGTGCATACCCTGTAAGCATGGCGTTCCACGACACCGAAACTCGTTCAGCCATACTGTGGAAAACTCCCTCCACATCCTCAACTCTCCCACATTTGGCATACATGTCCACCAGGGTAGTGTTTAGGATGACATCTGGTACAATTCTAGCTTTGACGATGCAACCATGGACCTCTTTGCCCTATTCCAGAGCTGCCAGGCTTGCACATGCACTGCAAACACACACAAACGTGATGTGGTCGGGCTTCATCCCTTCGCACATCATTTGCTCATAGGTCTCCAAAGCCTCCATCCCGCGCCCTTGCTGTGCATACCCTGCAAGCATCGCGTTGGGCAGTGTTCATAATGACATCTGGTACAATTCCATATTTGACGATGTCACCATGGGCCTCTTTCCACTTTTTCAGGGCTGCCAGGCTTGCACACACACTGCAAATGCAAACAAACGTGCCTTTAGTTGACCATCTACCCATGCAGGTTTCTTGTAGCTATTGATCCACAGGGAATCATAGGTAATATGGAGCTTGAAGTCCGGTCCCCTTGGATGAATCTGGACCCACACTCTATCCCTGCTCCTTCAACTATCCATGCCTCTGCAGAAAATCATGCATACATCCTTGTCTTCCTACTAGCAGCTGACAATGACAGCCTGTGACAAGCTCAACAAACTCTAGAATAGAGCTCCAAAGCCTCCATCCCGTGCCCCTGCAAGCATCGCGTTCCACGACACCACATCTCGTTCAGCCATAATGCTGAAATCAACTCCCTTCGCATCCTTAATGCACCCACATTTGGCATACATGTCCACCAGGGCAGTGTTCAAGATGACATCTGGTACAATTCCACCTTTGACAATGTCACCATGGACCTCTTTCCCCTTTTCCAGAGCTCGCAGGCTTTCACATACATTGCAAACACAAACAAATGTGATGTGGTTGGTTTTCACCCCTTTGCACATCATTTGCTCATAGGTCTCCAAAGCCTCCATCCCGCACCCTTCGCACAAACGTGATGTGGTCGGGCTTCACCCCTTCCCCCAGGCCTCCATCCCGCACCCCTGCTGTGCATATCCTACAAGCATGGTGTTCCATGACACCAAATCTCGTTCAGCCATATTGTTGAACCCTCCCTCCACATCCTCAATGCTCCCACATTTGGCATACATGTCTACGAGGGTATTGTTCAGAATCACATCTGGTACAATTCCAGCTTTGGCAATGCAACCATGCACCTCTTTGCCCTTTTCCAGGGCTGCCAGGCTTGCACACGCATTGCAAACGCACACAAACGTGATGTGGTTGGGCTTCACCCCTTCGCACATCATTTGCTCATAGGTCTCCAAGGCCTCCATCACGCGCCCCTGATGTGCATACCCTGCAAGCATGGCATTCCACGACACCGAAACTCGTTCAACCATATTGTGGAAAACTCCCTTCACATCCTCAATTCTCCCACATTTGGCATACATGTCCACCAGGGTAGTGTTCAGGATGACATTTGGTACAATTCCAGCTTTGACGATGCAACCATGGACCTCTTTGCCCTATTCCAGAGCTGCCAGGCTTGCACACGCACTGCAAACACACACAAACGTGATGTGGTCGGGCTTCACCCCTTCGCACATCATTTGCTCATAGGTCTCCAAAGCCTCCATCCCGCGCCTTTGTTGTGCATACCCTGCAAGCATCGCGTTGGGCAGTGTTCAGAATGACATCTGGTACAATTCCAGATTTGACGATGTCACCATGGGCCTCTTTCCACTTTTCCAGGACTGCCAGGCTTGCACACACACTGCAAATGCAAACAAACGTGCCTTTAGTTGACCATCTACCCATGCAGGTTTCTTATAGCTATCGATCCACAGGGAATCATAGGTAATATGGAGCTTGAAGTCCGGTCCCCTTGGATGAATCTGGACCCACACTCTATCCCTGCTCCTTCAACTATCCATGCACTCCATGAGACCACAATTTGTCTAGCCATATTGCCAAACACCCGACTTGCATCTTCAAGGCTGCCACATTTGGCATACCATCGACTAGGGTATTCTCCAGAATGACAATGTGGTTCCTGACATTGGGGCTGCACACATGGGAGACAGCTTCCAGCAGCTCCTTCATGTCCCCCTTGCCCAGCTTCTCTCTTGTGCTTCCGTCCTCTGACATTATTCTGCCAATTGCAATTCTATGTGTGGATGCGAGCTGTATCTGCTTTGGTTTTGCTCCTGGCCTGAACCTCACCTCCTCTTTGATAATATCGTGGGCTTGTTGAAAAGCGACTCTGCAATTGCCTCTGGCGACGGGGTGGTCATGCTTTCCGATGTGAATGCATGCTCTGGTGCACGCTGGGCCGACGGTCCCGACGTAGTACTGCTTGGCGTTGCACACTGCCATACACGTAGGGGCTGCGTTGCAATGGGCACACTTGAACGTCCCTGCAGGAACTCTACCTTGAGGCCAAAATGGGGTCAACGAATTGCCAATCCAGTCAGTCTCCTTCCGGGTGCCTTTGCTCGTGTAATGGTAACATGTGCTCGAGAAACATTTAAGATGCCCAGCACACAATACATATCTCACTCGAACTCCATCACCCAGGTTGGACGTTGAAGTTTTGGTGACACACCAAGGGTGGCCGTCATGTTTCCTGTTCATTCCTGCCAGCATGTCGTCTGGGCCTGCGCCTGCCGGCACTGGAGGGAACTCGTAGATAGCATTCCCATCCACAACATCAGGCAAAGTTTCCACAGAATGGATTGGAGTTTTGTTGTAATCAAGCCTAAGAAGGTCACTGGAGCGGGAACCCGTTGTCTTCATCCTCGGCAATATGTCAATTACTGAGCGGATGGAAGTTGAGTCGGAGGGTGTGTGCTCATTGTTTGCCAACTTCTGAACACTCCTAGTGACGGACGACTTCGAAACATACGATGGAAGGACCATACAGTCTTCATCGTCACTGGATGTGAGGGGCTGATTGAGGGCAGATTTCAGAAGTTCATGGCAATAATTTGAGGGCTCTTGAGAGTTATTTGAGAGGTTCTTTAAGGATAGTTTTATCTATTGCTTGAGCAAGAGTGAGTGTGAAGATATGAGGAGTAATGGGATGAGAGCATTCTGGGCTTATAGATTGCTTTAGCTTCCCTTCTCTATAGTCTTCCATCATTCTTGTAGGCCAAAGCTTTTCCGTAAGCGGAGGCAGGGCTAGTTTGGATAGAGACTTGGCCATCTTGCAGGTTTATTGAAGCCGCAAGGAGATCGATTGATTTAAGCTGTGGGAGGTGTTGTTGTTTGAGTTTCCTGTGTTTGGATCCTCTTCCCACACATGCATGCTTGACTGTGCGCCATGCTAGTTTGGTTTGGGCGCTTGCTTTTATAGGTGGTAGTGCCGGAAATATTGTGGCCGGCCAATCCTAGAGCGTGCTGTCAGTGGTGAGGCTAGGGTGATGACCAGCAGACCATCATTGTTTCTCTTATGGTGAGGCTGGGTTGATGACTAGTAGACCATAGGAGTGCCTGTGGTGGATGCAGGTGCAGGTGCAGGTTCAGAATAGGAACCTAGTATTCCAAACCATAAGCCGCAACAGGTTCTCTACCCGGTTACCTTGTGGAAAGGGGCTAAGAGACAGGTTGATAGTCGGTTTGAGTGTGAGTTTTCATCACGGAGGTGCCACCAGTTGCTGAGGAGAGTGCCGGCACGAGCACCAGCGATACTAGTGGGTATACAAGACGAGGTGTGCGGTTTAAGCCACCTTCACCTTCAGTGTCTTCTAATGAAGGTTCAGACTCAGAGTTAGGAGGATTCTCGCCGAGGGTGCAAACGATATCCGTGCCATTGTTGTGGGATACGATGGAGGAAATGTATGGAGCTACCAAGGGGCCACGTCGGTACTCGGGAGTTGTGGGCACCATCGAGCTTGATGATTTCATACATGAGTTTGATAGTTGGTGTGATTTGCAGCAGATGCGCAATCCACAACTGTTTACGCCTTTTATGGCATGGAAGGGGCTGTTTCAGCACCTTGACGATGACTATCATGAGTTTAGGCGGGGAAATGAGGTGGAGATTGAGGAGTGGCGACAATATTGGTCACCCGACTATATCTCTATCACTAGAGGCACAAGGGCAGTGGCGGCACCAGCAGCTACACCAACATCCCCAACTGCAAGCACTAGTAGTGGGACAAGTAAAGATGGAGCTGGGAAATCCATTCAAGCTCCTGCTGCAACACCAGCACCCGTACCTGCCTTTAACCCAGTTGTGGAGTTTTTCGAGGAGTTGAGGAGAAACTACCAAGGGATAAGGACGGAGAAGTTGCGGAGCTTGCAAGAGTTCCAGCGGAGGCCTACTGAGAGTTTGATGGAGGCTTACACGCGCATGAGGCGATTGATAAATGTGACCCAAGGGGTTACGGAAGCTCAAGCAGTCCAATTCTGGTATGGGATATTGGACAAGGAGCTAAGGAGAAGGGTGCGGGATGCAACTCTCCTACACGTGGACCAACCCACCTTAACAAATGTGTTTTTGCTGGCAGAGCGGATAGAATTCAATATAATGGAGGAGCGAGTGGTCATGGTGGGGTTTGGTAAGGAGACACAACGAAGTGGGACTCCTAGCCAACAACAACCACTACCCCAACGTGCTCAAGGCAACAAGGTGGCTCAAGTGAAGCCTAGGGAAGGACAGAGAGGATCTCAATTGCACAGGTCAATTCCTTCATTCTCAGGCCAACAACAGTCGGGTGTGACATGTTGGGATTGTGGAGGACCCCATGTTAAGAGAGATTGCCCGGAGAAAGGCAAAGGGCCGGCACAGGCACAGCCTACACAACTACAGTGTGGGCATTGTGGCAAGTTTGGGCATGAAGAGGCCCATTGTTATGACTTGCATCTTGAGCTACGGCCAAGCCAGTTCCAAGGGAACAATGGTGGCCGAGGACGAGGCAATGTAGTCCAGAGAGGTAGAGGAGGCAAAGGTCGCGGTGGAGGTCGTAACCAAAACCAAGGAGCACAAGGTCAAGGTTAAGGTCATGACCAAGGCATGGTGGATAGGCTTGCCCAGCTAGAGCAACGTCTTGCTACCATGGCCACTACTCATGTTGCACCAGCTCCAAAGCCTGAGGTTCAAGCCCCACCTGCACAACCTCTTATACCTAGGGAAGACCAGATTGGTATGGGCTTCATGTGTGGAGCCGCACTTACAAGACCATTGCATGTGGACTCTGCAGCTGCTATCACTCGAGCAGCAACGCGTGCTCCTGAGCCAAGAGGAGCAGATGTGGATTCTGATCCATAAAGGGGGGAAGCAAGTCGACAGTTGCGCCATGGCAATCGGCAGCTGCAAGGTTGCAGGAGTTGCCAGCTAGGCCAGCCATTGAGCGTAGTATGGTGACTCCTGGGGTAGTCATGGTGGACAATCAGGATGGTGTGTTTCAGTCTAAACACTGCAGCTGGCCACATCCCCGACATTGCAATTGTCGTGGTAGAAAACAATGGAGCTTGGCAAATTGCCGTAGCCGCCCCCAACAATGTACTAGCTGTACCTTGCTTTGCAGCATCACCCACTGGCATTTCCCGAGCCACACCAACTCTCCCCACTGGTACTCGTGGCTCTACCTCTGACACACTTGGGCGAGCGGGTACCATCGATGGCGTAGTTGGCACTGTCTCAGCCAATGTGAAAGACTGTTGAGTCTTGACCCTTGAATCCAGGGCATTTATGCATTGCACCTTATCCGCTATCCCCGCAGATAGTGCCGATGCATCACTACTCTCACAGAGTATAGCTGCCAGTTGGGTGGCCCAGCCGGGAGGAGGTATAGGCCACTGCGGGTCTTGTTGGACTCGGGAGCACAGCCATTGATGTTGGGAAGAACATCAATTGCAAGCTTGGGCCTTACAGAGGCGGATTTAGAGCCTTGCCCTTTCCAAATTCAAACATCTTTGGGAGGTTTAGAGAAGGCACGAGGGATTACACGCCATGAGCTCTTCATTCGATTGCAGCCGGATCATCCTACGGACGGCTCAGTCATGAGAGCTAAAGTCATTGTTATGATGTGCTTGTTGGTGGGGCGGTGTTATACCCTATGGGATTCACTCTGAACTTTTGGGAGGAACCGGCATCCTACAGGCCGGAATGGCAGTCAGGAGATGGCCGACGTGCACTGCTCCCAGTGCGGTTTATTGGGAATGTAGTGGTGGATCATAGGAACATGATGCTCACATTGGCTGCATTCTCAGGGGTGGTGGCTTGGGGTGGTGAGCTCTTGGAGGGCAATAGCCATGCAGATGATAGGCCATCACCTGATGAGGACAAACAATTGGCATACAAGGCTGATTTGCTTCCTCATGTGCCTGTGCATATTTCACTGTGTGGTACGGTTAGGAATTTGCATCGAGTAGCAGACGAGTGTGTGCACCAAGCATGGCAGGAGGCCTTTCCATTGGTGAGTGAGGGGAGTTCAGTGACATCACCTGGACCTCCTGAGTTAGCTCCTTTGGACACGGTGCCCATCATCTGGCAACCACCTGACTTAGGGATTTGTTTACTAGACCTGTTTGGGGGCATGAGCACTGGGCTTGCAGGATTATTGCAAGCAGGGATTAAAGTACACAAGTACTTGTATGTGGAGAAGGATGAGATAGCTCGGCGTATTTCTATGCGCCACATCGCCTTGCTCACACACCGGTATCCTGAGTTGTTGTCTCTCTCAGCAATTCAAGGGTATCAAAAGGCCTTGCCAGCAGACATTACCTTGCTAGGGGCGGATGATTTGGACCGGCATGGTGCCATTGATTTGGTGATAGCCGGATGGCCTTGCCAAGGACACTCTCCCGCAGGTCATGGGAATGGCTTGGATGATGCATGATCGCATTTGTTTTGGGAGATGTTGCGAGTGTTGCGGGACTTGCAGACGAGACAAGTACAACCTCTAGGCTATATCTTGGAGAATGTTCCTCTTATGGGGGATTTTTGGGCCAGGGTTATGGCCAGTGTGCATCAGGTGCGGTCTTGGATTGGATTGGCAGTGCTATTGGATGCAGCAGCGGTGGGATCTCGCGTGCATCGACCTCGATTGCCCTCTCGATTCATATATACTAGGGTAGCCTGTGCCGTTGGCCCAAGTGTCAAGTGTCATCTTAGCCCAAGTGCAATCTCCTATGTATGCAAATGCGTCTCCTATGTCGAGGCCCAAGTGCGACCTCTAGGGTAGCCTCTGCCATTGGCCTAAGGGTCCTGGCCCAAAGGTCCAATGTCATCTAAGTCCAAATGCATTTTTTTTTTCCACAGAGCCTATGACCAGATTTGAACCGGAGACCTTTCCCTTGATATCTCTCATCTGGAGGCTCCAACCATTGTCCCAGGAATTCCACTTTGCTATTTTTCGGGAATTTCCAGCGAACCCAAAGTACTTGAAATTCCACATCTCCCACACCACAGGTCCAACAATCATAAGACCAAGCCCGTGCACCCCTCCTCGTTGAGGGCTTTCCAATGGTACCAAGCACCAGGGCTAGACATCTCAAATGTTGGGGACATCTCAAATCTACAAAACAAACAAAACAAACGCATGGAATACTTGTAAGCCCTGCCTTATTGTAGTTGTAAATCGATTGTAAAATGATGATTGTAGATTTATAGTTCTTCATAATGTTCATAATAGTAGTTGTGCATTGAATAGATATTCAATGATTGTATTATTAGATTTATACAATATAGATGCTATAAATTTGGTGTATTGTTTCTAGTTTGTGTATTACTTTGAGTACTCTATCCTCTACATGGAAATTGTAGATTTGAAAATGAGCTAAGAGGAACAAATTTAGTTTTTTTGAGAACATGATAATGCTGTATATGTTAGTCCGTGATTTGGCAATGCAAATGCATGCAAGCTACCCAACCATAGAAATACAACAAGTTGTTCCCTTTCGAGCTCTTCCTATTTATACTCAAGATCTATACTAGAATCAGCTTAGATAATCAATGATGCATTATCTTCTAATAAGTCCATGCACTTGTGTGGGATAAACAAAGATTTTTTAAACATGGAACAATGCAATCGTTTATAAGCTTATCATAAAGCTCTTGCTCTGTCATTTCGGTAAATACCAAGTGACCCTTGCTGATTGCTGATTGCTCAAGAGTATCATAAAGCTCTTGCTCTGTCACTTCGGTAAATACCAAGTGACCTTTGCTGATTGCTCAAGAGTATCCACGATCAATACATGAACGTACGATTGTATAAGCTCTTGCTCAAAAACATCAAAACATTAAAAAAACATGGAATAATTAGATACATTGAAACATGCAAAACTTGAAACAAACTATACTTACAAAAAAATTATGGAAAATTTACAGAGAGGCTACAATAGGGTTATCTTGCTTATTGCTGTCTCTACTGTCCATGTGTCCATGTGGCATATGAGCAAATACCAACAAAGCATTTTTAGCATTACGCCTTTCGAGTTAGGTAGGTCTATAAATGGAAAAGGGTCCAAAGGTAAGCACCATATGAAAAAGAAGATGGATAAGATAGGGTGACCAATACCAAACCCACAACATAATGCCACCAATAGAACCGATGCCAACTAAAGAAAGATCCTCCCAATTTCTACCTGGAGCAGAGGGTGTTGTGCCAGATTGGAATGTTCGGAAGCTTTCTCACATCAGCTCTGCCATATCGCTGGCAAATGCAATCGCGGATGATGTGGGGCGACTCCTCATTTTCTGCAAGGGTGACGGCAAGACGGAGATGGACCTTCGACGGATAGCGAGCAATGCGCCGAAAAGCAGCTGCTGTTCTCTTCACCCCACCCAAACCTGTGTCTTCCTGACTATGCAGCAAAGATGGCAGAAAGGCTAGCTCAGCAGGAATCCCCCGAATTGTCGACTGTCAAAATAAACCTACCTTGATGACACAACCTTCACCGATAACACTGTCAGTAACATCAGTATCCAAAATCAGGATCTGAATGCTCCCACCTCACCTTCAAGACGCACACCCAAATCTATGCATGTGTGTCCTCTCACTTACACCCCTCCTAATGTCTGATCATACAAGTCAAATCCAAAAGAGGTGATGCTTTCCATAAAGAGCTCCAGCTTGCAGCGAACCTCATCTACTGCAGGCTCCCAAGGTTGTGGCATCCATGATTGCAAGGTGCCCACTGCCCTCCCAAACACTGGGCCACCAGCACTGCTGCCCATGTAAACAAATATGGAGCTCCTTCATATGGACAAGGTCCATGATTGTAACCATATTTACAGGGGCCTCAAAGCATTGAAAAATTGAGAAACTGAAGAAACTTTCTGAAGAAGGTGAACCTTGCCCGAAAGAAGCTTGCTTAAAGTAGCACTGCAGGTTTGAAGACTACACTTGAGGAGAGAAGCCTGCACTGGCAACATCTTCAGCCAGTCATTGAACTCATTCCTCTCGGGATTATTTCCTTGTGTATCATCACTGGAAACCTCCCCCTTTACAACTTGGGAACTGCTGGATATCTCTTCTGGGACGTTGCCACTCTTGTCATCCTTTCCCACCTTACTTGCATCCTGTCCCATCAGTGCCCTCTCACTCTCCAAGTTCTCTGGCATCTGCAATTATTCTCAATGGCCATAAAAGGTATTACTAACTTAACATTTCATCTCACTAACTTCTGGCACAACATTACCAGCTGATTGAAAAGAATCATCGTTGCAGAAACTTGGCATCATAGCGGCTGAGAAATCTTTCCTTTACTGTGACTGGTACCTGTAGCATCCATAGTTCAGATTTGCGAGATGTTTAGTGCAAAATGTAGTTTGAGTTAGACAAGGACCCCCGGTTCTGGCCTGTCTTGAAGAGATCAAACTAGATAGATCCATCTGATGATTATGAAATACTCATGGACGAAGCGATGCCATTTCACATGTGACACAACAATGTCTATACCCATGTATTTGAATGTTTACCCGAGCCAACCAGTGCTACTATTTACAACTAAAGTTGTCACTCGTGGTAGAGAAAGCACCTTGTGAGCAAGGGACACAGCGTTGAGGCCAGGGTGAAGTTGAGGCTTGCCATATTGGCGTAGATTCAGGTCCAAATTCTGAGGATATAAGTCCAAATGCCTCGGCGGAAGGCCACCTTGGCCATGTCACGTTGCATGCCCATGTCTTCCTGCTGCACCATCTTTACCTCACATGCATCCCTGCCTGCCACTGCCACAAACCCCAACCATGATGGAAAACATTGATCTGTGTGATATGCTTTGCAAAACGTAACACCACATGAATGGAATCCGTGTTTTGTTGGTCACCTGTGAGCAGGATACCACCTGATAATAACGTACTGCCAGGCTTCTACCCAAGCCCAGCAAGCCTACTAACAGGAAAGTGCACAACATGTAAGCACTTTGGCTTAGGCACTCAGTCATTCACAGGTGGAAAAAAATAGTTTTCAACAACATTAAATGCGCTGCAGTAGTCAGGCCATCGCCAACGCAGCTTCATTAGCTCTAAAAGGAGACGGCCAAGAGAGAAATTGAGGAAAACAAAGTGAGAAAAAGAAACATGAAGTTCCACTAACCTCTGCGGATGCGCCAACCTGACACGTAGACCTCCACACGCTTGTACTTGGGCTGCCTGGGGGCATCAGGATGGTCGCATGCTTAGCCACCAACCAAAACTGAATCATCAGCTTCCTCTCAGACATCGTTCTAGTTCTATGTCTCTTGTACCAAGAGTAGATGCACACATGAGAAACAATTTAATCCACTTCCTGCGGGAGTCCCCTACAGAGAATCCTACACTGAATTGGTGGCCTTAAGCTCAAGAACCCCAACAACCTGAAAGTTTGTGCAGAAGGGTGTCAAAGGACCTTGAGAAAACAGTAGTATGATTGGTCATCACCCTCCCACACACGCCATGCCAACACATATTCCCTGGCCATCATTAATGGGAACTTCTTAACCATTTGCCCAACTTCTATTCCAGTGACCTGGCAGACATCCAGCTGTGGATGGTGAACAAGGGTTTTGTCCCATTTGGCTCGAAAGTCACTGTCCATATAGAAATCCCGCAACAGCCGTGTAGAAGAATCTTGAAATACTGTTGTGCCTAGGTATTCTGTGGCTCCGCCATGTGACATGTCACAACTCCATAATATACCTTCGGCATGATGATATATGCAATAGTGATGGTTCATTGAAACCCTACTGTCTCGCCATAAACATCTATGAATCCTTCTTTTGACCCAAACATTTACAACATAAGGTCTTCCCATGAATCTCACTAGTGTCCAGTTTTCCATATATGTGCAAAAACGACCATGGCTTGGCTGCCTACCTCCAGTTGGTCATAGAACGTTAAGAGAGAAGCACACCTGTAGCTAGGGTGCATGTTTCTATTTGATCACTCCTCCCTCAATTCCAATCTTCCTTTGAAAAGGGAATCACGCACGAGCTAGTCTAGTTCGGAAGAAGAGGGGCGAAGATAACCTTCGGATCTCGGCGCTTGGCACTGTACGCAACTCTGTCAGACAGCCTTTCCAGGACATGTTCCCAGGAACCCTCCTCCTCGTTCGCAGCCTCTTCCAAAACCTCCATGAAGTGCAGCAGGTCCTCATCTGTAATCTGTATGGACATTCTCGATGCAGAAGAGCCACTACTGCTAATTGTATTGCTCCTGCCACAATAGTAATTGATTATTGTGAGCTTTGAAGTCCAACAATAAAACTGCAAATCTGTCATTCAGAACGAAAGAGCAACAATTTTGGTGATAGAAAACTGTTAATTGTGCAGCTAATGCTCGGCTTACAGGGACAAATCCCTATTGAAAGTATTCAATCTCTCATAAGCCTAGAAACCCTAGATACTGCTCAAAACCACAAGAAGCATATCAGCTTGCACCTTTGAGCAGATGCAGCACTAGATGTCGACCAGAGGGGAGAGAGCCGAACACAGCAACAATTGCAAGCGCTGCCCAGGTAGCCCATCCTACAATTCCACTCGTCCAGTCTTCGCTCCTATTCATGCTCATGCTCGATTTGGTCAAGGCCTTCTTGTCTTCCACATTGTGTAGCTTGCGTACTGCTCACGATTCATCTCGGCAGATCTGGAGCTTGCCTCTAGTTTCCGAATTCAACCAGCCACACCTCCAGACTTCGTCTATAAACCTTGAATCACCATGTTCACCCACTCAACCGTCTCCTTCTTCTTGACCAACGGATGTCATTCATTAAAACACAGAATATTCTATCGACAACTGTCTCGATTGATTTGGAAGCGTAATCGAAAGTATCGGTGTCAAACAAGCTGAAACGGTGAAACCCTTTGCGTAGTCCTACCTTAAGAAGGCAGGCCAACAAAACAAACGTCTCGTTTCATTTATTGATATTGATATATATATATATATATATACTGTATATAATAACAGGGGGATTGTAGCCCTGGAGGCTTTATTAAAGGTAAGGAAAAATATATATTGATTCTGCAAATTGGACTTTTTAAAAACAAATAAAAAAAATTGGAGGAACATTCTGCAGATTGGATGAAAATTCTGAGCCCTTCTTCACGTTCGGAAAGGCCCCTCTCCGAGAGCCTTCCCCTACACATAGAGCGCCCCAGGCCAGCCCAAAACTATCATTTCTATGGTGTCCTGTGACACAGCCTTTTTGCTATTCTCTACTATGAGAGCACATGGCACAGGGCTCACGGCAGGCCAGCCAAACATGTGTTTGGAGAGCAAAATGAGTAAGGTAGAGCGGGAGGGGGCGCTGTTTGGAAGCTCACAAGACGCAGGGGTGGGGGAGGGAAAGGAGGAATGGGGCGGGAGGAGAGCTGTCCATTCATGACACTGGCAATGTTGCTTGTCTGCACGCAGGCTCATCATCGGTTTTTTCCCGCGCTCATGTGGTTTGCCCTTGTCGTTCTGTTTCTCCACATTCTTACCGACTGCTCATAGCTTACGTGAGTAAAGGTGTCACATATTGCGGTACAGCTGAGGTGCGAGGATTTGGGAGTCTCTCAGGCAACCAAAGTGCAGCAGCTGATCCAATGTGCAGAGACTGGCATCTCTAAACTAGTGGGAACTGATTAGGGTGAATGAAGGCTTGGTGGTTAAGTAGAGGTAATTGAGGAAGCTGATGGATTAGACAATGTATTGGACTGTAACTTGCTCTTCTCAATGTTCTTCTTTGTTGGAACTTAAAATCTTATCTTCTCGCTGTCCTTTCCCCGTATGAAATTTTCCTACAAATGTCATGTTTCTTTCTCGCAATGCCCCTTCCGTCAATTAGCCTGACAGGCTCTTGTACAGGCATATGAGTGGGGCCGATGCTTTCGGCAGAGATCCCTTTTCAACCAAGATGGGACTATCAGCTTCTCTGCCAAGGTCAATCTGAAGAGGGAATCTTGATGTGTCAGTTGTAAGTATATAACACCCACCAAAGCGACTTCGAGATGGTGGGATGCGGTTCGGAAAATGTGGAGCCTAGGACGAAACGTGGGATCTTTCCCTGATCCTTCCTTCATTCGATACTTCATCCTCCGCTATCTTGCAATGAAGACGAAGACCTCACGGAAAGCAGACTGCTATTTCCCTTGCATAAGCATGTTGTGACCTATGCACCAAAAAGCAAGCCCTTTAAGCAACTTTGGTCCAAAGAAAAAGGATGGCGACCCTAACTCCTGGAGTTCTCCTGAAGCTTCTGCAGCACATGAACTCGGATGAAAAAGCTACAGGAGAGCACCGCTCTGCTCTTTTGCAAGTCATTAGCATTGTGCCTGCGCTTGCAGGCAGTGAACTTTGGCCGAATCAAGGATTTTACATTAGAGTCTCTGACTCGTCCCATGCAACGTATGTTTCCCTGGCAGAAGAGCACGATGATCTCATACTGAGTGATAAGCTGCAGCTTGGGCAATTCATTCATGTTGACAGGCTCGAAGCTGGGTCTCCAGTCCCTCTTCTCCGAGGTGTCCGGCCCCTTCCAGGCAGGCATCAATGTGTAGGAGCTCCTGAAGATGTTGTTGCCACTGTTGTTCCTTCTCTTCAGATCAGCGTTGCAGTGCATCCTGATCACTTCTGCTCTTTGGATTCAATTGACAGTTGTCAAGCATGTTTCTCTCGCACGTCATCCAATAGATTTGACCCATCATCTGCAGAAAGTGTTGCAGCTAAGTTTGCTGAAAGATCTTCTGCATCAAATGGGGCAGAGCCTCATGTTTATGGCAAACATGAAGACAGGTTGGCGTCACATTTTCCCAAAGGTTCCAAGGTGCAGCATGAAGAGCTAGGGTTCTCCTCAAATGGGTCTGCCACGCGGCCTGCAAATGACTTTTGTGCTCAACTCTCGGAGAGGCCGACTCTGAGTTCTTCATTAGGGTCTGAATCTTTAGTTGAACAGAGGAGGAAAGATGAAGGGCGGTCCGGCTCCCGACCAAAAGGCAGAGTTGTAAAGTCTAAGGTGTTTCTTGACTGTTCTTCAACCTCTTTGCCGCGACGCTCCTGCCCAATTTCTACTTCGCCCTTGAATTCACATGGAGCTACAAATTCTTTGCTTACAGACAGAGGATCACCTGCATCTAAATTGTCTTCTGTGGACAAGATGATGTTCAGGAGGGGTGTTAAACTGGGTGCTGATGAAAGAAAAATCCCTCACAAAGAAGCTTCTGTTCTGATTTCCTCTAGGTCCAAGCAATTGTCTCCCAGTGTGAAGAGAGCAATGAGCGCAGGGAAAGTCATCCATAGAATGAGCGTCGGAGATGGCAGTAAGCGGCGCTCTCTAGGTGGTGGATGTCCTTCTGGAGATGTGGCCACTGTCAGCACCAAGGGTTTACGTAAAAGCTGGGAGGGAGCCATTGGAGTGAAGGATAGCAGAGATCGAACAGCCTCCAACAAGCAAGGCAAAGGAGATGTCAAAGCTACTGTCCTCTCCACTGTAGGTGGCTTGCTAATTTTATTGTGCTTCTTCAGTTAGACAAGACATGGTCTTCCAGCTGACGATTTGTGTGTGATTATTTCTGAGACTTTGGGTACTAGTTGTGATGGAATATTCATTTTGAAGGTCCACCCTGGGCTATATGATACTTTTGAGGATGTATGTACTTTGCCTCAGCAGTAACTTGTCTTAGAAAAAACAAGCCACAGCAGTTTGCTTGTAATCTGTTTCTCTCTAGAGATCCGGGATATTCTCACCAGAGAGTGACCCTCTTCAGGACCATCAAGAACATTGTCCCTGCACCTGTGTTCACCAACTTTCAAAATCTTGAGGCTGAGCCTAAAGCCCTGGCCCTCTTGGGGTCTAATTGCTGGGCAGCTCACACACAAGTTGATGCTGTGTGAAGAACTTTCTCGAGGATATCTGGAAATCCCGAACTAATTGTCTTTATCAAGGTAAGTCACACTACCGGAGTGAGCCCCTCACAAAGGTAGTGCTCCCTTTTGTTCCACCCAAACTGGGCGCAGGGTCTATGGCCACAAGGCCACAGCAAACAATGTCTTATGAGTACATTCTCTCTAGAACACAAAAAAGTATTGTGAGTTAATGTTTGTCAACACTTCATGGACTGTGGGAACTCTGTCCAGGCAGGTAGTGGGCCTGTCACCAAGCCGTAATTGAGGCCACTTCGTGGGGGTTGGGGGTTCCCCCAATTGTAGGTCAGAGTATGTGCAACTAGAGAAAATGGAAATATGGTCCACCCTTCAACTTGGGAGGTGGGAAAAGCCTTGAAGTGCAAACCTCAAAAAGCTTTGACTGAAAGTGAAAACACTTGCTATTGATATCCTTCAGCGGCCACGAGTTCCACTTTGTAAAACTGGCATGGTTTTGTCTGGAAGACTCGGTATGGATTTTGCATGCTGGTTTAGGCTGGCATTTGAAGCTTACCTCGCTTGACTTTTATTGTTTGAGGCAGCAACTCCTTTGTTAGGGGATGAAATTTGTCATGCAATCTATCATGTGACAAGTGTTTCTTCGATGTATAGGTTTCAGTTTCAAGGAAGACCAGTGACAGGAATGGGAGTGCTACACTGACCAGGGGGCAGGACAAGGGCCTTTCATCTCCAAAAATGGCACCTGCTAAAGTGCATGTTAAAGTCTCAAACTTTACCCCTGTGAAGAGGGCTGTCTCTCCTATAGATCCTTGTCTGCCATCAACCATAAACAAGGAGGTTATTATCAACAAAATGTGGACAGATGGCAGTGTTTCATGGGAATCCCTTCCCACAACTCTGGCAGCACTCGGCAAGGTATTTGCTACATCAATAGAGTCTGTAATTTGGCTATGCTTCAAGTAGCATGAGAAGCTTGCCAACCAGAGGATATCACAGTGTGAGTGTGGCCTTTTCCATCAAGATTACTTGCATATGGATGGTGTGCAAATGAATCCCCAGATAACAGAGATCTTTTGGTTAACAGCTGTGAAGATTTGAAGACTTGGGAAGCTTACATTTGCATGATTTGAACTATCAGGAGGCCAGACAAACAAGGGATGCAGCTTCATCAGCAGCAGTAGAAGCTCTGCAGGAGGCTTCAGCAGCAGAGAGTGTTCTTCGAAGTTTGAGGCAAGGGATAGGAAATTGTTGGGCTTCACTTTTTGAGTTAAAAAACCTTTGCTTATTGTCATTATTCGGTGTTAGACAAGCAGCTTGCATGCAGAAGTGATATAAATCGCTGTCTTCGCCATGGTGCCCTTGCGTCTTTCAAGGACGAGAGTACCATCTATTCATTTATAGCATGATAGCATCACAGTTCTTGTGATCCCATTTGAATACAAGCTGGTACACTGGTAAAACTAGGCATGCTTCCATTGGCGAGCATTGATTCTGCCAGTGTGTGATATGTATAAAAATGATAAACCTGTGTACTTTTCAGTTGAGGACTGCTGTGTTGTTTGTGATTTGTGAGTTTACCGCATTAATAATTATAGTTCCCAAAACAACATTCGACCGAGGACTCGGGACAACGAGGAGCTGAAAAACATGTGAGGAGTTGGTAGAAGCTTCAGCTCATCTGAACTCTTTTGTTCGTCACATCATTGCTCCACTCTAATCCTTCGCTCTAGTTTGGCACCTTTCAAGCACTCGTTCTAAGCTTGTCAAGCCTTTGGTTGTTTAGCTTTCTAAACCATATTTGATGATTTAAGCACAGTGTAGCTATGAGATTAGTTTGTCAACCAAAATCATGGATGCTGCTCGTAAAATCCTTCAGCCCAGATGTACAAATGCCGATGAGGTATTCTCTTTCAAGGTTACTAGATATTGCTTTTCTTGGATATGGGTCGCTGATTGAAACCTGGGATTGCTTGCATACAGCATGTTTGCTGAGCTGTGCTCATTGGCAAGGACAGAGCTTCCTCAGCCATCCGTGGAGCGGTTTCTGTGTCTTCACCAGTCTTTGAAAGAGGCAGTCGCAGTGGCTGATGCAATGGCCAGCACCAGGCATGCTGCTGAAACAGCAGGAGATGATGCAAACGGCACCTCACCAGAGAAAGTCCAAGTTGTTGCAGAGAAGGCACGTATTGCAGCGGGATGGGTAAATGCGGCATTGTCATCAGATTTGGCAGTCTTCTCACTTCAGAGCAAGCAAGCTCGGGCCAAGAGTGCCATCAACCAGCAGGTGGTGGTTTTGCTGGATGGATCGACCAGCTTGGCACCACTCGGCACTAGTACTTCCCCATCCTCAGCCTCCACTGCAAGGTCATTGACAACCCCAGCCTCTGCTAATGCTCGGACAGCCTTGTCTTCTGTGACTCAAACTGGGAATGAACGTAGGCGAGATAATAGGGATCCAAGGCCCCAATCTCCAATGAAATCACCAGTGCTTGCTTCTCGGCGCAGCCCTGGCAGAGTTGTTTCATTGAAGAGCTGCAGCACAAAAGGTCCGAGTAAGGACTTGCCAGACACTGAGGTAAAGTCACCTCCCATGGTTTCCAATTGGGTCAAGGGAACAGGACTGACAGAGACAGCTGAGCTAGCAAAGCAGCTTCAGAGTGAAGCACAACGCTGGTTTCTCCACTTCATGGAGGGCGCCCTTGACAGTGGCTTCCGAGTCACAAGTGTAAGTGACAGAGGTGCTAATTTTCTGGCTTCTAAAGTTGTATCTCAACAAGACAATAGTCACATTGCAGCCATGTTGTCACAATTGAAAAGAGTAAATGACTGGTTAGACCAGGATCAGGTGGGTTCTGGGCAGGGAGAAGTGCCAGATCCAAAGGTTGTGGACACCAAGGCAAGGCTGAAGCGGAAAATTTATGAGTTTTTGATGCAGCATGTAGAATCTGCTGCCTCTGCACTAGGTAACGTCTCATCTGTGCTGTTATTGTCGAAGATTCCAGGTCAGATGGCTAGGTGACACTACTAAGTTAAACCAATTTTTTGTGATAGAATCATAAATCTTGGTCACCTGCTTTGCAGATGATTTCTTTACAGGGATTAGTAATGATCAACTATTCGTCCCAATGTAGAGCCCAGTGGCATAGAAATGAATGAGATGTTCTGAAGACAGTACAAATTGGAGTTTTTTTGTGGTGCCCTTGTACTTCTTGACTGTTTGGCAACATGTGCACTGTTGTTGCACTTGTGGAAGGAGATTTGGGTTGGTGTCTGGTGGAGGATAATACTGTTGTTGGAATTTTTGGTGACTGTGTTGCTTCAAATAGGCAGATGTACATTTTTGCCAACAGAAAACTTGTAGTAAACCCTGAAGGGCATATGAGGTACAATTTGAAAATGGTCTCTCTCCCATGAGCTACTGGGTAATGGGGTTCAGAACAAGCATGTCATCTTGGCATCTTGGGTAGTTCCGGAGACTTACTGTATGGTCCCAAGAAATTCCTCCTTAATGTACTTTTTGGTTGAAGTTGTCCATAAATCCACATAGTAGAAATCAGGGCAGAACTTGTAACAGGAAATTAGAGTCCTTCAGAGTCACACATACTGTATGTGGCCCTTTGGCCCTCAACCAACTCTGCGGACAGTGTCCATGTTTACTTGGTATAATGTAAATGAAATATGTGGCATGCCTTGGACATGAGTTTTTTATTGGCCCTGCCTTTAGCAGGGACCACGAAGTGCATCCTTATATCCCCAGCTGGGCACAGGTTCGTTGTGGCTCCTTATGTGTTGCATTGCTGGATGAATGTAGTTACTATTAGATGAGCTTTGTAGATGAATCTCCAGTGGATCCCACATTAGTATATTCCAATTGTGGATGAATGTGAATATGTAGAGCAATTTAGATTATTTTCATTGTTTTTCTTAAAAACAAATTTAGAGAACAGGGGTTTATTGCCCTGATTAATTTTATTAATAACTTAATATGGGGAAAAATTTTAAAACCCCGGTTAAGCCATAAGGCACACACACCGTCGTGTAGTAAGAGCCGCGCATCCACCCAACGATGGATTTTGAAGAACCTTAATGTTGGGACGGATCCCGAGGAAGAAGACCACTTGAATGTAGGCGGGCCTACTAAGAACTGGTGGTCCCTAAACCAACCGACCTTTGACCTTACTAAAGCTAAAATGAGAAACAAAGAACATTGATCTTCCTCATTGACTTTGCCTAAAGCAGAAGGATTTAAGAGTAATTGAGTTTGGAGGCCTTGGATGAAGTTTTTATGTGTTTCCAGTTGACATCTCGCTCAAACTCCGGTGAAAGTGATTCCAAGGTGGCCCCAGGTACTGCAGAACGCTGCGTGGATTTGATCTGCACTCCAGGAATTTCGGTCCATGTCTGCACACGTTTTAGCCCATGCTTTACGAGCTTCAGTGTGGAGATCGTAAAAAATGCTGGAGAGGAGAGAGAATATCGTGGCTGTCTTTCCAGAGAAGGTATTCTTACAGCGGATTTTCCAGAGATGCCACAATGTCGACCCTCTGAGGGTTTCAAATAGAAGACAGCTCACAGCTTTGTTTTTTGTATTCCTGTCATAGTTTAGTAGCAAATGAGTTTCAGAGAGAGGCCTTGGATTCTAGTTTAGGTAAAAAAAAATCGCTAGAGGCCATATCTTGGATGGTGCTTGGCAGTGAAGCAGACAGTGTTCCAGGGTTTCCTGCACGGCGGTAGAGCAGCAAGCGCAAAGGACTGATGCATGGAACCGGAGCCACTCACCTACTTTAAGAACTCGATTTGCTACTTGCCACAGAAAAGCAAATTTTTTAGCAAGACGAGATTTGATCCATACCGAGCCCCAAATAACCGACCACCTCTCTTCTCGAAATCCATGGGCTTCCCATTTTAAGTCCCACTTTGAGAGCATTGGTTGAGTTTTTGAGAGTACCCTGTATCCTCTTTTTGTTGTATAAGAAAAGAAGGGGTATGGTGACCTGGCGAAACTCCAGGACCACTCAGTAGGGTCGATATCGAGTTCTAGCAAAGGTCTTTCAAGAATCCAAACGAAGGTATTAGAGGCAAGCCAGTCATGAAGTGGAACTGTCAGCGGGGGTAACGGGTTGAAGGCTTTATCAGGAGAAGACCAACAACAGATTATAATCGGAGTTAGAGGGATGTGTTGGATGGATTGTGGGAGGGTGGAAGAGAGAGTGAGCACCAGTGTAGATGTGTGATGCGAAAGGAGAAGATAGTGAGCTGCTGTGGTGTCACATACTGGACAAAAAGGATTGATAACTGACCCTGGTAGATAGCCAAGCCCCACGTGTTGTCCACCAATTCTGAAAGGCCTGTTTCAAGGATGGTTAACCAATGAGGGTTTATGGATGTAATGAGGTCTTGATAGCCTTGGGACGCTCTGCCTTTACCTACCAGCTCTGAAATATATTCCAGGGGTTGCAGAGCTGTGTTTTTCCAAACGTTGTTGATCTGGCTGATTCCCAGGTTATCCCAATTGGACCAGCGTTTGGCCTGGTTGCGCTGGGAAGGATTCGGGGTATTTGTATTAAGAAAAAGGTGCTGCCTGAGCACTAAGTTCAAAGGTTGGGCTTTGATCAGGTCTTTGCGAAGCTTGCCCCATGCACGCCAGATGTTTTTCGAGAGAGGTGATCCTACTTGAGGTTGAACCCATGGGTGATCCAACGAAGCGAGGGTTGCCATGTGGGTACCTTGAGGGGGGAAGATACAGTGATGTGATCATGAACTAAAAATTTCCAGCAACCTAATCCATTTTCCAAGAAGGGCATTAATTTGAGTTTCCAAATCCAATACACCCAGTCCACCTTTCTTTTTAGGGAGGCATATTTGCTTCCAACCGACCTGTAGTCTTTTGTTTTCTGTGGTCTTGTGTGCTCCCCAGATGAAGTTTCTAAGGTAGCGTCTAGCCTCTTGGACCTGTTTTGAGTCTGGACGCCACGATGATGAGTAAAACCACATGCCAGCTGAGCAAATTTGGTTTGCCTCCAAGACCCGACCTATGAGCAAAAGGTGCTTTGAGCCCCAGTAAGAGAGTTTTTTTTTTAGCTTTAGCATTGTTGGGGCAAATTTTTGATCATCTGTGAGGTCGATTCCGAAGGTATAGCCCAGGAGTGTTGTTGTTTCACCTGGTTTAAGCCACGTTAGACCATGGTTGGAACCCCAAGTAGGTGGCGAGCCCAGTGTGGAAGTTGAGTGGTCTCCAACAAGCAGGGCTGATGTTTTGTTTCTTGTAACAAATCCTTTGCCAATCTGTGCCTCAACACATGCTCAATTCCAAACCTGGACCTCATTGGCTGCTCAGCCCTTGAGACGATTGCAGCTCCCCAGGCTTCCTGTGTCACGCCCTTGATATTTTGAAAAGGCAAGCCCCCCGCAATTCTCATCACGTCTGATGACTTGGAGTGTGTTGAAATATCCCTTTGGGTTCAGACCTCTGATGTCAAACACTTCCTCAGAACGAATCCACCCAACACTGGCCCGGAAATTCTATTCAAGTACAAGATTCAGGAATTCTTTGAGGCCTCTCTCCCTCACTATTTCTTGTCTCCCTCGACTAGAATTTCATGGGGGGCCTACTTGGAAGATCACCCCGGTTTAAGCTGCAGACCATCAACTCAAGTGTTGGCTTTAATGGAAGAGGTAGACATTTACCATATGCTGCCACCTCTGGGTGCCATCTGGACTTACAAACAGTGGCTATCATCCCCCGCTCCAGATAAGGAACCAAGACACTTTGGTGAATGGTTTCCAACTGCTGTCAGCCTTCTTGGACCTGGAAATTGACGAAGAAAATCATAGGATGGATCTACAAAGGACTAGAAACTACATCAACGGAGTCAGGGTTCATTATAAAAATGCAGAAGCTGCTTCAGAATCCTTGGACACCAACGATGTCTCCTCTCCAGATGACATCAGCACTGATAAAGACAACCAGCTGGCTGCTGCAGTCACCATCATGCACATCTCCCCTCCAGTTAACGAGGTCACCAGCCCTGCTTCCCCACCGACCATTGTGGACGCAAGTCAATATCTTCCCAGTGAGGATCCCTCCCCAACAGTTCGCCTTCCCAGTTCCCCGCCTGCTCTCCACCAGGTTCTCTTCTCTCCCTCTCCATGCTATTTCTTCCAAGTGCTCACTAAAGATCCTAGCAGATGTTGGATGTTGTGCCAAAAAAAAAAAAAAATCAACCCTGGGGGAAACAAATAAGGCACATGTTACCAACCTTCGACTTGGCAGACTACATCCCTTCAGGAACGCTTCCTTCGGATGGCCGATCACTGACAGATACCCTCAAATCACCTCTCTGTTTTCAGCTGACTTGTCAAGTTAAATAAACACAGTGTGAAACTAACTAGAATAAAGCTAGTTATTTATATTTAACACTTGGATTTGGTTCAAGTGTTAAGTCAGGTGTCAAGTTTAGCTTGACACCTGAACCATCTTATCTTCACGAGAGCGTCAGTCGTGCGGCTCATCTCTCTCGAGTTGAGCCTGCGCGACCGAGCTCCTTCACTGCTTAGAATCTGAGTGTGCTTATGAAGGGAGAATAGGATGTTGTGGGGTGGAGTCCCCATAGCTTGGGGTGCCCCTGGCTCGACTCTTAGTTTAACGAGTGATGGTGTTGTATTTCATGTCCTTGTGTCAACACTGTAAGTTTAGTTTTCAATCACTCGAGAGAGATGCTCTATCTAGTTTTCTAGTGCTAAGCTAGATATGATATTTTTGTTTTTAAGCACTATTATAATATAGCTTGGTCACGGGGAGCCTGCAGTTAGACTGGCTATGTGTGCCGAGTGGAGCAGAACAGGAAGCTTGAGATGTTGCTGCAATTTTTGTCAATCTGTGGTTATATCTGATAATGGGGTTAAGTAGCAGCAATACAGAAAGAGGATAGACAGAGGAGCCGGACGATGCACCGGAGAGCGGTAGCCATGAGGCGGGCTGTGGGGCAGGTTGTTGCTTCCTGCATGAACGCAGGATTTTCCTCTCCGTGCCAGCAAGGTGATCAAGTGTGAGTATGTTGTTCGTGCTTCTACAACAGGAGTTGGCCACAAGGCCATCCTCCCTTCCATTTGATGAGGGTGAGGTGGATGGAAGGAGGAGACTATAGCAAGTAGACAATCAAGAAAATGTTTCTTCGGCTCTGCAGATTGTGTATTGCAATATTGGCAACCCACAAGCTCCTAGTCAGCCACCGATTACAATTTTTCGAGAGATAATTGCTCTTTGTGACCATCCTGCTCTTCTTGACAAGTCAGAGACACAAGCTGTCTTCAGTGCTGATGCAATCGCTAGGGCTTGGCGAATTCTTGAAAGTATACCAGGCCGAGCCACAGGTGCTTACAGTCATAGTCAAGGAATTAAAGCATGTCGAGATGACATTGCAGCTGGTCTCATTGCTCGCAATGGATTTACAGCAACGCCAGATGACATCTTTCTCACTAATGGAGCAAGTCATGGGGTGCAAATGATGATGCAATTGCTTCTGAGCTCAGAGAAAGATGGAATTCTATGTCCAATCCCACAGTACCCCTTATACTCGGCATCAATTACATTATATGGAGGCACCTTGGTTCCATATTATCTTAATGAGAGTGCAGGATGGGGCTTGGATATGACTAATCTGAAGCAGCAGCTTCAGGCAGCACGTGCGTCAGGCACGAACGTTTGTGCTCTTGTAGTTATCAACCCTGGAAACCCTACTGGCCAGGTTCTGTCAGAGGAGAATCAGCGGAGTGTTGTGCAATTTTGCAGGGAGCACGAATGTGGGCACACGAGAAACTTTGGCACATATTCTCGGCTTGTATGGTGATGTGCACTTGCAGCAACAATGGGCAGCTTGCCATGGCAAACCTGCGACCTGGCTCTATGAGCAGAGAGCGTTGAAAAACTAGTCTTTTTTGTACACACAAAACATGTGTGTACCTAAAGGCCTGTGAAGCAAGAGCAACCGTCAGGCGCACGTTCCTGGTAAGTCTGAAGGCATTGGAGCCCGCCAGAAAGCCCGACTTGCACAGAGACGAGCAGGAGACTCCCACTGCAACCTGCATTGAGACAGCCGCCATAGCTCCTAAAGCCAATCCTTCAGCTCTGTGCAATCAGTACGCCCTCTCTTGCCGCCCTCTCAAATGCTGATGCAAACTCCACCTTACACAGAGAGAAAGCATGACCCAGGTGGAGAAGTCCATTCATGTAAGGATTGGGGAAGTTTCCAAAGAACTTTTCACCTTCTTTTGAGTTTTTAAATTTGAAAAAAAAAAAAAAAAAAAAAAAAACCTTTTGATCTAATTTAAATGATTTAGAGCCTAATTGGTCATAACTTTGTCAAATGGACTCCGTTTGACTCAGTTTTTGGGGGGATAGCTGCAGAAAGGGGAAATCTATATATCTAGGTTTTAGTTTTTTAAACTCTGCTAAAAATCTATGGAATTTTTTGAGTGTGAGTGTGTTATGAAAGATCCACAATTCTGTTTCTAGAACCTGTTGTGGTCTACATGAGAGACAAATCTGGGGATGTCCTCCTTGTATGGCTGGGGGAAATGAGGACGTAATTGAAGGGCAGGTCTTTTCTCTTAGCCTGTGCACACAAGGGGACAAGATTTATGTTTCTCAAAGAACTCAAACTGATTTGAGTGGAGAGCAGTTGGACGAGTTGATTGCATACTGGGAGTCAGGCATTAGCAACAGACAATAAACTGCTGTAGTTGGCGTTGAGGGCCTCAATATTGCTTTGCACAGTCAGAACTCTGTTGGAGCAAGGAGTTCTGTAGCTATAGGTAAGATACCAAAGTGGGTGGAAGCTAGGCTTGGAACACAGCCAAAGACAGCCCCGGGGACCAAGGTATTCAGCCACAAGGTCGTGGTGTACTGGAGCAGAGGAGCAAGAGCTACACAAGTTTTTGCAATCAGACATGGTTGCAGTCGGACACGCTCTGCACAAGGCAACCGCGAGCGGGGGTTCATTAGCAATGACAAGTTTGTTCTGCTTGAAGGAGATGCAGTCATTCGCAATGAGGACACTCGCAACCGTCTCAAAGCTTTCGAGTGCAGGTGCCCTGAGCCACTGGGATATGACCCTTAAATTGCAACAGGTGCCCACCCGTGTCACTATTAGAATTAGTACTGGAGCCTTATAGTGTCACGTAGGGGAGGTGCACGTTGTGAGTGTCATCACGGAGTTACCCAAGGGTGTTGAGGGGAGTACAACTACAGGCAGTAGTAGTGAGAGTGGGTTCACAAGACGAGGTATTCGGTTCAGACCACCTTCACCTCCACCCTCGACTACTGTAGAGTCTGACACAGACCCGGAGGCTTCATCAACAGGTGTGCAGTTTTCTTCGCCATTATTGTGGGACGACATGGAGGAGATGTATGGAACTACTAAGGGGCCTCGTATGTACTCTGGAGCTGTGGGCACAATCGAGCTGGATGACTTTATCCAGGAGTTCGACAGCTGGTGTGATTTGCAACAGATGCGCAATCCACAGCTGTTCACCCCATTCATGGCGTGGAAGGGATTGTTCCAGCATTTGGAAGGCCCGCCTATGGACGATTACCACGAGTTCAGGCAAGGACATGAAGCAGAGATTGAGGAGTGGAGGATGTATTGGTCTCCTGACTACGTCGCCATTACTCGAGGCACAACGCGACCAGTAGCGGCATCAACACCAATATCTCCCACGGCCAGCACTAGTAGTGAAACAAGTAGTGGAACAAGTAGTGCCGGTACTTCTGTAGAAGGTGCTACTACTTCTCCTGCACGACTACAACACATGTGCCTAGATTCAGCCCGGTGGTGGAGTTCTTCCAGAAGTTGCGGAGGAACTACCAAGGTGTACGGACAGAGAAGCTGCGAAGTTTGCAAGACTTCCAATGCAAATCCAGTGAGAGCTTGCGAGAGGCCTACACTCGTATGAGGCGCTTGATAAGTGTGACCCAAGGGGTTACTAAAGCTCAGGCAATCCAGTTCTGGTATGGAATTTTGGATAAAGAGCTCAGGAGAAGGGTGCGGGATACAACCCTGTTACAAGCAGCCCAACCCACATTAGTAGATGTGTTTCTGTTGGCTGAGCGGATTGAGCTCAACATGGTGGAGGAGCGAGTTGTTACCATTGGATTTGGCAAGGACATGCCTGCACGAGGCGCAGCTGCCAGCCCACAGGCACAAGGGACTGCCCAACAGCGTGGTCAGGGGGGCAAGGTTTCCCAACCCAAATTCCATGGAGCTTACAGGGAACCTCAGGTGCAGAGGCTAGTAGCATCTTTTGTAAGCCAACAGCAACTTGGGGTGATATGTTGGATATGTGGAGGACCTCATGTCAAGAAAGATTGTCCAGAGAGTGGCAAAAGGTCGGCACAAGCACAGCCTACACAGTTGCAGTGTGGGCATTGTGGCAAGTATGGGCATGGAGATGCCCAGTGTTATGACTTGCACCCTGAGTTGCGGCAAGGCCAGTTCCAAGGGAACAATGGTAACCGATGGCAAGGTAGAGCACCTCAGAGAGGACGAGGTGGTCAAGCACGAGGTGTAGGACGAGGGCAAGCACAGTATGGCCAATGACGTGGAGGTCAGGGCGTTGACCAAGGCATGACCAACCGGCTTCAGCAACTAGAGCAAAGGCTTGCTGCCATGGCCACAGCTCAGGTGGTACCAGCTCCAAGACCTGAGGGTCCACCTCCTGTTCCTCCTCAGCAGCGTCATCCTGACGGAGGAGACATGGGAGGCATGGGATTTATGTGTGGGACAGCACTACCACTAGTGCAGGTGGAGTCTGCTGCAGCCGTCACTCGAGGAGCAACACGAGTTCCTGAGCCACGAGGTGCAGAGGTGGACTTAGATCCACAGCGTGGGGAGGCAAGCCATCAGGCTAGGTTGCCACAATCATTCATCTTGGGGGAGACAGTGTCGACGACATCCATGGCACCTAGTTCTCGCCCGACAGATACAGAGGCCGTTATTGTGCCATTGGGGAGAGCTACACGTGCAGCACTGACACCTGCTGCCAAGGCTAGTGCAGCCAGTGTGTTGTTGGGGGCAGCCGCCTTTGTGTGTCAAGCCCCACTGTTCTCGGCAACCATGATTGCGACGCCGGAGGTAAGACCAGCTGCAGTGTTCAGACTAGCAGCAACACTCTACGAGAGTGGGGAGGTCACTTCATTTTCTGCGGAGTTAGTGGAAGGTGTAGTGGCAGAGGGATCCTCGGATTTGAGGGTCAAGACTTCCACGGCTGCGCCATGGCAAGCTGCAACTGCCAGGTTGACGGAGCTGCCAGCTAGGCCAGACTTTGAGCGCGCCATGGTGACACCTGGAGTTGTCTTGTTAGACAACCAGGATGACATTTTCTCTTTGAGTGGACCGGCAGGCAAGAGGTACCGGCCACTGCGGGTCTTGTTGGACTCGGGAGCTCAGCCACTAATGTTGGGCAGAGCTGCTATTGCATGTTTGGGCTTCATGGAGGCGGATATGGAGCCTTGTCCTTTCCAGATACAGACATCTCTGGGATGATCAGAGCAGGCTTGGGGCATGACACGGCGTAAGTTGGCCATTAGATTACAGCCGGATCATCCTATAGATGGCTCAGTGATGCGAGCCAAGGCCATTGTGACAGATGCGGTCTCTTACGATGTCCTCGTTGGTGGGGCAGATCCCATGGGCTTCACCCTGGATTTTTGGGATGAGTCAGCATCCTACAGGCCTGGATGGCAGTCAGGGAATGGTCGTCGTGTACAGCTCCCTGTGACATTCATTGGGGATGTTGTTGCTGCCCAGTGGGGCAAGATGCCAACACTAGCAGCCTTCACAGCTGCAGTTAATTGGCCTGGAGAGTTGCTGGAGGGCAATGCCCATGCAGAGGATGTGCCACCTCCAGCAGAGCAGGATGATATGCATGGTACGGCGGAGTTGTCTGCCATGGTTGCTCACACTCCATTGTGGGGTACGAGCAAGGATTTACAGCAGGCTGCTGATAGACGGGTGCAACAAGCCTGGGTAGAAGCCTTCGTACCGTCAGGAGAGGAGGAGAATGCGGTGATTGCACCAGGACCATCTCAGTTGTCGCCATTGGACACCACACTTCTTGTGTGGCAGTGCCCGGATGAAGGCATATGCCTTCTGGACTTGTTTGGCGGAATCAACAGTGGATTGGCTGTAGTGCTGCAGGCAGGTGTACGAGTTTGACGTTACCTGTATGTGGAAAGGGATGAGACTACATGACGCGTCTCACTGCGCTATGTTGCTCAGTTGGTGTAGCAGTACCCTGCTTTGTTGCTAGTGTCTACAGTTCGTGGATACCAACAAGCATTGCCAGCAGACATCTCTTTGCTGGGGGCGTATGATTTGGAGCGGGTTGACCCTATTCACTTGGTAGTGGTAGGTTGGCCCTGCCAAGGGCATTCATCAGCCGGGCATGGCAATGGGTTACAAGACTCAAGGTCACGCCTGTTTTGGGAGATGTTGAGGGTCCTACGCTATTTACAGCTTCAGCATACAGACTCTCCGGCATATATCTTGGAGAATGTGCCATTGATGGGTGATTCTCGAGCCAAGGTGATGGCCAGTGTGCATCAAGTGCGGTCTGGGCTTGGGTTAGCAGTGTTGCTGGACGCAGCTGCAGTGGGGTTACGGGCTCATCGCCCACGACTATGGTGGACCAACTTGATGCCACCTGCACTGCTCAAGCGTGCATTTGATGGGGTGCAGCGGCCACCACACCTGACGGTGGATAGCATTTTGGACATAAGGAGGCAGTCTCAGCATGTGAGACACGATGACCGATCACCTTTGGCAGTGGTCAATAAGGTGGGTCACCCACAAGCCGCATTGCCTACACTGCTCAGCTTTCCAGGATCTCATGCTTTTCGGGATGGTGGACCTAGCCTCTTGTGGGATAGCCAATTGCAGCAATTAGTGGAGCCCAATGCTGACGAGCGCGAGCGGGCGATGGGTTTTACCACTGGTACCACGGCGGAGCCATCTCTTTCTGAGGCATCACGTCGTCAGGTGTTGGGGCAAGCAATGGATCTCAATTGCTTGACCTGGATTATCAGCTTGACTATGGCTGAGCAGCGCCGAGTACGGAGTACACTTCCCTTGATGGTCTCCCTGCTTACCGAGACGGTACAGGCAGCGAGTGGGGGCGAATAGGTGAGGACCACGAGGTGCAGGCCGCATCCATGGCACACGTGGGAGGTGCTCAAGGTTCAGAAGGAGTTGGCAGCCAAGGCGGCGGTGATGGATGAGGTTGGGGATTTTTCTCGGGTTGAGGAGGTCCTCAAGGATGGGATGATGGGGCAGGATGAGACATTGTCACTGACAAAAGAGGCGGTGGTCACTGCTCAAGAGGTTGCAGCATAGCAACCACGGAACGCGTCTTCTACCTCTAAGCCTGCTGGACTCAAGGTTGCAGTCACAGAGGACAACTGGGAGCCTGATGTTGGACCTATAGTCACCGGAGGAGAGAGACGATGTATAGTTGATAATTTCACAATTGTCAAACAAGAAATCACGGACAAAGAATCCAGCCCCTTTTTGACTGCGTTTGGCAGAGGCTGCCTTGAAAGTACACATCTTACCTGCCCATTTATAACCATTCACATCTCCAACCAGTTTATCCGACGTTTCCCATGTTTCTGCCCAGCACAGATATGAATATCATTAGTCCGAAGAACTTGTCCCACTTCGAGTTGTTTCCTTTGGTTGAAAGTCCACATCTTCCACAACGTAGGTCCAAAAATCATTGCTCCTGGATGGCCAACCGTTCTGCAAAGGGGGGACAGTCACCCCATGGATTCATAGCATCAAACATCATGTCACACCCTTTGTGGTTGTCTCCCTTGGTCCAAAATGCCCTCAACTGTGAGATTGGGTGGCCGTTGGATGGAATCGTATGCTCTCTTGAGCAGCTCTGGTGGTGCAAGATTGGGTCGCTGAAAATTCCCGAAAAATAGCAATGTGGGGCTATCTTGGGACAATGGTTGGAGCCTTGAAGAGATATCAAGGGAAAGGACTCTGGTTCAAATTTGGTCGTAGGCTCTGTGGAAAAAAAAATGCATTTGGACTTACATGACATTGGACTCTTGGGCCAACGGCAGAGGGTACCCTAGAGGTCGCAGTTGGGCCTCGACATAGGAGACGCATTGGGATACATAGGAAATTGCACTTGGTCTTAGATTTCAACTCTTCATACATGGGCCAAAGGCACATGCTACCCTAGAGGTCGCACTTGGGCCTTGACATAGGAGACGCAGTGGGATACATAGGAAATTGCACTTGGTCTTAGATTTCAACTCTTCATAGTGGGCCAAAGGCACAAAGGAGACGCACTAATGTTCCTCCAATTTGAGCGGGAATATTTTGAGGCATATTCCTGTTAGGGAGGGACCTTGAATCGTATAGGAAAATTCTGGGCAGTTCTTTATACCCATGACCAAGCAAAGGCTTGGGCATGGGACTGGATGTCCTGGGAACTCACTGGGAACAAATTTCGGCCGATGCCCGGTATGGAATTCAGAAAACGCCATTCACTTACCGTGCATTCCGAAATGCAAAATGCACTGGCCATTAGATTGTTTTTTTAATAATTTTTTGGCATTTCTTTATGCAGGGTAATGCCCTGAGTGGAGGGCATTCCCGGATTTAAGGGCCTGAGGCCGAGGGCGGTAGGCCTTAAAGCCGGGAATGCCCTCCACTCAGGGCATTACCCTATACATGTGGACTCTGGATCCGTAAGTTTCCTTCCATTCACGTGTTCTACTTGCATCCGTTGAATTATACGTAATTGGACATGGGGTCGTATTACAGCTGCCACCCAACGTTTTGCAGGGTTCGGCCTTTCACTTGTCAAGAGAGTTTGCCACATTGCACCACGTGGCAAGTTATTTTTGGCTATCGTAGCTCTGATAGCGACATCTCGGGTTTGTAACCCCAGTAATACTCCCCCATTCCAATTACGTTCGATAATGGCCACCGGTTGACCCTGATCGCGGCCCCGCCGCTCGCCGGGTCCGCCACGTGGCCATTATCTAGTACAGAATAAGCATACGCGAGCGAGCGGGAGCGTATGCGTAAGTATGCGTTTATGTGGTCGAGCGCAGCGTTAGGCGCTGTGTAAGACGCGCGGCGAGCCCGGTACGGCGAGACACGCGGCGCACACAGCGTTAGGCGCTCCTGCGAGACCTTTCTAGTACGTTTATGAGCCACGTGTCATACTGTCATTGGAAAAGGACATCGAAACAGCGCATTATGACCGAGTCTATCGTGGACAGGGGAATTTAGTGAATATTATTAGTCTATTAAATGGCGTAATACACAGCCAAAATCCTTAACGTATGTATGTACAAATGTGTCGTGAGCTTCTACTAGTGGCTCACCAAGGCTCCAAAACTTCGAGCTTTGTAAACTGCTGGCGATGGCCAAGTTGCGTTATCTGTTTTGATTCCAGCCCGTCGACACTTTGTATTGTTCGCCAGGGATACGGAGGAAGACTCTCAATTCACAAGTGTTATACTCTGACGAGCTCTCATTGACGTTATGGCTGAAAGGTTCCAGAGGAATAGGGATTGCGGTAGAGGAATGGGGATATGCTGATATGAATAGAGTGATTCTTTTCTGCCCAACGTCATGGTATAGTTTATGTTGTAGAGGGGCTGGTCGCAAAATTAGGTTTTCTTGGTGGCAAATTAGTCAATCACATGTCCGATTTGATCAAAGAAGAAAGTTGTGTGGATGAACATGAAGCCTGCAGGCAAAAGGAAAAGAAAGCATGGGAAGAGGTCATACGATTGATGGAAGAGGCCGAAGCAGCCCGCAGCAGCCCGCACAGAGCTCAAGGAGCTTGGACGCTTGAAATCGTGAGTCACTTAGTACTTTACTTCCTGTCGATTGTCCATTTCAGCTTTGGATAGCTCACTTTGGTTGAGCTAAGAAATTAACAAAATCAGTTGAATCAGTTGGAGGGCTCAACTTTACAACAACTGATGTTGGCCAAGTACTTGCTGTATCCGGTACTTGATATCTTGGTTTGTGCTTCGTATGTGCTTCATATGCTGTGCAGAAGTGTTGATGCTTTTGAAATGGCATTGGAAACGGTTGTGAATGAGAGGTACGTATCACTTGAGAATATGGCCTCACTATGCTCCTTGCAAGCACAACTAATAGTATCCTAAAAGACCAGCTAAGCATCATAGGCTTGTCTGTGTAATAAACTTTTATAAGTGGCTGATGTGTGTTGAGGTTCTCTATCTAGCGGTCTGTGGCTGAAGAAGCCTGGATAAGAAGGCAAAAAGGATTCTTCTACATTGTTATGGCAAGGTAAGGTTCAACCAACAAGCTGTTGAGCATGGTCTCTCATGTTGCAAAAATTGACAAATGAGATCTTTAAGTTTACGCGTCCATTTCTCACTTTTTTGAACCATATTAGGTGTTGGGGGTTGAATAGATTGTCGGAGAGCAAAGAATAATTATCGTCAGCATGCTGCATTATACATTCAAGTCTTTATCTCACTCTTGGACAGTATTCTGGAGATGGAGGTGGGTACTGATAAGTTGGGTATTCTACATTTCACAAACTATGTCCTCATGTCATCTTCACTCATGATGTGGTGCTGGTTCTCATTATGCCATAGGGCTTGACATCACAAGTTGCAGAAGCGACTGACCCTGTGGCGTTGCTGCCCAAAGTAGTGGCTCTCATCTTCGTCCAGGCAAGTCAGGCATACGTATCCAATCTATCTCTCTATCACAGGAATAATATTTGCTCCAGCAGGGTTAATATAGGACCCTTTAGGCTGAAGCTTGCATGTATATGGCAGCCGCAGGGTACAAGTATCTCTGTCTCCCTGCCTCAAGAGTGCCTTTGACCTACTACTTTAGTTTTTCTTCTACTGTTTCTCTTCAGAGACTTTATCTTTGGCAGAGGGCTTGAGCCTTGAGGACTTGAAAGTATCTGGAAGCTTGCCTGCATTAGGCACTTTGTCTTTGGCTGATGTGTGGTGTATTTGGACCTACTTTCTTGTTGTTCTATATTGTCTGCCAAATACTAAGAGACACCTGCAAACAAACAGATCAGATTGATTCTGTAGCTTGTGGAAAAATAATGATGTCCTTCAATTTTAGATTAGTAGTTTTTTGAGCCATATCCTTTCTTTTCTTTAGGATGTTGGCTTATATGGGTGTCCTTCTGTTATTTCTGCTGCCGAAATGAGCAGCATCCTGACCACACCAAAACTGGTATAATATCTTTTGTTCTGTACTGAGGCTACCTTGAGTCTGCCTTGTGGGTTGGAATCCCATTATCCCGGAAGGACACTTGATTTCACTCCTTATATTTTAATAGTCTTCGACTCTATCTTGGCCTCCTGTTGAGGTATAAATTTCTTCTGTCTCGCCATTGGTGCCCTTTGTGAGATTTTGAGATTCAGCTTAGTGACCTAAATAGATTTTGGAACTCCAGTTATTGTGTCTAAGGGTATTTTGGTCAATGGTGGACGATGGTATAGGTGCACAACAGGGCTTTGCAAGCTCCAGGGAGGGCAATAGCAGCAGCAATTACTCGATTAAAGGTGGAACACTGCTCTTTGCTTTTTGAAATGTCTTACATAAGGTGTTTGGTGCTTGATTGGTAGGGGGTTATAAGTCTCTATGACTTCCAGGAAGGTAGATGTCCTCATGCTGTAATAGCCTATTTTCCCCACTGATATACTGAACCCTTTTGCACCTTACAATTGTGGCAATCTATTATTGCTGGTCATGAGTGGTATTCCCATTTTGCATGGATTTGTTACAGGGGGCTCTTCCAGAGGAGTCCTTCACAACACTAATGGAATACCATGCCGCCACCGTGCAGCTGCTGGCTTTGCAGGCTGCTGCCAATCCTAAAGTATACCTTCGTCATTTGTCACTCCAAGATGTCAGTTTATATATTCTTTCACCATGCTTGTTGAACGAGAATGTCTTAATACTGTTTCTCATAATCTTTTCAACATGCGGGTTATAATGGAGGGTTGATAAGTTGGCTTCTGTTTGTCCTGATTTCAGGAGAATGACTGTGCGTCAGACATAGTTATCACCAAAGGGAGGTGTTGGAGAGCCGCATGCCAGATCTGCAGGGCCTTGTTCAGTCATTGCCTGGGACTTTTGCAGCAGCCACCGACAAGCATGTGCCTTGCTGAAGTATATACCTTGCTGAAGCCATGTCACTGTTGGAAGGTATTTGGGAAGAACTCGATTTTAAGTAAATCTAGACTTTCCAAAGTCCAAGAATAGTATATATATATATATATATGTATATTAATTCATTTAAATTGATTAGAAATTCACTATGAAAACAAATTTAAATGATTTTATTAAGTTTATTGTAAATGTTAAGTAAATATTGCTCTTCCCAGAGAACCCATACCCTGATCACATCCCTAATCTGAGTTGAATTCCTAGTTTTCTACAGTTTCACGGGTAGCCTAGCAAGGGAGACCTCCTGTCCTTCACAGTTGCTACAGTTTTTTAATATTATTAGCCTACAAAAAGATGCCAAACATTGTCACTCCATAAGTACAGGAGAATTATGTCTGCTGTCCCAAGTTCGACATCTCCACTGAGGCAAGGGAGATCTCCCGTCGTAACACATCCATTAATATGAAACACGCATAATTAGAAGATAGTAAGATAGGAAGACCTCCCGTCGAGATGTATCTCAAAATGTCCAAAGCAGTTTATTAGAACATCACCAAACCAAATTTGTCCAAACATATTGAGGTCCCTCGCTATGGAATTAATCAACCATCATCAGCCCATAGGACCCAAAACCATAGTCTTCAACGCAAAATTATCTTGAATATAGTCTCTATAGAAGCCAATTCATACAAACAGGTAATCTCCACTGCAAGAGCCCCTCGACAGGAACTATTTATCTTCGTCCTTGACTCTCACACCGGTTCCCCAAGAGCGTCATCCATAAAATTAGAAGCAGCTTGGTGTGTCCATATGCTTCTTCTTGTTTGATGTTGACTTCATTCGGTGTGTCCATATGCTTCTTCTTGTTTGATGTTGACTTCATTCGACGCTTAGCCTTGACTGGAACAGACAAACCAATTCATGAGTCAAATCAGTAGACTTTTCAGATTCATGGTGTGCAGCAGGAACGGGAGACCTTCCATGCTTACTGACCCTCTCTAACCTCTTGACCTACTCTAAGACACATCTGTTAACAAAATAAGAAGAAGTTGAAAGCAAAGAGGGGGGAACATACCTAAAAACACACAAGGGTCAGTAATCCCTAGGGGATTTGCATATCTCCCTCCCTCTCTCTCTCTCTCTCTTTTGTCACTCCCCACAAAAAAAAAAAAAAAAAAAAGAGGGACAGAGGGGGCAGAAGAGAGGTAGAGAGAGGGGGCAGTCAGTCCCTGCTCAGTCACTCCCCCCCACCTTCTTTTTCTTTTTCCTCCTCTTCTCTCTCTCTCTCTCTCCCTCCCTGTCTCCGTCTCTGTCCCTCTCTCTCTCTCTCTCTCTCTCTCTCTCTCTCTCTCTCTCTCTCTCTCTTCTTTCTGTCACTCCCCAAAAAAAAAAAAAAAAAAAAAAAAAGAGAGAGGGGGCAGAAGAGAGGGAAGATACTTTTTGTCATGTCAAGACAAAGACAAGACCCCTAGGGTCGTTGTCATGAAAGAATAATCAGACATATCAGCCACTTAACAGTGGCACCATCCATCAATCACCAAGCTTAGAAAATCCAGAATTACATCCATGCACAGTACTGTGTTCATGTCAGTATTATTCATAACCCAAAGAGTATGCCACTGATGTTGATTAACCACCAGTCATGATCATGATACACATTCAGAGGTCTCGGTGGGATGGCGGGTACTTGGCCATATTTTGGCCTTGATGTGGTGCAGGTCAAATAATCATACAAATTTACTGTTTGCAATTCCACATTTGACCATGTCATTACACCATGTCCAGGGGGTATTTCCACTTGACCATCCTGGCTGCATCAAAAACCAGTTACCATTTATATTACTGCCATATTTCAGTGTCAGCCGAATAGCCGCAGGCAGCAACTTCACCATACCCTGGCTTAAGCATCTAGCTCACAAAGCCATCTGGGTTGGAATATAATAAGGGCCTTATACCAACATAGGTACCCGAGTAGCTGTAGCAAACAGTTCCTTGCAACCCTAAACCCTAAACCCTAAACCTCTCAATTTGTTTCCAACTACCATAAGGTAAGGAAAGCAAACTAGGGCCTAGAAAACAGATGTGTGTCTCTCACACAAGCCATCATAAACCAGGCTGTCACCACATAACAAAGGTTTTCCACTGGCTAGGCCAAAATAGCCCATCGTAGAAAGCATTACACTCGTTTTTGAAAAATCAAGGAAGGAAAGAGATAGAATCAAGAAAAACCATAGAGTAGTTTAGTTTTTCAGCATTTTAAGATGAGTCCCTGGCAAGCGATTCCTTCCCCTGCTCTGCAATCCCACTTGGCATCCAGTAGCACCTACACATTAGAATATTAAGTGGAAGCCCTCACCTTTGCCTGTCCCAAAAACAACCGTGAGTTAGTGAGGATGCACGAGGTGAGTAGCAGGCTTCCATACTTGCTATCGAGGTCAAATACACTTCAATCTAAGCGCATAGAATGCCAAAGAAAGCAGGGAATCAAATTAAATCGGAAAATAACTTTTTTTACTGTTTGGGGGAGAGTCGCCATCTCTCCACAAGCCTAACCATGCGGGGAGGACTCCGCCAGCACCACAACACTACTACCTTAACCAAAGCAAAGTCTTGCCAAGCACAAGAAAAAACCTGGAATGCTCATAATCCACTTTATTGGCAGTGGGCCTTCTCTTTCAGCAACAAGTTTCTGTCTGACGCTCCACCATCTCCCTCCTCCTCTTCGTCTTCCTCCTCCGGGATGACACTTTTGTTTGAAGATTTCTGAATGTTGCCCGAAGTGCGTTTCTCGCTGGGTCGTTTTTGATTTTCCAGGTTGAGGACATGGCATCCCGCCGGATGCTTCACGGCTACATGAAGTCCTCGGGGTTCAAAATCCGCAAAATTTGGACCTGTGTCAACACCCTGCCACTATCTAGTGCAGAGTTTCCCGGGCAGAAGGTACTCACCTGGGTTTTTTTGTGTGTTCTTGTTTCGTGGAATTGCCCTTAACAACATTTCTAATATTGGTGTTGCTGCAGACACATGTGTTCAAGGCCATTTGTCTTGCTCGAATTCGGCCAGACACCACTCCTGCTCATGTTGGCCATTTCGACGTTTGGGAAGGGAGGCTTCACATAGACCCGGAATGCGACCCTGTGGAATCTGATGTTATCCACAACTATGTTGACTCCTCCCAGACATTGAAAAAAATTGGTGGCATTCCATGGAGAGGGCGGGAGAAGTCACCCGCTTTCATGCAGACTTTGATTGAGACATGCAGCCGGCATGGTGGGAAAGTGGTGGACCTGTCCATGGGAACAGGTTGGTGCCCAATCAAACTCCATTTCTTGGGTGCACTTCTTTGCCTTCAGATTGTGCTTCTTACTTTGTTTCGTGGATCCATTTGCACTGTTGCAGGGGCTTCCTTCCATGCATGCAAGTATGTAGGCAGGCATTTTTTCGGGATGGAGGGGGACGAGCAGCTCTACTCTCAAGTCATCGCACCTCTGTCTGGGGGTTCATCGCATTCGACCCAGACTGATAACATTGTTGTGGAGCCGGATCTGCAAGAGCCCGATGCTCTTGATGTTGATTCTGATTTCTCATGTGAGTAAGTGCTAGCTCAGTTGTGGCAATTCACTGACACGACGGCGCATCCTTCCATTTCCATCTTTCGTGCACAAGTTGGGCCAGCTGAATGTATATGGACTTACATTGTTTGTTTGTGTGCACAGGAGCCCAAGGTCGCCACGGTTCCTCCCTTTCTTTGCAAACCCGCAATTTTTCCGAAGTCCGAAAGCAGATTTTAAATTGCCATGTTATGCGGAGGCTGCAGCTTCGGAATTTAGTCTCCTCTCTTCTCTCCCTGGTTTGCTTTTAAACAGAGAGGGTTTTGTGCAAAACAGGGCTAGTGTCTTCATAGACAGTTCTGCCTTCGTTTTGGACGCCGACTCCAGTAGCACAAAATATTCTTCGTCGGAATGAATCTTTAGTTATTAAACAATTTCCTTTGAAGCACCAAATGGCCTCTCCACCTTCTTTGCAAATGTGTGTCAGCAACTATGTCGACTTCTGATTGTTGATGAAAGGACAATCACAACCCTCACCAGTGGGCAGAAGTTCACTCTAGAGGTAGGGGGATTTAGCAACCACTACTGAAAAATGCATCTTAGTTTTGCATTCATCTAGAAACTACATTCATCCATGTACCATTCGTCGAACATCCTTTCATCCCCCATTCATCCATCGTTCATCCATCGTTCATCCATAACGATGAATGACGTATGCATGATATACTTGACACAACCCGCAGTAATAGGTCCTCTAGGCCGAATAGGTGTCCGCGGTTATAGGTGAGCACATGCAGATCTGTGAGCAGAATTCTGCTCACGGAATCTGCTCACGGTTTAGCAATCCCCCGCAGTGCTTTCACCCTGTCCGGCTCGTCATTCATCCTTCTTAGGATGAAAAACATCCGCCAGCCCATACGCCCGACAGACGTTGTCCGTTTCTCATTCGCGGAAGATGAAAAACATCGTGTGTTCATCCTGCCTTGAACTCGACGGATGCAGTCCGTTTTTCATCTAGGTTAAATGAAAAACATCGGGGTTTTATTTATTTATTTATACCTGTCTTGTCTCGTATTTAGGTCTTGCCAGATGAAGTCCTTTTCTCATCCAGGTTGGATTGAAAAAAATAAAGACGGGAGTTTTGCAATCAATATGTTCCGGGTTGATGTCCGGATGAAGCAGAACCTCACAGGTATTAATGAAGAAATGTCTCACTAGGGAAAAAAAGAATGGATTCTGGATGAAAAACATCTAAATTCCTTGCAACCCAATTTTTCAATTTTTTCAAGGATGGAAGTTGGGACAACAATTCCATAAACCCAATTTCCAGAGAGAGAGAGAGGGGTCACTTGATATACTATGACAAGACTGGAAGTGTTAGATGGTGCCATGTCATGGGCTGTTTATGTCTGCTGCTCAGTCACCCCCCCCCTCCCCCCCCCCCCACCTTTTTTGTTTTTTCATACTCCCTCTCTCTGTTCAGTCATGATAAAACAGGGTGGGAGGGCAGGGTTTATTCATGTTCAGATTCCTGACATGTACCCAAGTGACCCTCTTGCACAATATAAGTCAAATTGCAGCCTCAGATTATATCATCCATAATTATCCACAAGATATGCATCATGCAAGATATCATGGGCATATAAGAACTACTTGCCACATTACAAATCCAAGATATGTATACACAGGTACCTTGAAGTGACCCAAGACATGCACCATGCAAGGTTCCATGGGTAGGTAAGAACAGCCTGCCCTACTACAGATTCAGGGTATGTACATACAAGCACCTTGAAGGACCAGCCTGCAATTTACCAGATTTCAAACATGCAACCAAGTAATCTTCTTGGGCATGACAAAACATATTGTAGCTTCGCTCCTTGCCATCTGTAAGTACCCCAAGACATGCATCATGCGAGGCTCCTTGGGTAGGTAAGTACTAAGAACAACCTGTCTTACTACAGATCCTGGATATGTTCATACAAGTACCTTGAAGGACCAGCCTGCAATTAATTACATTTCAGGCATACACCCAAGTAAACATGCAACCAAGTGACCCTCTTGGGCATGACAAAGACAGACTGCAACTTCATTCTACACCATGTGTAATTGCCCCAAGACATGCATTATGTAAGGCATTTTGGCATGGAAGAAAGGCCTGCCATATTACAGATTCAAGACATGGACACACAAACACTTTGAGTGCCCGAGACCAAGCCCACTTGGCCAAAAAATAAATCATACATTGCAGGTGTCTGGTCTGATGGCAAAATAAGGTAAATAATCTCTGGCAAAGGTCCAGTAGAGCTTACCAACACTGTTTTCCAGGAGGTTTATGCCAGGTTTTGCAAATAAAACCTCACTATGCTCCATTCCACACCAAATCCAGGCCTGAAAGAGGCCTGTCACTGTCTTATCAGGCTGCCATCTTTGAAAACATGGCCTCTTCTTCCTTAGAACCTAACAGCCATTGATGCCTTACCCATAAACCATAACTCATCTTTAAGGCCAAAACAGTACCTAGCTTAATAATCCACATGCAATGTTGTCCAAAATTCAAGACAAGGTAAGGTCTAGATGCTGGGCTTCAAGAGACAAGCCTGTCAGGCCGAAGTGCTCCATCAAAGGCAGCAAAACATAAGTAAAAAATAAGCATCAGCATGCCAAACCGGGAGCAAGCGGGCCGAAATTGGGGCTGCAGGCAACAGCCAAGTAAAGACGCCATACACACTAGGTTCCCGTTGCCCACATCCTTATCTGCAAGCTCAAGAGAATTCAAAGCAGGTAGGGATCCTCACCTGGTCCCATCACAAGCCCCCACAAAAACCAACAGGTTAGTGAGGATTGTGGAACCCAAGGTGAATCACAGACCCTTACACTTGTCATCGATGTCAACTAAGAACCTCAAAAGCAAGAGAGAAAGACATAAAGCAAAAGAAACCCTAATCACCAAAAGCGCCTTGAGCGATTGGGGAAGAGAACTGTGCGGCATCACCACCAGCAAGCCACCTCCAGCAAAGCAAAGGAGAAGTGAAGCATACAAGCACACTTGCTAGGTTTGAGAAGGGAGAGAGAGATACTTCCCAACACAAGCGCCGCTGCAAGAATTAAAAGCCAGAGGAGAGAAAGAGACGATGCATTCACAGCATTGTCTCCCACCTGTGAGAAGAGACAAAGCGCCGCCTGGTCCTCGAGTATCCAATCATTTTCCGCTGTGATGGGAGCAGCCCATTGAGACGCATCCCGGGAGCGTCTTGGCAGGAACATCCCTCTGTGTCGAGTTGTGTCAGGCTGTCATAGACTGTGATAGGTTGTGTTAGACTGTGATAGGCTGTGTAAGGCTGTGTCAGACTACGACTAGTTATGTCAAGCTGTGTCTAACTGTATAAGTCTATGACTGACTGTGTAAGCCTGTCTACCACCCCTAAGGCGTGTGTTGGTTTAAGTCTACTATCCATAAGTCTGTGCAAAAATTAAGGGTACCCCACAGAACCCGTAAAACTGTCTAAGTCCCAGACAGCCCTCTAACATTACCCCTCCCCCTCTCAAAAAGCCGTGTCCTCACGATTTAATGTTTAGGATCAGCAAACCTTTGTGAACGAGCACCCTTCTGTCGGTGAGAGTCCCGTGGAGGGCTCTGTGTGCGAGCCCGAGCCCTGTCACTGGCTGGTGGAGATGACTGGTCACCAAATGGAAATGTCTGTCTTTCCTTTGGTTGATAAGGAGGTAACTTCTCTGGCATAGGAGATCCCCGTCGTTTCTTCTCTGCCATCTGTAGTGCATGGTCCTCCACCATGTCAAAAGGTTCCTCCATAGAACCAGTTGTATCCGAATCATCGTCCCCCATGTTGCCTTTCGGTGCTCTGATCTTATGGGGCTTCTCGGGAATCCTGCGTGACACACAGTGTTTGCCCACCATGTCTGGAAGCTTAAATTTTAGAACTTGCATCAATATCTTGCGAGCAAAATTAGTATACTCCCGAAGCACCTTGTCCAGTGTAAGTATTTCCAGGCTTCATGTCATTTATAAAAAATATCGTCAAAGCCAAATTTTTCCTTGGCCAAATTGTCCAAAGCAAAATGGAACTAAGAACGAAGCTGGGGATCCTTCTGCAGCATGACCTTCACATCATACAGATACGTATGGGGTGGAACTGAAGGTAAGATCCAATGATCCCCAGTGGAATAACTCTGAAATCTAGATTGCATCTTCTGCTGCTCAATGTGATAACGTGCAATGAAACAAACAACATAGTATAATCCACAGCCCATGAACAACCTCAGCTCTTGCGTTTACTTCTTCATACTCTTCATCTTCCAAATTCTTCTCTCTGTTTTCATCTTCCAAGTTCTTCTCTTGGTGTTCCTCCTCCTCACTTATATAACTCAACTGGAGTGGTGTCGGAGAGTTTGAACTCTCCGTTGGCTCTACCACATCCTCCTCTCCTTCTTTGTCTTGTGCTTCAGAAACTGGAGTTCCTGCTTTTGGTGTCCCATGCCAACTCTGATCAAAGATTTCTGTCAAATATTTAATCCAGGGATGTACCTCAGATCTCTCCCCTCGTGGCTGATCTTCTTCCTCTATCAAATCCCGTAATCTTTCTTGTAAAGAATAAGAAGATGTGGCATCCAACTCTGGTTCCTTTGGTATGGCTGATGTACTCTATGATGTTAATGGTGTGAGAGGTCCAGATGATTCCCCTATGTCTATTCCTCTCTCCCAAAGATATGGATAATTAGCTTTCAAATAACTTTTTTTTTTTGCTGAATATCTGTGAAGTCTAGTTTTTCTTTCATCACTCATGTCCCATGTCTTTCATATCTTTAACGAAGCAATAACAAACTATCTTCTGTAGTACCTCTATATACCTGGATTTCTCTCAAGCTTTAATGCACCCTTGGCTATACTAGAAGTCTCCGTTACCATATAGCCATATGGCAAGCACGTCTGGAAAGCTGTTCTTGGTGTAAGTTTGATCCACAAGATATCCTTAGGAATCCAATTCTTTACCAGTACCAGTTCTTCATGCATATGAGTGTAAACATTCACTTTCCGTTCCTCCCAGCCTTCAAACTCCACTCATTTAATGGATAGCAACGCTATCACATAAACCAGTGTTGGTAACCAACTTGCTCTCCCTCTACAAGCCACTTGATAAATATTTATCACTCCTTTCTCCAAACCCCACTCAGGATCAGCATCATGCACTCTCTTAAGAATGTTTTCTTTGCAACTGTCTGGCAATTCCAAGAACCTCTGAAAGAATTGTTTGGACAATCTTTCTTTCTCAGTTCCACAGGGAATTTGATTCACATCAAATTCTTTGATTCTCCAATCACCATGATCCCACCAGATGTCTGTCACATCTGGTTGTTCTTGACCCAGTTCCCCAGTATGGTCGCCAAATGTCGAGCGGCTCTTACTCACCCATCCCTTCACTATCCGAGGTGGGAACTCCAAGATAGAAGAGTTGGATATCTCTAAGCATTCAGCCCGCTCAGAACAATCAGTCATGACCTACAACTAGTGTATCATGGAAGTGTTTCTTGTTTGTATTCTTTCTTGCCTTCATGTCAGCGAATTACCTTACTGTTTATATTTAGATTGCTTCAGCAATCTACCATGTTCCAATCACTCATCCCTTCATTCCACAACTTCACTCAGGTCTCTCTACACAGTGTGAGTATGGAATATGTATCAGATTATGATCTATCAAATGTCAGGCCGAAGCCATGGTGTCCCTAGTCTGCTCTACAGTATAACTCTACGGCTTGCATGATTCAAGCATCAACAGTTCGCGACTCCTCTTTCACTGCGCTCTCCATTCCTTAGCTCCAGATCGTCCTTCCTTTCCCGATGGCCAAGTCGTGATCCCAGAAGTGTCCTCCCTCCATTGCTACTCTGCCTTTTCTACCTGCAAGCTGTTATAACTGCCTAACTAACTAACTGTCATCCAGATAAAATACATGTTCCCGCTGCCGATGTCGTTCCCACACAGTCGTTCCCTGCGAATGCTGTGACGGGCTGTGCCCAACTGTGTCGGCTGTGACTGGCTGTGTCGGACTGTGCCGGGCTGTGACTAACTGTGTCGGGCTGTGTCAGGCTGTGATAGACTGTGATAAACTGTGATAGGCTGTGTAAGGCTGTGTCAGACTGCGACTAACTGTGTCAAGCTGTGTCTAACTATATAAATCTATGACTGACTGTGTAAGCCTGTCTACCACCCCTAAGGCCTGTGATGGTCTAAGTCTACCATCCATAAGTCTGTGAAAAAATTAAGGGTACCCCACAGAACCCGTAAAACTGTCTAAGTCCCAGACAACCCTCTAACAGCGGCCAATGAGGAATACTCGCTCCGAGTGTGAAAGAACCCAAAATCTTTGGTTGCACATTGCAAAATTGAACATCTATCATTGACATGACGTAGGGGCTGTACAAATGTACATTGTTTTGACGTAAGACTTTTTATCAAAGAAAGAGAAACATATCACAAAGTCTAAAAACCATACACTTGCCCTCTACAGAGAGAGTTTGAGTTCCCTGAGCAAAAATCCAGATAATAAATTTGTAAAACCATCCCCTCTCCCTCTTCAGAGAGAGTTTGAGTCCCAGATAAAAAACATTTCAAACCCATCCATTCTCCCCCACTGGATTGGGCTTGAATCCCCTAGATATGATGTGTCAGATTGGTTTTCAATTCTACTACGGTCTTGTAAATACTTTGAGCCTATGCTCGTATATCATTGGGAAATGATTGGATACTTTCTGTACCGCAGAGGACCATACTCTGGCTATTTCTAAAAAGGACATCGATTCGAACAGCAGTTCTATTTCTAAGAGAGGATCTTGACTCGAACCCGGCCAGAGCAAATAGCAATGAAAATGATTGGATACTTTTGAACTTCGGAGGACCCTACACCAGAAATAAAAGACGTACCATCTGTTTCTAAAACATGACTCGCAGGGACCTCTCATGGATTTCGCAGAGTTCATGGTGAAATTCTTGACTGAAAATGATTGGATACTTTCTGCACCTTAGAGGACCACACTCTGGTTTGACACACCATTTTTACCTAACTACTAGAAAAGAGGTCACAGGACCTTGTGGGTTTTCCTGTGCTTGACATCATTCACTCAGATAAGGGGAGCAGCAACCACCGCTCTACAATCTCTCCTTTTACCCCCTCACTACCTTTGTGATTTCTCTCTCTCTATGAGGAATACTGCAGCGGGGTAGAGATATTGACAATAGATTGGAAGGAAGGGTACAAGGTTAGAGATCCACGTCAGGAAGACGCACTGTTCCATGCAGGGAACATCGGTATACTAGCAGAGTGTTTGTTGCAGCAAACACTATATACGCACATGAGATATGATTTGGAATTGAAGCACCTCAGTGGGCATGCATTTTTTACAAAATGATCGGCAATAATGCAGGTGACATATGGATGCAAACACTGACGTCGTTTTCAAACCCTGCAGAAGATTAATTTTCACTTTGTACATTGTTAAGAATGAACGGACAACCAATTTAAAGAGATACCAGGGTAGAGAGAATATCGTCGTTACCCTTTCTAAAATTTGAACTGATGATGATCGGTAACATACCCCACCGTCATTTCTGTTTCGTCCAGCATCAAACCGAAAGTGAAACTCCACTGCCTTGCTTCCATTCAAGCTCCACTCTTGACTAGAAAAGATTAGGGCAAGACATACCTATGCTTACTCTGGAACTGGTCACACATTATAATGCTTGCAACGTATTCCATTTACTCTGTTTGGAAACCACTCCCCCCTCAAGGTCTCCAGCTGCAAAGAACCATTGTCGAAGACTTCATGTACCACATACGGACCCATCCACAAAGAGTCGAATTTCGCTTTGAAGTTTTTATTCCTGCTGTCAAACACCATTACCAAATCTCCTTCCTTGAAAGTACGTTTCTTCCTCCTCTTATCAAAGCGGGTCTTGCGTTGCCGCTGCACAGACTCAATGTTCTGAGCTACGAATTGCCTAGTTTCATCCAGAGCGTCCAAAAACTCAAGTCGCTCCCTTAGGGACTTAGACTCTGAGAGTCTCTCATCGATGGCCATTCGCAGGGATGGGATTTCCGTTTCAATTGGCATGATGGATTCTACCCCATAGACCAATGAAAAGGGAGTGTTCTTGGTTGTAACTTTGTGTGTGGTGCGGAATGCCCACAAAGCTGAGATGAGCTTGGTATCCCAGTCTCTCTTGTTGGCTTCTATGGTCTTGGCCAAAATGTTACATAAGGTCTGATTGGCCCTTTCCACCTGACCGCTCGTCTGAGGATGATAGGGGGTCGCTTTCCGGTGTTTGATAGAGAATGTGGCCATCATGTCCTCAATGACCTCATTGAGAAAATGCGATCCTCTATCACTGACCAACTCACGAGGACAACCAAATCGAGAAAGGATATACTCAAAGATAAAAGCCGCAATAGTTTGAGCATTTGCTTTCCTAACTGCTTTGGCTTCGGCCCACTTTGTCAGATACTCAGTTGCAAGAATGATATATCTGTTCTGTTTGCTAGACGCTGGATGGATTTCTCCAATGAAATCAATCCCCCACTTCTCAAACGGAGCAAGTGGTAGCGTTGGAACCAATGGCATGCCTAGCCTATTGTCCTTGCGTGCAAACCTCGACAAGCGTCACAACGACGAACATGCATATGAGCATCTTTGAACATAGAAGGCCAGTAGTATCCTGATCGTAAAGCCTTTTGAGCAGTGAGCCTTCCCGCAAAGTGACCACCGCAGAGACTATCATGAGCAGCCTCCAATATCTTAGGAACTTCTTCCATAGTGACACATCTCCTCAAAAGTCCCTCTAGTCTTCTCCGATATAACTGTCCTCCCAATAGGACAAATTTCATACCCTGGACCTTGATCTTTCGTCTCTCATGATGGTTCAAGCCCTCTGGGAATTCCAGGGTACTGTGCTATGGGTTCATACCATGCTGGAACAGTGTCTATAGCGAACAAGAATGCGTCGGGAAAGTCATCATTGATAGGTTCATCCCCTAACTCTTTAGAGAGTCTGGAGAGATGATCTGCTTGGGCGTTTAGTCTTCCGGGTTTATACACCACTTTGTAGTCAAACTCTTGCAACAGAATCAACCATCTAGCAATGCGACCTGTAAGATCTGGTTTGTTAATCAAATAGCGCAATGCCATGTGATCCACAAAGAAGGTGAATGGTGTCTCCAAGAGGTAATGACGATATTTTTGTACTGCAAAAATCATGGCCAATGCCTCTCTTTCAGTTGTACTATAGTTTGACTCTGCATATGTAAGCTGACGGCTGGCAAAAGCAATGGGATGATCATGACCTTCTGAATCAGGTTAACACAAAGCACATCCAACCGCAACTGCTGAAGCATCAACATACACATGAAAGGGTCTGTCCCAGACTGGTGCTACCAAAACTGGTGCTGAGATTAGTTTATGCTTCAGGCTCTCAAAGGCTTGCTAGCATCTTGTATCCCATAAGAAAACTTGGTTCTTTCTTAATAAGCGGGTCAAGGGGATGGCCTCTGAGGCATAGTTTCCCATGAATCTTCTTTACCACCCTACGTGGCCTAAGAAACTCCTGACCTTTGACACTGTTTCCGGTGGTAAAAGTTGAGCAATAGCCTTGACCTTGGATGGGTCAGTAGCAATTCCATGTTTGGACACAATATGGCCTAACAAGAGTCCATGGGTAACAACAAAACCACATTTCATTGGGTTCAAGGAAATACCAGTCTCCCTGCATTTGAGAAAGCATTCTCGAAGTGCGGTGATGTGACTGTGGATTTCTCCATGGCAACAAAAATCATCTAAGAAGATAGCCATGTTCCTTCGAACAATATCGGAAAATGCATAGGTCATCACCCTTTGAAAGGTCAGGGGTGCGTTGCATAGACCGAATGGCATGCGTGTATAAGTAAAAGTGCCCCATGGAGAAGTGAAAGTCGTCTTCATTACATCTTTTGGATCAATAAACACTTGGTTGTATCCTGAAAACCCATCCATGAAAGAATATATTTCTTTCCTTGCCACTTCCTCTAAGGAGTCAAGAAAGGATAACAGAAAATGATCTTTGTGAGTGACATAATTCAGAGGACGGAAGTCCACACAGACCCCCAAGCCTCCAGTTTTCTTTCTTACAATCACCATTGGCGAAACCCATTCTAAAGTTTCAACAGGAAAGATAAAACCAGCAGCTAATAATTTCTCAATTTACGTTTTGATTAGCAAAGCCAAATTTGGATTGATCCTTCTCTCCCGCTGTCTTCGCAGACGTGCCTACGGAACTAAAGGAATTGCGTGAATAGCAATGTACAGAGGAATCCCCTTCAGTTCAGTATAAGACCATGCAAAAACATCACGGAATTCTTTGAATAAAACCTGGTACTCTAGGACCTGCTGTGGAGTCAACCGAGCTCCTACCTTTACCATTCTTGGAGGTTCATCTCCTACTGACATGTCTATTGTCTGAGTCTTAGGTTCAGAAATGAATTTTGACTCCGTGATTTGTTCTGACAGTGCATGAGTATTTGTCCATTGTAGATGGGGAATGGACGGAGCACTATGTCTCAACACGTCATGTACTAATTCGTCTTCGATCTGAGATCAAGGATCTCATGGTTTTCATCTTGAGGGAGAGTGCTATTATCCATGCTAACTCGGTCAGAGTTGATTGTGAACAACTCTACCAAAATCCCTCTCTCTGAAAATGGTAGTTCCATACCTGTAATGGTCTTTCCTTCCACATGAATCATATTCACGGTTTCTTCCCTACTATATAACCACTCAAGACAATTGGAATCAGAGTTACACTCATACAACCCTAGGCCTCATGACTTGAACACATCCCCCAACAAGTTCTTCCCCTCATCAATCATCTTGGGTCTTTTAGGTACCCAAGGCGTAGTTATCACTCTGTTGATTTGCACTTCAGGTTCTTCTTCAGTATGAAGATCTTCCTCACTCAAATCTTCCGACTCCTCATCTGATCCTATTGCACCGAATTCATCTTCATCGGTTAAGACCTTGGGTACAGATGAGAGGAATGACATTGTCACACTATTGGGTTTGACCCCATAAGTGATGGTTCCCTTAGCCCAGTCTGTACATGCTTGAGCCTGAACCAACCATGGTCTGCCCAACAGTAATGCATACGAGTCTCTTGGAAGTCCATTGTGTATGCAGAACCCCCAGATTGCATCTGAAGATTGGAAATTTGACCCACTGGCCTGATTCTTCGCTGATCTGCCAATCGGATAATCAATGGGGATTTACTAGTCATGTATAAGCCTAGTTTCTCTATTGTGGAGAGGGGCATGATGTTCACCGAGCTTCCACCATCTACCAAGCAATGTTGAATAAAACAGTCTACAATCTCCACTTCAATCTCTATTGGTCCAGGGTCTATTCTTGCATTGACATGATGCGATACTGGGAAATTCTCTCTTCTTTTCCTGACCAATGAAGCCTTCAGGGCTTGTCTGACTGTAGGGGCAAGAGCAACAAGCTGAGCTACTGAAATGTTGGCATGCACTTGACGCAGGTCATGCATCAAGTTATAGGGCTCAAGCTCATCGGTAAATCGCATGGTGGTAGACTTCCTTTTCAGAATTCGAGGACGTTTCGCTGTAGTGTTAGCTATTTTGACTACTGACACTTTCGGTCGCATCACTAGTGACGGCAACGGAGTGGACACCTTACCCGGAGAGTCACTCCCTTCAAATACCACAGATTTTCCCTTCCTGATACTGGCTTCATTCTCATTGTGAAGAGTAGTAGCAATTTTTGACACATCATCCTTCATAACTTGAAAATCCATTAGTTCTTTGTCCGAAGATGAAGTAGGTGTAACCTCTGGAATTACTCCTTCCGGCGCTCGTACCAGCATCTCTCGTTGTTGGCGAGTCATCACCACACATATGTTCTCTTCACGTTTCTCCTCTTTTGGCATGCTTGACAGTTCGGCGTGTATCCAATTCACATTAGGTTGCGATGGTAACTTATGCGTGACTAGACCAGAGGAAGTCCCTGCTTGTGGAAGAGGTTGTGTGGATGTTGATGCTTGATTGGACCCTTGATTCCTCTCATCCTGAGATCGTCGCCATGGAATTTGACTTTGCGTTTCCTGCATCACAGGATTGGTAAATGACCACTAGCAATGATCGGATGGGACATTTTGAGGAACAACTAACATCTGTGTTGAGAGCTGTTGAGTCCATGGGGGATAGAGTTAGTGCCATTGGTCAGCAGGTTTCCAGTTATGTCCATCACAGGGATACTCAGGTTCCATTAGCTGAGACGGGTCCTAATGCGTCCAAGTTATGGTGTTATAATTGTCAAGGGTCAGGTCATATTCATTGTCCCAACCCGATCCAGGAAATGGGACCTCCTCCATCCCAGAATCCTCCACCAGGACAGGGGTATAGGCCACGAAACCGTTATCCGCCATGTGGAAAGTGTGGTCGGTCCAGTCATAGAACAGAAGATTGTTGGAACGATGGCACATGTCTTCATTGTGGTCTAGTAGGTCATCCTTTGGAGCGCTGTCGAATGCGAAATATTGAGAGGCCAAAACCTACAACCCAATGGCAAGTTGATCAGAATCTACGAGGTCAAAGAGCACCATTTCCTGATCAATATAATCAGGTGTCTCCGGCAAATTTACCACCCCAACACGGGATGTACTTTGCTCCACAAATATTACAAAGAGATCCAAATTCCAATTCCCCAAAGCAATCTTAATTCAGTCATCAACCTAGGTGATTCAGCAGGAACTGATCGAAAGTGCTTTGCTGGGTTTGAGGGGGTCCCTCCGGAATCTGTACTAGGACTGTGATGGGAACTAGAAGCAGAATTCGACATTCATTTTTGCTGCTTGGCTTATCCAGTTAGCATTACCTATACTATCAAGGTCTAATATAACCCTGCATAATCATAGCAATAATGAAAGAATTCAAATATGTGTATTGTTGATAAAAACGAGGTTGTGGTGGTACGTCAGCGTGCAACCGTACATGAAATCGCGCTCCGCCTCCTGGTGGGGGAGGCTGATTACAATAATTGCACTGATATCTATGGATCATGTAATGTTCTGCAAAAAAACGGCACTGAACACAATGCGTCAGATAATCAACTTGCCATCGAATGTGAGTTGCTATGGAAGATCTCAGGTGTAGGGCTCCTAAATAGATTCCTGAGCACGCGCAATCTGGCCACATTGGTCGATCACGGCACCAATAGAATCGTTGTTGACGTCCATCTGGTAATATTTTGTCTAGCCAAACTCGCTCATTAATCCATCTTCTTCTTTCGTGTAGGGCAAGTTGATCAATGTGAGCCTCTATTCTAGACCTAATCTCATCGTCATGTTTCCAAAACCGTTTTCTAATACCCTTAACTCTTGATTCAAAACTCATTACCTACATAGTCCAAGTACATGACTTCATTCATAATCATACACATTCGAATCTGTACATATAATCCGCAATTTGTATTCAATCAAAATTTTGTTGCGGAGCAACAATAGCTGTGTGCACACGAGAACGTATATACTATAATATCAACAAATCCTATATTATATCATTTATCTCCCCGAATATTTTGGGTATGTCCGGGAGCTCATCAAGCCACCCAAGCTCAGAGTTGGTTGCAATTGAGATATCGTCACTCAACTCTAGGGAGAAGAGGCGACAAAAAATCTGCCACACTGTAGCCTAGCAACCAAGACAACCAATCGTACTTCCTATCGATATAACCGGTGACACTGCCTCTGCTCAACAGTTTATGCGGCTCTACACTCCGCCTGGGACATGAAGAAGTAAACTGAAGGCCATTGTCTCTGTCACAAAGGTGTCCACCTTCTTAATGGAAGGCAATAACCCTTGGGGATGAAGAGACTCCATAATTTACGCTTCCTTCGAGAGGCGTCAAATATTAAATATTATTATTTGGGAAGCTCGTTTTGTTTGGGAATTTTGAAGGACACCTCCTCTTACATCCGTTCACGGTGGATGGGCTAATGGATGACTTGTTGGCTAGTATCGTCATCCATCCATGGGAGTCATGAGGGAGCCACGTCAGATGCACGATGAAAGGAGTTAGGGACGAGCGTCTTGCGCGTCCTGACCTGTCGTGCTGTGCAGGACTCTTGTTACTCTTTCGCAAATCCCAGGGTGTTTAAGTGTTGCGTGATAGGTAGAATTGGGCTGTTCTTTAAACTCACAAAGGGGAGAGAGAGAGCTATCTTGTTCAGGAGTTGAAGTGCCCGATCGTTTTGTGAGAGATGGCGGTGAATCCTCAGCTGTATGGAAATGGCACGCCGGTGCCCTTTATGGATGAATTATTCGTGGTGCGCCGAGACTCTGTGGAGTTCCACGTTGACAAGATCCCAGAGTACTGTATCCCCCCTTCTCGTTTTTTATTCTCTAGTTCTCAGGAGAGAAGCTTATTCTTCTTACCGGAAAACCTCTATTTATTACTCGTGAAGTGGATCTGTAAACAATTCAGGTGGAATCGAGGTTTGGCCGATACGTAGCCGTGCCGAAATTCGGTAGAAGAATCAAAGAGACTTGGTATTGGATCCAGAGATATCTGGTTAGCCCTAATTAAATACTTCTGTTAAAATTTCGAATGATCCGTCTATGGTACCAGCGAGCCTGTAATTATAAAAGTTGCAAGTCTGCTCACTGGTATTGTCGCATGAGAAGTTTTCCAGACATGAATGGAAAAGTTCGGCTTTTGTTGCTTTCACGAAAAGTTGACTACCACGAACATTTTTCTCCCTCGGTTTGCTAGCACATTTTCAGGCTTTTACTGATTCGAGAAGACAAGTGTGCCAAGCTCGTCTTTTGAAGGAATTATTTGTGGGAGGTGAGTAGGCCGGGATGTCTAGTCTTATAAGGAGATGTGTTCTTGGATTTTGGTAGTAGGACCATCAGGTCCGATCTTGATATGACCCTTCCAGAGTTATCCTAGATGCTCTCAAATAATTGAGCAGAGGTTTGCAGGTATGAAGGGAAGGAATGACTTTCTTGTGAGAGAGAGCGCCTTCTTATTGATAATTGATAGGGTGCTTTAAGTCCTTCATTCTGTTCGAAGATGTGAAGTACGTCATAATTATTTTCTTTTAAGTCAGGTTGGGAAACTCTCAATGTTTCAGGAGGTCCTTAACTGTGGATACCAATGTTAATTAGTTAGGCTGTTAATAAAACATTCGTCACAGTAGGGTTTTGAGATTCAAGACACTTTGCTACCTGAAAAAGTGAAGTGAACCCAGATCAGTTAGTATACCATGAGTTTTTTGTAACCTAGCTTGTGTTCTAGTATCTGTAACCAGAATAGCTAACACCTCAATTTTGCTTAACTAACGGCCACGTGGTGGGCAAAATGGGTAACGGATTCTTCCTTGTATCTGTTTTTCTGGTTGCTTCAAATAATGGAAGACATTTGAAGTGAAGTAGACATGGCTACATTGCCACAAATGTCTTTGGTTGACCGTAGTTAATCAAATGACCATTTTTTCGAAATGTGCGGTGGTGCTTAAAAACAGACTACTTGAGAAAGAGGAACCTGCAAAGCACATGAGTAACGCATAAGAAACAAAGACAAGCTTGGCCTATAACATCTGCCTGGATGAGAGATATGAACACCCAAAGTCCTGTTGAACTAATAATATTCATGTTATGTTTGTTACAGTGCTCCAGGAGGCAAGTTGTTAGGAAAGGGAACAATTCACTTGTCTACTTGTCGGATTGTATTCGTGTTGAGCTGTCCTGAAGGGCATATCTCTGCATTTGACATGCCACTGGTACTTCAACCCTTATGCCAGAAAACTAGCTCTTGTACGTTCAAAGTTTTTGCTTAAGTGGGGAAAAATTGCAGCTTGGTATAGATATGGTCTCTTGATGCAAATTTACATAAGACCCTAACAGATTAGTAGTTTTTGGCAATTGGTATTGTAGAAAGTGTGTAATCAAGTGAGGAAATATTTGACTTTTTTCGTCAAGACATGCAACCCTTGTAGGATTGATGCATGGTAGGCGGGGATCTATGGTAGCCCAACTCTTCAGCAACTATTTGTGTTAAATAGTGCAGCAGCTTCCTGTAGCCTTATTGACGACATTCCACCCAATGTGTTATTGCAGCCCTCTATTTTCGTTCCCAGATGCATGAAGCCTCATGTGTCTCGTATGATTCTCACTGTTGGAGGCTTTACATGCATCAAACATTGGTCTCTTGTTTCTGGTTGGATGCAGCTATTCATACATGAGGAGAGTTTTAACCAGCCGATCTTTTTTTGCAATAATCTTTCTGGCAAAGTACATCCAGTAAGTCTATTCCACCAAGTTTCCACCCCTTGCTCCTCCCCATGCGTCTTTTTGGATCCTTTTCTGAGCACTCTGGTGTGGCAGGGTACGATAGATCTTCTGGACCTTTTATGGTAAGTGATGCATTTGTTGTTGGCCAGCAAGGCAGGTGCATGGGCTGTAGGATTGGATTAATTGGGAGTCCCATATATCTAACACCTTCATGACTACGGTCAGAAGGAAAAGGTTTCATGGCAGAGGTTATAGCAGTCATAATAGAGGTTAACTGGCAAACCTGAATGCGTTGAAGCTACTGACATCATTTTGATCACTGTCTGAGTGCAGGTGATTCCAGAGGGGGCAAATAAGGCATTGTATGCACCTCACGCTTTCAAAATCTTTTTCAAAGAAGGTGGGGTGGGCACATTCATTCCTCTATTCCTCAACTTGATAAAGTCAGTAAGGGAGGCCGAACGGCAGTTGCAGGTATCCCCTCCATCAGCACCACCTATCGATCCACTACCCACTGCCCACCCTCCTGTTGATGACATCATGCGACATGCGTATGTTTTCTTCATACTCAATGTCTCACTCCATACCTTGAGTTCATGTGAAAGTAAATTTGCCTGGAATTTGCAACCACCATGTCAGTGCAAGTGAAATGCAGTGAATAATTTGTTAAATGGGAAGTAGTGACAACAAAATTTTGAAATTATTGTATCTGATCTGCTTAGTTTAAACCACTTAGGGGTGCATATGAGTGCGATCATCTGCACAAGTGTTAGTGTTAGCAGTTGCCAACCTGCTGAGGCATAAGATGAAAGTGGCTTCTGATGCTATTGAGTGACTCTATGTACACAGTGAAAAGGTTGGTACAAGATAGTGGTGTTTCTCTTGGAATATGTCAGTAATATGGTCTTCAGTAAATAGATATTGTGGATGCAGTATAAGTTCTAAGCGTTCTTTGTATTAGGCATGGTTCAATGTAAATTTGTTCTGAAATTCCAGGTACATGGACCCGCATGATCCAACCAAGCTATATCTGCAGCAGCCACTGGAGTCACAGCCAACGTTCCGGCGGCGAAGTTATAATTCATCGGCCCAGCAAGAGGGACAAATGTGACTAATAACATTGTTATAACGAGGAAGTAGTGTAGACTTTTCCAGTCGTAACAGACTGCATGTGTCTACATTATAACATAAGTGGAATCATGTATTTGTAGATATGTGTGGGGCCTGATCATACTTTCTTAGGACATCAGACTGTCCCACCCCTTCTCCCTCAGTACTGACAAGCGACATGACTATATTTAACAATGGTGAGGAGGCCAGGTTATTTTTCTCCAGTCAAACTAGCAAATGTATGCGAAGTGGTCTCTATGTGGTTCCATAACAGGCTGACTTCATGACCACAATGCTGTTCGAGTATGAGTTGTAAGAGTGTAGGGCTGAGAGTATGGGTTATTGAGGGGCTCCCCACATTTTTCTAATTTGAAGTGTTTAGTATTATCTCCAACATGGATTGCAGAGATCCAGCTTTTAGCTTGGTACTCGTGGGCAATATGAGAATTTTCCCCTCACCAAAACTGGATGGAATTTGAAATCGTATGGTAGTCTTTGTTTCAATATTCTCTAGTTCATTGGTGTTGACTATTACTCAGCAAATAACCCTCAAACATTATTGTTACTGAGTTTGCAACTTAACGAGGTACTTCCGGATTCCCAATGGTCAGCTGCTATATCCACTGAAATATGATCCCACGCTCTTCAATTTCTACAAAGTATTATCGTTGCATAAGCAATGTAATCGAATAGCCTTTTGCAGTGATGCAATGATGTGCTCGAATTTGAACAACATCCGGAGAACAACAACATGGGCAAGATCAAGAGCTACCCATTCTGGGTTCTGCTTTTGGTTGATGCAAGGTGGCATTTTTTGGGTGGGAAAGTTGAGGAGGAGAAGATCACATCGCGAAATTAGGGATTTTTTGTGTGATGAATGGAAAATATCTTTTCATTGTGGATGAACGGTATAGCAGGATGGCATTTTACATTTGCGGTTTTCATTCATTCATCCACACAGAAGTCATCTTTCATTCATCCATGCTTCATTCGTCCAACTGTCTTTCATCGCATATTCATCCAACATTCATCCTCTTCCACCCTTATTGTGTTCGCAAAAACATGGACTACTGCCTACATTTTGATATCTCCTACCCGCGGTAATAGGCCTTATCTGCCTTTGTTGTCCGCAGTTGTAGACCCCATGATGTCAACGTCACCCTGCAATGTGAGTAGGATTCTGCTCACGGAATTTCTCGCTCACGTGAGCTAGCATTCCCCACCATAAGAGAAACACTGGTGGTCTATTGGTCATCACCCTAGCCTCACCACCGACAGCACGCTCTAGGATCTGCTGGTGATCAAATCCGGACCAACCTCCTATGAAACAAGCGCCCACACAAAACTAAAATGGCGCACAGTCAAGCACGCAGATGTGGAGGGGATCCAAACACAAAAAAAAACCAAACAACAACTCCTCCACACCAAAATCTCTCTGTAGTATCCCAGCCCACACCCGGACTGACTCGCCTCCGCCAATACAGGCTTTGGCACTACCACTGTAAACTAGCTACAATGGAGAGAGAAGATGGAATAGAGACCTAGCTGCCAAACAAGATGTAATCATGCAGTAACTGCCAAATTTATCTCAAAGATACCTCGTTTTGCAGGATGGTAAGGTGTGGAAGGTATATCTATATCCAAGGACCTGCCACTAATCCTATCCCAAGCTATGGTAGCCCTCTCTAACCAGCCCTCCTCCTCTCTCTGCCAGGTAGAAACCAAACAATGCTCACGCCTATCTGTCTCTCAGTGAAAACCAAAGAGAACAAAGACAGAGTTTGGTGGTCTCTCAGCTCGAAAGCTTTGAGATAGATGCGCGTATCCTCATTGCGAAGGACTGCATCTCCCTCCAACAACACAAACTGCTTGGCTGTTATGAACCCCCCCTTGTGGTTGTGTCGTGTAGCGTGAGACTGTTGTTGGTGCCTGATTGCGCAAACCTTTATATTACGATCCGGAACAAGATATATTGTTGTTGGAATTTTGAAGGGTATAAATAAATAATAAAAATCCTCATTCTTACCCCTAGGGTACAATTGCGAGTATGGTTAAATACCTTATTGTTAACACGGGGGGTAAATTTAGGATATATGAACGGATATATTTTAGGGTAGATGACAATGCTTGCGATTTTGGTATTATCCACATCAAAAGTGCAAAGCTGAGCCTGCATGATCTCCCAGGATCATTGGTCTACATGTTGGAAGCCTATGAGTGTCCAAAGAAAGCTCATCAAATATTAATGTCTGCAAAGAAAAGCTTCAGAATTGCAACAAACTGGCACTTGGTTAGCAAATTATATCCACCAAATACTTCAGGGTGGCTTCCTTGTGCTATACAAGGCATCCTGGTCACATTTGTAAGCTGTGGTGGGGTGCAAATATTCACTAGAATGGATATATTGACATTTGAACCAAATGGACATTTTGCAGGATCAACCATAGGAGAAAGAGTGTCCCCCACTTGTAATGATGAATCAGGTGTGAACCCCAACTGGTAGATGTCAGACCTCAGATTCAGGGAATGTAGACTTCAAAATTGGTAGGGGGGCAATCCATGGTCACTATATGCATAAGAGCTTACTTTCTGCAGATCCTCCCTTGATGGGGGACAAGGACCCTGAAGGGTGTGCACAACATATTCCTCCACTTAGCCTTCAATGTTCCAAATTGACAGACTTGTATCTTCCCACGGACAAAATGAGAGATGTAGAGAGAGGGATTCTGTATTTCACCTTGAGGCTTTCATACATGGAAATATACGTCCACAGGTTTACATGGCGACCTTTACTACTGGTCCAATGCTAATCTACATGTATTTGATGAATCAGCAACCCCCTGGTTGCCTCCCACTTATCCAGGCTCTCCGACATTCCAACTTGACTCCATATATGCCTGTCCATGCATTATTGGGATGCACTATCATGGGGGCTACACAAAAAGAGCAATTTTTATGCAAAATGGAGGAAGCAATCACTATACTAAATCCCAAAAAGCTGGCTTCCCTCTTCTAACCTACGATATTGATATTGCACAGGTTCTACTGGACTAACAACAGGGCTCCCTCTGCTTTTTGGTCCAAACACTCGTTCCTCCATGGGCCGGAATCTACTTTCCTTCATTTGTTCGATGTGAGACCAGCCAAACCCAACCCCCTTGTATACCGAGTGGTGTTCAGATCCACTTACCATCAAGCAATTTTTTTCACAGACCCAACCTGCCTGCTCATACCATGCACCAAACGTAGTCCAAAGAAGCTTCATGTTTAGCTCGGGATCTAGATGGGCAAGGCAGTCGAGGGCACTATTTCTGCTTAGTTAAGGTATGAACGAGTTACTTTGCATATGACTTTACAGTAATTTAGACACACCCCTGTTCCAACATCGCCTGTGCAACCCGTAGAAAGCCTGCAATGTTGGCCCCATGCACCAGTGCCCTGCCAAACACACAACCTCATAAGCTTTGTGGTCAAGACTTCAAAGGAAGCAGAGGTAAATTTTAATACAACCAAAAGAAGATGGATTATTATGATCATGACAGATGTGCTCAGATGGCCATTCAACTAAAATTCCTGAACTGCTCCCTTGCCAGGTACAACCTATGGCACACATGACTAATGACCACCCATTCAATTGATTGTTCCGTCAACTAGCTAGCACTTCTACAAATAACCACAACAACTCAACTTCACACAAAATGCAACAAAGGTCAAATCACAGACAAGTGCAAGTACATATGCAACAATGTGTAAAAGAAGATACTCAACTACTATTGACCAAAGGCATTACTTACTTGATGATGTGTGCTGAACATGTGTTGGATGTTCCAAAACAGACAACTGTGTACCCGCACAAAATTGAGTTAGGAAGAGCACTCACTCAGGGTTGCCTTTGCCAAATCCATACTCGTTGGCAGCCTTGAGAGACTTGCGATAAACGTCTTTCATGATCTCCTGCCAATATACCATATATGACTTCACAGCCATACTGATCTTGTCCACCTACTCACATTTCCCCAACCCCAGATTTTCTACAAGTGGTAGTAACTGCCTCAATTGAGCAAGGAGTCTCTTGTCAAGGGTGATCTTGTGGCCCAAACAATTCTGCAAATATCAGTGTCCCTATGTCTCTCTGAGTACCAGAGAGGGAAGGGGAGAATGCAATTGCCCATTGTGTGGGCAACTTGAAGACAGTATTCATTTTCTGATTCATTGTCCGGGGTTCTCTCACCAGAGAGACGCTCTCTTCAAATCTATCAAGGGAATTGTGCCTGCACCTCTGTTTACCAACTTCAAAAGTCTCGAGGCTGAGCCAAAAGCCGAGGCCCTTTTGGGGCCTAGTTATTGGGCAAACCACACACAGCAGGTTGATGCTTGTGTAAAGGGATTTCTAGAGGATATCTGGCAAACCCAGATCAATTGTTTATTCCAAGGTAAGTCTTACTACCGGCGTCAGCCCCTGACAAAGGTAGGTTCTGTCCCTTTGTGTTCCGCTCAAACTGGGCGCAGGGTCAATGGCCACAAGGCTACGGCAAACAACGTCTTATGAGTACATTCTCTCTGAGTACCGTTTAGTGTTAGGGCTAGCTGAAGCTGCAGTTACAGTGCAGGAAGCACCTACCTGCCCGGCAGTACCTTGGTCAACCATACAATTTTTTTTCCCTGATTGTATGTATACATGGCTATACTGGGCTGATTTTGATTGTGAGGTGGGACTACACCTCCTAGTTGATTGGCCACCAGGGAATAAGCACCCACTGATACGTTAGGAGGTTGGAGAACGTTATCCAAATGCATACTCACCTGTAATTTAAGGTCAACTTGTTCAGCAGTCCACTGGATGTGACTACTCGTCTGATTCATCTCCAGACCTGCCACTGCTACCTGCCACCCGAACACAGACATTCCTAAGGTTTGCTGGAGTAAACAATCTTGGTAGGGCTTGATCATGCTGATCCGAAAAGGAGGCCGGGCTATATGCACAACTAACATCAAGCAGACTGCTTGAAGGCTGCAGGAGATTTTCAGCACACAAATGGCCTTGTATATTGCTAATGCACACTGAATGTAACCGAACTTCTATCACGGACTCAAGCTGGTTCCACCCACCAGCCAGCGGCTTACAAAATTTCATCTCGGTATATGACATGTTATCATGAGGCCCAGATTTTTTTGTGAGTAAACAAACTATGATAGGGTTTAGGAGATGCATACCCACACGTACATCTAGCCACAAAAGAAGCCAAAATTCACCAATTTAAACTCAATGAATTGCCTCCACTTGCATGTTCATCTTAGGCAGGTCCATGCATTAATCCAGAAAACCTAGAGCATCCCCATACTGACGAAAGAAAAGCATACCCCCCCAGCATTGGCGGCTTTGCCAGGCCCAAACAAGACTTTTGACTTCCGGAAAACCTCAATAGCTTCAGTTGTACATGGCATATTAGCACCTGCATGAACCCCATCCGCACAACCTTCTGATGGGAATCTTCCTCAACTAGCTTCAAGGGTGTCCACCAACAACAAGGGACTGAGGGTATAGGAAAGGTTCACCAATGTCTAGCCCAATTTTATCCCATAAGGCTTTTATCCTTGTTCATGGATGCAGAATCATGCTGAGTACACCTCGCAGTAGAATGCAGGCCACCGTAAGGTCGGATGCCCTATGTTGCTAACACAAATTAGCAAGAATGCAGCACCTCTCCATGGTCCTAGACTAAGTACAAGCCCCATGATACAGCTGACCTCTCCGCATACTTCTTCAATCCTCAAAGAGGTAATGCAACCAGCTGGTTGACATACAGCAGACAAAATTGGTGGTTGTCCAAGAGTCATGGCACAAACCTGACGGATGGGATTTACATACAGGGGTTTGCAATGCACAGGAAAGTTACCCTCTACAACAACTTGGCATCCAGCATTGACTAGGGCCATGGCATCAGCATGGTTGAGCTCATTCTGTGTTGCACAAGGGAATGCAACGTCACACTTCACTGCCCATGGTTTGCTGTCGTCATAGTACTTTGCCCTTGAGTAGCTTTTTGTGTATTCTCTGCAGTGACCACTCTCTCCCAGTATTAACTGTATGCTATCAGTTTCCAAGGAGACTCAAGTCTTGTCTGCGCCTATATGACAAGCAACAGTAGTCAGATTTGCATTAAGCTTGCCAACAGTATATTTCATGCCAAACATCAACGCTCTATTTGATTATGTAGAATGAACCCCAATTTCTTTCCTGCTTTAGCAGTCAAACCCAAGAACTGTTAACAAAGGTGACATACAGAAGTTCGATTGAAGTGGTGCTTACCGTAGGCTCCTGCTATGGTTCTTGATATCGCGCAAGAGGGCAAGTTTGCTGTAGTCAAATCCCTCATCATCAAGAAGATAAACCCTTGAATCTGAAGGTGGGCAGAAAGACAACTGGACATCAGCAACTGGACAGGCTTTGGTGGTGCAAAGTAATTTCTGCAACTACTACTACTACTGCTGACACTGAATATCGCTGATTTTCTGACCTGACCAAAAAAACTAACTCAGTGTCACATACTTGAGCTTGTCTCCGGAGACACCGCCCTTGAATGCACATCTGAACTATGCTTCCCATATCACTGGATCACCAACCTGAATGATCTTGATAGTACTTTCTTGACTACACTGCCCCACATTTGATCCACTCACCTGAAATGGTGACAGGAATAGCACCAAAAGCAATAAGCTTCTCCAGTGCATACATGGCCACTTTTCCAGCACCACTGACTACACATCTGCAAGGAACAGAAGTTGATATCGGTGAGCCCCTGGATCCATCCAGAAGAATTACTCTATATTACAAGGGGCCATCCAATGCATGTGCAGTCACCAGCTTATTGGACAAAAGCCACAGGGATTTCCCCCATGTATTTCAAATGGGTGCCAAGGACCTTCACTTATTCATTTGGCAGCCAACTATGAGTTTCTTAGCACACGATTTTATTAGAGCAGCACCCGAAAGAGAAAACAGACCTGAGGCCTTTGAGATCCTTGTCCAAGTCGGCCAAGACCTCCTTGGCATAGTATACCTGCCACCATATATGACGTTAACAATAGCTGGGATAAAACAAAACTGTTTTGCATACAACAGTGTTGCCTGGATCAAGAGTCATAGAATCCATTGTGTTCGAATAGTTGAACCACAGCACTGGATGCTTTCTTTGAGAAGACACCCCAATGCTTCCGTTAGTAGACAGAAAAGGCTGCAGTCATCAGGAAATGTACAACGACTCTGTCCAAATCTCAACTTCAAAAGCTTTAAAGCATTAAAAATGTCGGTATTCAACCTGACTTTCTCAAAACAGATGATGTCTCAAACTGCTACATTCCCATCTTAGACCAGTAGACACACTCTCTTACATATTTCCAGCCCTGTGGTCTCCCTCTTATGCTTCCCTTCTTCTTACACTTCGTCTTACAGTCATGTAACACAACTAAGGTTTCAAATTTTGCATCAGACAAAGAGGCATGCAGAGCAACGAGTACCAGGCCATAGCCAGTAGCTTCCGGACGTGAGCCAGTAGCTCCCCATTGAAGCCCTTTTCCACTCAATACACCCTGTGACAGGCAGATAGCTCTGTTAGCAGCATACACAACATCCATATCTTTCTCTTTCACTCTACAACCTCCCAGCAACCTCCAAAACAGGAAACAAGAAAGAAAAGAGACACAAAGACGTACAAGCCTGTATAATGAACATGCCCATGACTACAGACCCCTGAGAACACCATCTGTACAACCAATCAGAAAGTCTGCAGTATTTCCACAGAAAAAAGTATATGCTCAGTAGTCGTATTGCTAGCAATGAAAATAGGACCTGCTTTGCTACAGAGAGACAAAGCGCACCTCATATTGAGTTAGCCGCCGGTACTGGCCAAAGAGATACCCTATCTCTCGGGGTCCAACTCCGATATCTCCTGCAGGTGTGTCCTGCGTAATCCATAGGCCATTTGTCACCTCACTTGCAATCGACCAGCCCTGCCCATGGGAAAGAGAGGAAGAGAGACTACGCACATACCATTGAAAATGACAGTCAGAGTGCCTGTTCTGCTCTACAGAAAAGAAAGGGTCATACAAAGAGGTGGACCTGATTGGGCCCGATATGGCGGTACAGCTCTTCCATAAAGCTCTGACAGAACCGCATTACCTGCGATGAAATCCCCACCATACCCTCAGTGCTCTACAAAATGCAGATGCCTTGTTAGCTATAAAATAACTGAGTATTACTGCACTGCTGTGTGCTGTGGCACCAGAAAGAAAACTGAGACTACGTAAAATCTATCTACAACAGGCTTCATCTAAGACTGTTTTTAGCAGCAGACAAACCAGTCCTGGTCCTTTGTACATAAGTGGGTCACAGCAAGAGGATGACACAAGCCCCTCTGAACCTGTGTAGGCAAGAGAACCAAATCAAGATTACTGTCCCTCTCATGGTACAAAAATGGTGCAAAACTATGGCAGCACAATGGTCCTGGAGAAAAAAAGGCGGGAACAAGGAAGAAGAAGAGCCTAGGGAAGGGTAGTTGTGGTGACTGGGTGAGCCTGCCACCGACCTCGTTTTCACTTTTCCCTTTTGGATCAAAGTCACTGCCTCCCTTAGCACCACCCAAATTAAGTGATGTAAGGGAATTTTTCAAAGTCTGCAAATAAGCACACAACCACCACATGAGTGCTGCCATAATATCTCACAATGCTAACAGTCTTTCTTAAAATGATCACTGACATTTGAGCAGCCCGTCCAGTACTGTGCACCGAGAAATTGCGGAGATATAATAAAAGCCATCAGCCAATCCACAAGAGTTCCTTGCAGCCACCAAAGAATGTACTCATTTTGCCGTAGCCTTGCAGCCACCAAAGAGAGCACACATAAGAGAAAACATATGCTCCGAGTGTGTGAGTTAAAATGAAATGAGGTTAAGAAGAAAGCCGATAAAGACCTGCTCAAATGCCAGAAACTTCATAACACTGAGATTTACAGAGGGGTGAAAGCGCAGACCGCCCTTGTAAGGGCCAAGGGCCTGATTAAATTGCACACGAAAACCACGATTTACGTGTACTTCTCCCTTGTCATCCACCCAGGGAACCCTAAAAATAATCACTCGCTCCGGCTCCACCAGGCGCTCTAACACATGTACAAACCTGGGACCCACAGGAGATGTCAGTAACATTCTCTCCCACTTCCTCATCCACACCATGTGTGTACATGTATAAACAAGTTACAAAGTACATTGTAGACTTTTACAACGACTGCCTGCTGAAAATATACACAGCCATGTACAACGCCTCAGGAAGCCCCTATAAGAGGTCAGCCATGCTCACAACCAGGAGTAAAGGTTTCAACCATGCAAAGCACATTCAGATCTCTTCCTTATTCTTCCTTTTTCTCTTTACACAAAGACAAGGTAATCTCTCGTACATTGTGGAAAAGGAGGAGAGACAAGGATACATACTGGGGAATTTTTGAGAGGACAGGCTCCAGAGAGTGCACTACTTCCTGGACAGCCTGGATGAACTCCCCTTCATGGGGATCACGCCGCAGTACAGCTGCTAGAATAGATTCCGCACTTTTAGACATAAGAGCTTGGTTCATCATTGGTTGGTCACAGAAGGATGGGGTCATGTCAGGTTTCGTCCCAAAAAATTTCACAATCATGGTCCACCATTGCAACACAAATCCACACCAAAGTCAGCTGACTTGTTAAGCTACCGTCTCATGCTCTGGGTTAGTCATCTTCCCATCTCCTCCTGTCTCTCAAGATGCACTAGTCTTCAACTTTCACAACATACATCAACATAGGAAAAATTACCGCACCTGCCACGTTAGCTACCTTTGAAGCATACAGAGGATGCACACCGACCCACCCCTATCGCTTCTAATTCTTCCGCACAGTAAAGTGGGAAGTCTGCAAAAGCTATGATGACATCCATGCAGTGAGGCTTTGAAAGACAACTCACATGCAGTTACGGAATGTTGCAAATAGCCTTCACTACTCCATTGTCTACTGGGATCTGCCACACGATAGACCTCAGAAAACAAAAAAAGCCCTATGTTGGTCACTCCACGTGCGCTCTTTAATCTTCCCCCACATACAACCCAGCTCATAATGCCAATGAAGTGCAGTGGTCAAACCTTGCACCTTTCAGCAAGGCCATCTTTCAGATATAACTTTTGAGTGACCCACAAACATTTGCTAGATGCTGTTATCAAACATGACAGAGATTGTTTACTTCACTGTTCCACGTCTTTAGGGCAGAAGAAAGGGCTTGCATTTCTGCAAGCAATAATGTCAAGGTTCACGTCCAGTTTACAGCTCCTTTGGAAGAGGTCCCTACTCACCTAATTTTATTTTGAAAATGGGTCCTTGCCTACTGTACCTTCTTAATTAATTAAGATTCTCCTTGTGAGCGTAATTGAGCTTCTTTCAAATCTAAACATGAGCCATACCAGGCCAAATGGTCCTTTTCCTCTGTTCTTTCTTGTGAAAAGTGTTCGGCAAGTATCAACTACGAACCTTTGCTTTCACCCCACCCTGCCCACCCCAACTCTACTTGTACTGAAATCCAAGCCAACTCCTTTGCTGTGAACAAAATATGATGGGTGAGCTGCAATATATCAACTTGCTGTCCTACCTTTAGGGGAAACTAGAGGCATGAACAGAATAGTAAGATATGTGGTGTTTTTCTTATGGAGTAGAGAAGCAGACCTATATTAGCAATGAGCAACTACATTAAGACACGCTTTACAACCAGACTCAAGACATTAAAGAATGCTGGGATAAAAACAAAATCTCTTTCGTTACAACCACACCAACTGAAACTAGACTGAGAGAGCTGACCATGGCTTCTTGACAAGACATGTCGACCAGAAAACTTGAAGATGACAGTCAGGCAATGGAATCAGTGGTGACTGCAAAGCACCCCACATTTCTTGAAACAGAGATTCTAAGATGGAGGGTCTGCATAGAGTGCACGAAAGAGAATACCAACAAAGCAAATGCTAGGTAGGACCTCTCCAACCGAAAAATGACTTCCCTGACATGCTAAGTAAACAGAACAAGCAGTAGAAAATGTCAAAAGTGTCATACCACGTTCACTGGTGACTGGATACTGCACACCTGGCCTCCCTGCGAAGCCCCCATATGGGTGAAACAAATTTACGGGAATTACCGCATACGCCAGAACATTTTCTGGACCGGGAAAATAATAACAGAACCACACATGCATGCATGCGAACGAGATGCAGATAGCGCTGTCCCTGACAGGACCAGTCACTTCTCTTTGTGGTGATTCCTGGTCGATCTGATGCGTCACACTTTAGCACTTTCCTGACAACGTCCCTAGGGCATTTTTGTGACGAGTTCCAAACACTCATCACAATATTGCTTCATTTCTGCACACATTGAAACAACAAGTAAAACATAGCAAATCATTGCAACAGCATATGTTAGATCCTCACCTTTGATATATAGAGGCCGGTCAATGAGGCCCAAGCCTTTGTCTTTGGAAGCCATCTGCAGCCGCAGCGCCTCTTTGTGCAGCAAACTGTTGTTATGCTCCTCAAGAGCACTCATTTGCATGTTCCGACTGCCCTCATTTCCATACGGATTTCGCCTGTGCTTTCTCCCGTACTCTTTGCAGACAGAACAGAAAATCCGATGTGTGCCTTCATGGACAGCAACGTACGCCCACTTATAGGTCTCTGCCCACTCATCTCGCCACTTCTTGACCACTTTCTTTTTCTTTCTCGGATTTGGCTTTAGTCCATGTTCAATCAGAGCATGTGTATCAGGATCAAAGTGAGGGGTGTCTTCGTCACCAGGTCCCATCTCCAGGTCAATTTCTTCCACGCCTGCCCCCATCTCCCGCACCGCCTGGAACCAAGATGAAGCAATTAACTTGCTCAGCTAATTATGCAGACATTGAGGAGACACCATGTTTTCTAGACGGGACAGGCACTCATCACATGTTTGCAAACATGGAGTTGAAGCTTTACCACAACAGGCACTAAAATGCGAGTTTGCAGAGGATAGACAAGCTGACTTCCCTATTTTTTATATCACATAATCATCCTTCCTTGAGATCACAGTACTCCAGGAGGCCCAAACTGGTAAGTCAGGTATGCGACCGTAAAATGATTGAGGTGAGACTGTATTGTTATAGTGTAGGGCACTTTTGTGATGCTGGTTTTTCAAGAAAATCACTTGCTCATATATAGACTCATACATGGAGTTTACAGACTTTACATCCGACAAAAGGGAATTTTTTTTGAATGGGGTGGTTGGACCAATACCCACAAAAATCGAAGCTGACAAATCCTGCGGAGACCTCATACTGGGGAGTCAGACTTGTAGCAAAATGATCCGATGTTGTGACAAGGCCAACGAAAACTTCACTCTTAAACCTCATCTTTGCAGCAATTTTTTGACGGAACAAGAAGACCGGAATGAACGAATTGCCTTAACTGCCCTACGACCCCCGCCACAAAAAAACCTTTCACCACACCCTCCCAACGCCGAATGCAACCAATTTAACCCCCACCGTCACACATGCTTGCCCCAATCCCGCACCACCCGGGCCCCTTACCTGCACCAATTGTTTGTTCTGCCCCAACAATTCGAGCTCCTCCAGCTCCGGATTCATGTCGCTGTCCCCCCCCAGATCCTGCGGACTCCCATTCCGTTTCACTCCCACCTCCACCACATCATTTCCATGTGGCCCGCCGCCCACTTCCATCTCTGCCAGCGCCCATGCTCCCACCTCGCTGTGCTCCCAGGCGTGCGTCAATCCTCTCGTGCCCTGCGCCATTACCCCAGCCCCCTCCAAGCACGGGCCCGCCACCGTTCCTCGCTGCCTGCTCCCCCAACCCCCGCCCCGCTTGCACGCCCGCGCCCGGCCCGTCATTCCCATTCGAGGACGACGCTCGGATTGCCCCCCCCCCCGACCCGCAATGACCCGCTGATCTGGCTCGCCACCCGCCGCCCTAACCGTGATGGTCTGATTCTAACCCCAGTTAATCCCCGCTAATCTCCCCGCACAGTCTGGACGAAATTATGGCGTCCTGTTTGCACCTGTGGCAGGAACGACCAATTTGCACTTCTCACGTGTGAGGAGCTGTGGCGCGGGCCAAGTCCCCAAGTGTGGCCTGGATGCACCTAATCGACTTTCCAGATTTAAAATGCAAATTTCTCGCAATAAAACCCTCTTCTTCACGCATGCCCCATGCTCAATGTCATGCACAGCGACACTTCCATACATTGATGGCAACATATTCATCGAGGCATCCCATACTATGGAGTCTGGTACTGCACTACATGCCATGTTATTTCCTGAGAATTATATTCGAGTATATGTCCTGAATTACGTTTAAATATGCCATGTTATTTCCTGAGAATTATATTCGAGTATATGTCTTGAATTACGTTTAAATATATAATAATTTTTAATACATTATCTGATTATCTCTCTATAATGATATTAGAGTTCAAGTACTCAGTACTAATCAATATTACATATAAATTTGATAATAATTATATTTAAATTTCTCAGTTTCATGTCAAACATAAAACCGTCCCACCTCATAACCACTGAAAGTTTGATAAGAGAGACAAGATCCATTTTTTATGGAAAATAGATGTATTTTTCTTATACAATTTATAAAACTAGATGTATTCATTATATTATCCCTTAATTCAAGAAACAACCAAAGCACATATTGAATAAAAATATGAGATTGTAAGTACTGCCCGTGGGTGGGCAGTGATGGTCTAGCGTTTAAGTATAATACTTGAGGCCTGGCAATACGCTGTAGCCACGTACATACGGAGATAGTGGCGAAACACCTGCAATTTGAATTTGATTGTACTTTGATAAATGTCCGTATCTGCCATATCGTACGAAGCCAGATTCAAACGGCTGATCCGAATATCTTCAATTAATCTATCTTCAACGACACTATACTACGTCGCACCTTTGAAATCTCTTGATGTTCAGTATTGTTGTTTCTTGCTGTTAGAGGGCTTCACTATCAAGCGCATGTCGTGGTGCATCCACTAATTACAGCAGGAACAAGGAGATGATACTAATACCACATACTTAGCGCTAAGGTGATTAGGAATTCAATCTCATGCTGCCAACCTTGTGAATGAATGCACGAGTTACCCAAAATACCTTACATTATGGTAGGTTCTTTTGTGTTTCTCTCTTGCTGGTTGTGCTTGAAAGTTGTGGGGAAGTCTTAATATCTGAGAAGGTATTTTCTGTGCACCACCTCAAGATCCAATAATTTGACACTCTAACTCGAAGATTAAGGCGTGTTTGTTTTGATTGAGAGATGGAGGTTCTTTGTCCATCCATCTCGGAGTTTGCCATAAGTGGACCACTTTACCCACTTTGAAGTCCATTTGCTAGCCACTTTGCAGCCAGACCCTTTATGTTTGGACGTGTCTATGGATATTGCATTGTCGTAGGCTCGGATTATCTCATACAGGAGAAAGGAATAACTTGGAAATGTGAGCTCATGCTACTATTGTTGTGCAAACCTGAAGTAGCGAAGATTGACACTTGGGAAGATTGACGCGCAAGACTAGAATCCAACGCGACTTTCAGGTAATTGCTAGAGATCCTTACTCCTGCAACCAAGTACATCATTACGGATCCGATGCTTGTATACGAGCTATTCACAGTGACACGTCTACATATTCTTCCAAGGCGGTTCTTTGCTTCTTTCTACAAGTTACAAATATTTGCAACTTAACTACTTCAGAACCGCTTGGCTTTTCATGCTTCATTGAAAACTTGTCGGCTATTTTCTCTGTCCCAAATTTGCCGAGGACTATGATACTGACTGACCACACAGCCGACTTTATAAACACTAACCTAACAGTCAGACTTTGTCATTATATAACCTCAATGTTACTAGGAGTGTCGTATACTCTCTCTCTCTCTGATCATTGATAGACATTGAAACTTACGGTTGCCCTTTCTAACTGCAGTGACTTGGAACTCGATCATAAGAACTCGATCGTGTGACAGTGTGGTCATACTTCGGTTGGTGTTGTGCAATATCAAATTTTTAGAATGAAACCCTCACTAAAATCTTTGGTGGTGGTTCTCCTGTTGTTTCTCATGATGGACGATGTGTGTTCTGAATGCTTGAAATGACAAGTTTCTGAAGGAGAAGTAGGTGCGAATTTTCGTTGGTTTTGTGTGGCCTTTTTGCTCGACAAAATGCAGTCTAATTTGTATAGACAATCGTCACGTGGACAAACATTACGTCGTGAATCAATTCAAGTTGATGGTCGAGAGATGGCTCCCAACGTTGGCTCCCTAGGGACTTCTACTGGCGTTGCAGGTGTAACTCGCTCACACTCACGAGGGACTTCAGGCGCTGCAACAGGTGCTGCTGCTGAAAGTAGAACTTGCTTAAATATGACAGCTTCACCGAGTGCTACAACTGTAATACGACCAGAAGATCCTGCCGTGAACATTGTCACGTATCCACAAAGCCTTACAAGCGAGGTTACCAATAGCTATGCTTTTAATTTTCCCTTTGAACATGTAGATGGAAGACATTATGGCTTACTTCCCCAACCAAGAACACCGACAGGGAGCACCCTCCGAACATCTAGGTCTCTCACACCCCGATTTCAATTTCCAAGTGTTGGCCACAATACTGGCATAAGCAACCGTGATTGTAGGCCCCAATCTATGGAACGTCACATAGCCCTTCCATTGGAGATTGACACGATTGAACATCCAACATTGGTAGGGGCAGTCACAAGAAGAATTAAATCTACTGCGCGAGAATGTCTCGCTGTTAGTCTGCCGCCAGAAACAAAGTGGGGCGGGATGTATGGAAATCCGAATGTGAGCTTTGCCGAGGGGACTGGTCAGAAGTATATTGCTCAGGCTGCTGCAGATTTTTATCAAAAACCAGAGTTTGCAAACATTGCAGAGTTCTTTTATTACATTGCCAATGAGAAAGATGTTGCACGAAAATGACTTGGATTGGTGTTACCGGAGTCTATTTTCTACCTTTGCAAAGTTGAAATCTGGTCACGCCTTCCTACAAGAAAAGGGGGGAGACCAAGGGTAAGTTTCAAATACAATAAATGGTCTTTGATTTGCTTGTCCTTTTTGCATGTATTCAATACAACCAGTTTACTTAGCTGCAGAGTACGTGCACATTTCTTTTTTATATTTGTATTGATTAGAATGTTTTAATTTATGTGATGCTAAATTTTTGGGTGTGGGGCTTGTTCAGATTATTTACATACCTGATCCTTATTATCTTCTAGTCCAAAATCAAGTGGACGAGTATGTGAAATCGGCAAGCCTACTTCAATGAAGGGAATTTGTTGTGGAATATACAGTCAACAACAATGATCAAGTTGAAGATGATGATGTTGAGGACGAGGCTATGGAACCAGAAAGATCACCATCCTCCTCCAATGCTTTTCCATTCCCTCAACCAACAGCTACTTCTTGTCACGTGTCCAATGACAAGGTTGTGGCATTGTCTGTTCCAGGAACCAACGTTGTGCATAACCACCGGACTGCCATACAGGCACATTTTCCAAGAGTAAGAAGTGTGACTATTCCCGAGGTTTGCTCCAGTTCAAATGGTTCACGTCGCAAACGACCGATGGCATCTTCTGAAAGCGTTGAAGTGGATTGTTCCGATCATGTTGAACCTCCCATTAGTATGTCAACACATACTAATTTTATTGATCTGGAATCATCTAGCGTGTTGAATGTGTTTTCTCCAAGAAACACACCTATGACAATAGCTCTTGTGGCCAAAACCAACAGATATAATTTGAAGAGGATTTTGCCTCACGGGCGATATTATTGGAATCTACGTGGAAGGCAGCTGATAGGGAGCTACACGTCCTAAACCAAGCGGCCAATAGGGGTGAAGGAATGTTACAAGGTTTTAATTCTACTTGTGACCCCCATGTACATGTTGACAAGCTCATCAAATGGGACAACCTTTACAGATGCATGGAGAGCTCACAACGTGAAATAGACAAGAGTGATCTTGCAGCAAGCTCAACATTGGCTATGTTGCTTGGAAGATGGAACGATCACCTTGGCCTAAGTGATGAACTCGTGGATACTCATTTGGAGATTTTACTGGAGAACAACCCGTCATTGTCTGTGTTCTCAAAATATGAGATACAGAGCATCTTTGAAGAGCATGCAAAACCTGATTGGGAAGAATGGGAATTACTGTCAAGTTTAATCGATGGCGAATTTATAATTGGTAGCATGTCAGCGGCTGAATTGTGGCAAGTAGTCAAGGAGATGCCAAAAGCGAAGGGTGTAAGCTTATTGGGACTGGAGGCTATGGTTTCCAGACAAGCTAATTATACCAAAGCAATGGATGGATACGAGGAGGACAACCAAAAAATCGACATGAGGGCCATGCAACTAAGGATTGCACTGAAAGAGTGCGGTGATGCATATGAAGCCCTCATACAACATCACTTGAAACATAGGATGACTACCTACACTCTTGCGGCACTTCAGTTGGACAAAACTGAATTACAGGTGGTTTCATTTCATCTGCCTTTAATCCATAGATGGTGCTTCATGCATTTAAATCATGATAAACTGCTCGAGTAATTCTTACCCATTTGTTTACATTGGCTGAATAGGTGAAAGCAGGGATGGAGTTGGAGACATTACGGACTTTCTTTGATGGACAAAACCGAGATGGACTGTGCATTCCAATGCTATTTGTGAAGTACATAGCAATATCCCACTTTCATAATGGAGTCAGTATTCTGGAGGAAGGCACTGCTGAAATCGGTGGTCCAACTCGAAATTTTTTAACGTCCGCATGGAAACAATTTTTCAATAACTTAGGGGTAAGCATTTTAAAAATCTATTTTTCAATCTATTATATAGGGTGTGTGTATATTATATTATATTTTTGTTGTAGTTGCGTAATGGTATAGATCCAATTTATAATCATATCATTTGTCATGTGCAATGTGTTCACTCAGTCTTTGGCAATCCCCGAATACGCCGTGTTGTCCATCATTTGAAAGACAATGAGGTCTTGAGCAAACGAGTAAGAGCAGACATCCTATTTATGGGCTTTTTGATGTTCATGATGGTGGCTTATGGACAACAAGTTCCAATGAGCTTCACAAATTCCACATTGGCCCATGCAACCGGAGATATTCCAAATTGGGATACAGGAGTAAATCGGGAGACGCAGTTATTGTATGAAAGAGACATGAAGGAGCGTTTTCCCAACCATGTTTATGCTTTCCAGGTTCTCAAGAATATGGAAGATGAGACCTCCAAAGAAGAGTATAGACAAGAACTTATTACAGATGATTGTTTCCAGGACATTATAGTGTTCATCTTGAAGATGGAAGTGAAGGACAAATCTCAAGTGGAGGGATCCCCTTGCTCAATTGATTCAACTTACAGATCCATCATGAAATATTTGTTATTTACAAAATGCTCTGCAATTGGAGCAGTTCTAAGAGAAGGTTTCTACTTTGCCATCAACAGTTTAGAAAAGGATGATACCGGTCGAATCTCACAGGATGTACTCAACGATCTGAAGCAGTTTGAAGTGAAGACACATTTGACAGTGACCTCATTACTCACCGTATTCAATGCAAAACTGGCTTTTACAGCGGATGAATTTCTATCGTCTTGCATATATAGCCCCGATTTTCCAGAACAGTTACGTTCTTGGTTTGAGGAGCTTGTGAAATCAATGACGTTCTATGAAAGACATCGTCTCCACAAGTTCATCACAGACTCTCATTACTTCTCGGAGGTTGACAAAATCTCCATTGTGCATGATGCATCGATATCCAAACTATCATTACCTTATGCTCGGACATGTTTTCAGGAGTTCATGATACCCAACTATGATACCATGAAATCCATGACCAGCAAAATCATGCTTGCTATTACGGATGGTGAGGACGTGTATGGAATGGCTTAAGTCCAACAACATCGGGTAGATGAACAGCAACATCTACATCAGGTATATTTATACATTTCACAAAGAGTCTATCTTGTAGAATAAACTTCATTGTGGATTCTGTTAAATCACCTGTGTTAGTCAGTTCTCAGTATTAGCTAGGATAATTAGTTATAGGTGGCAGTCCTCCAAGGACTGGGTAGTTACAAGTGGCAGTCCTCCAAGGACGAGGTAGTTACAAGTGGCAGTCCTTGGAGGACTCGGTAGTTACTATAAGTGGCAGTCCTCCAAGGACTAGATAGTTGGTAATTATAGCACCGTTGCACCGCACACTTATGTAGGGTACACTTTTGTAAATAGACTCTTGGCATAGTCCCTTTTATTTTGCTCACACTTATAGCAATCTAATTTCTGATTGTAGATTCCCTATCATAACACTTATGTAGGAATCAGTCCTAGATGGACGGTTGGCATAGTCCCTTATAAGGTATTTTGCTCACACTTGATATGGCAATTTGTTTCATGATTTTCAGGTTAAAAGGGTATGCTCATCTGCCCGGCTGATGCGACATTAAATAGAGAGCTGGAGATGTGTAAGGGATCTACAGCATGCAACCCAAAACAACGAAGAACCCACCTGCAATGCCTGAACGTTTGAGTCACTGGCTTTTAGCCATCAAAGTGGGAGTCACCACCTTTTAGCCATGAACTGGTGCGTGATATTGACCATTAGGCTTTGAATTTTCCAGTATAACTATTTCCGGTATGTTTTCAGACATTTTAACAGTTGGGGTAGCTTAAAATTTCAAGGAGATAGACAACGTCTTTAGTACCGCTCAACCCCAGCTGTAGGGGATCACTCCCCGCATGGCAACGCTATACCAGCAAAGCGTCCATGCATGAGCAGACCACATATTTTGTGCTCACAACATCCTAGTGTAGTAAGAATGTTCTACAATATCATAGTGTACTAAGAGACATTCATGGTCATGTCATCGTTGGAGCTTATCATGTAGGTGATCCACTGCACATTCAAGGTAATAGCTATGTGAATCTAAAACTCTATTTTCAAGATTATGGATCTGCACGAAATGGTCATTATGTCTACACGTACAAATAATTCTAGGATAAGTGGCTATTCCCACTGAGAATGGCGATTTCCAGGGGGAACTGGCTATTCCCAGGGGGAAATGGCTATTCTCCCCCTTACTCTACAAGGGTAATGGAGGGGAAATGGCTATTGGAGGGCTATTGCAGATTGGAGGGCTATGGGCTATGTCAAGAATTCAAATTTCTTAGCCTCCCATCGATATCCATTCATTGCCTTGCTGGCCCTTAAACCTGAAAATGGCACGATAAGTAATACAAGAGCTCATTTTCAACATCAGACCTGTGACCGAAAATATCTACCCGGCAGGATTTTTCTTCGTGATTCTCATGATGGCACTGAACTTTTTTCTGTGGCAGCACAAGATCTCTTCCATTAATTTACGTTGCTGCAATTTGACCTGCAAAGGGGGCAGCACATTAGATTTGGAGAGTCACTCTTCATTTTCCTTCCATCCATGGATCGACATGACTAAGGACTTCAAATTTTATATCTGCCACTGCCATTGACAATGTTATTTTTAATAAGGGTGGCCTCTCATGAGGCATTTCCCTCACTGAAATTCTCAACACAATTGTCATAATCAGTTTTCACATATGTGGTTCAAGTACTAAAAAACAACAGAGTTGGGGGTAGTGAGAAGAGCTGGCACAAGCAGAGAGAGGCAAAGGTGTTGGTCTACACCGAGTTATATTTTTGAAATTGCGTTGCAGGCAGTTCCCAGAATACTAGATTTATGGAAGAACATTTTTGGTTGCAGCTCATGCACTCACACCCACCAGTTGTTGCATCTATCTAGGGCTCTCTACTTGAGGTTCAGACATCCCTGACATCGCATACAGCATTGAAAGGGATCACTTGGCACCAAGCCTCGGGCATGAGGTTGTCCTAATATACTTGCAGGTTGGAATATTACCCTTCACGACCCAACACCCCCAACCCAGTTGACCCTCCCAGACGCACCAATGCACCATTCATTCCCACACGAAGGTTCTTCATGTTCCAAAACTTGCCAACCTCATATATAACAAGTGGTTCATCATATGAGAGCATGCGAAAACCACTCTATAACACTTATTAGAACACAAACATGAAAATTTCAGGGTGGAATGCATGGTAAGAGACAACCCAGTAACTTGCAACACTAGGGGAGTTAAAACCATGCTACCGGAAGGTCCTTTGTCTTCCTTACCAAACTGATACTTCCTGCTCCCTACCCCAATGGGCCCCTTCTGCACATTGCATAATAACGTGCATTGGGCACAATATATGTAGTCATAAGCCTATGGTAAAACCAATTAAATGACTATAATTTATCCCCCTCTTAGTGAGCTTCCTTACTCAATAGAGCTGCTTTGCACAAGCATCTTCAGAGGAATCTTCCATAAGTGATCTTGAACTTCAAGCACTTTCTTCTTATGACACCAAGGCTTCAAGCAGTCGCATATAAGGCAAGCTTAATCATGACGCATTCATCAACCAGGGATCTGGAGTTCCTGTGGTTTGCACGGGCACATGTTAGTCCATCAATGACTTCAAAAAGCATTCCTCTATATTTGTAAACAGATTCCATAAATCAAATGCACCAAATCTGTAGCATGTGAAACTAGATTATGCACTTCACATGCTAAGGCTCTCAAACGAAGATGGCCCTTTTAGTGGTACTCAAATACCTGCACGCGCTCGAGCCACCGAAGTTTGAAAGACCCACTCAGGTAAGGATTATCCCAGCATGACCTCATAAGCTGCCTGACATATGGCACTGGCTACCAACACTCCAACTGCTTCACTTGTCAGTTTTTACCGACTCCATTTGAACCCCTGCACACAGTCACTTCCGCCTTCGTCCGTTCTGTCGAAGCTCCACCATAACAGAATCGTACAATGTTTTGCCCACTACTGACTGCAAACAGTTTCATCATACCCAATATGTATCTATGAGGATAGCATATAAAGGGCGTTGAAAAGAGTTCCTAGTTGTATCACCTCTACATGTTTACGAAGTATGCCAGTTCTGTTGGCAATGGTGTGGTTGAAAAGCTCCAAAATTCTCAATCCATCTACCAATGATCCTTGTACAAACCCATGAGCCTCCCAACATTCGGTCAGTTGAAATTATGTCTTTGCCTATCAGTTTACGCGTAGAACCTTTGCTTCCTGACCTCGCCATATCAAGCAGTGAGTTTCCACCACCCTGCATGGTATTAGAGAGAATATCTTCTATGTGGGCAGCAGAGGCTTGAAATGTTTTCATTATGGCATCCTCCACGTTAGTCACTTTTTTGGTGAAGCTTGTCAGGTCAACGACAGATCTATCAAAGCATTGATCAAAATCCACTTTCATGGATGATTAGGCATCGCATCTGCGCCACAGCCTGATACATTTCCCTTTCAAGACACTCAATGTTGACAACGCGCAGCATATTTTGTCTCCACTTTGAGTCCAAGGGCACAAGGAAATCGGGCAGCCCTGCACTGAAGCCTTGCAATGAAAGGCAGGCATGTAGAATGCGTTTGGCTGACTTATAACAGTTCTAGGGCTCCTCTTCGCCCCACCAGATCACAAAGGGCAACAATGACACTGTCATTACCTCCATGCAGCCATTTAAAGTTGGTGCACTTCAAATCTCGCCATTCCTGATGAGAACCTTGTCATCAGCTGATTCGGTCAAGACCTGCTGGCAATGTCAACACATACATTTGAACTCCAGTCCAGAAAGGGCCTCCTTCAGGCGATTTGACGATAGTTTCTTCTAGCAGTGGGACCGATGCCCACATAGCCAACTGTTGCACTAAACAAACTTTGTCCAATAGCAACTTAGTGCTAGTTATCAAGTGAGCAGCAAGCAGAGCATCCTGGCTAAGTCCAAGTAGCGGCTGCCCTCCTTGGGAGCTGATAGTTTGTTGTTGTAGTGTCATCAGCTCTTGTAGTTCAGCCATGGCTTCCAGTGATTGTGGAACGAAAAGGTGAAAGAATGTCCCCATCAAAATCTGCATTGTATGGAGGGCAAATCATTGGATTTATCGCCAGCACGATACCTGAGTGTAACACCACTTGTTAGGCCATTGGAGAGTGCGCATGGACTGATGGTGGCCCATTGGCATACACCAAATCTCCATTTCGGAGGCGCCGGTGAACTATATCACATATCTCCAGCTGGTGGGTGTTGGCAAAGCGACAGGCGAATCACATCTCTTACTATCCTGACAACACCTGTTCCCCTGGACAGCTCCTGGCTTTGGGTTCTGTCTTTATACTTCTGCAACCTTTGGCAGTTCCAGCTGGTGACTCTCTTTGGAATAGTCAAGGTTTGTGCTATGTCATAGGGGATTGCCTCACCACATTTTCCTTGTCCTTGAAATGTGTTGAAGAAGGTGCCTTCTTCTATCAATTGTGCTGTTGCCGCTGCTATTTCCATTTGACCATCTACCCACGCCGATTTCTTGTAGCTACTCATCCATAGGGAATTAGAAGTAATGTTGGGTTTGAAATCCGGCCCTCTTGGATGAATCTGGACCTCTATCCCTGGCCCTTCCCCTGCCTGTGTACAAATCATGAATACATTGGAGGCAAAGCTCCTAGCAGCTGGCGTGAAGTTCTTCCAGCAAACACCCCAACCCTACTTATTACGGTGGTTCCAATTCTGAATTGCTTATGCTTCTCACCGTAGTCCAACAAGCATTCACCTTTTTGTCTTCATTGTCCCACCATTGACTGGGGTTGGAAAAGTGTTCATTGCAATGCTTCTCCTCATGTCTGTTATCTATTTTGGGATACTTTCATGCTGCCACATCGGCAGAATCTTGTCTAATTCACCCCAAACCACCATATATCCACCCAACAAGGCACCTTACAGAATTCAATATGCATCTCAGGGCCGAGTCTGATGAGAGGGGAAAACAGGCTAAAATAGGTTGAAGAAGAAGGTGCCCTCACCACATTGTCCTCGACATTGTGTCATGACTCATGGAGGATTTGACTGACCATCAACCCAAAAGGACCTCTTGTGTGTGCTACTTGTGTGTGTAGTCAAAGTGTGTCGTTGCTACTGCTTCCAGTTGACCATCTACCATTCAGGTTTGTTGGAGGTATCAATCCCCAGGGAATCAGGGTACTCCACCTTGTTCTTGAAATCTGCCAAAGTGTCAAAGCATTGTCAAAGCTGAGCAGCATGTCAAGTTATTTTACCACTAGTGTGAAACTAGCTAGGAAATAGCTAGCTTTTACATATTGACATTTGGGATTGGCCCAAGTGTCAATCCAGGGGTCAAGGCAGATTTAGGCCCTGGAGTGGTTATCTTCACGACAAGCACGGGAGGCTCATCTTTCTCGAGTTGAGCCTCACCGCGCCTAGCTATGGCGCCGTAGTGTGGATTCCCCATGGCGTGGGGTGCACTTGGCTTGACTTGTATTTGAGTGATGAGTTTATATATGCATGAGTTTATGCTTCAGCTTTGTGAGCTCGCATGAGCTTGTACTTGTATTCTTCTTCTTTATAACTCGAGAAAGATGAGTTTGTGTCTGTGAGTGCCAGATACAAGTTAGTTGGAGCACTTGTGGTTTTTGCTTGAGAATGAGAGAAACCAGGTTGTTATGCAAGGAGCACCGTGGAGCTCTTGGTTGTTAGAAGCGGAGGCGATGTGGGTTACGAGGTGGTAGACCTTGGCATTCGATCTTCATCTTCAGAGATGAAAGCACCATGCTGCAGGATTGCAAGACCAAGCGAAAGGGCTGATTTGGCTTGGGGCAAATCAGTGCACTTTGTGGAGTATGTTGAGATTGGGTTTCAATCTCGAGCTTCAGCATTGAGAGGGCTCTTGTCATGGCAAGAGCAGGGCTGGAACAAGAGCTAAGAGGTGCGGCAAGGCCATGGAATATGCACCTAGGGTTTTAGAGCTTGGAAGAAGAGCTCTTGCACCATAAGAGGAGTATCTTGTGGCTGGAAATGTAAGCCTTAGGGTTTCAGGGGCTTGGCAAGGGTTGTGGAGTGCTTAGTCTTGTCTTAGAGAGCATCAAGGAGCTAAGGAGCCAAGATAGGGGGCTGATACCTCTTGTGTGAAGAGGTTGCATGTGTGGAGCATGTATTCAGCTCATTGAAGCTTCCATCTTCAAGCTTGGAGGGCAAGCAAGGAAGAGGGAAGGGCTGACTTCCCTTATGTGAGAGCAATGCATGTGTGGAGCATGCTTTCAGCCTGTTGAAGGCTTGTACTTTCAGGTTTGGGAGTGCAAGAAAGGAAGGAAGGGGCTGGTTTCCCTGTAGGGCATGTGTGGAGCATGCTTCCAGCCCGCTGAAGCGTGTATTTTCAGGTTGGTGGGTGCAAGAAAAAAAGCAAAGGGGCTGATTCTCTGGTGGTGAGAGTGGGGCATGGGTGGAGCACGCCTTCAATCCATTGGGCTTTTGTTTTCAAGCTTTAGAGAACTAGAAGAAAAGGTAAGGGGTTGATCTGCTCTTATGTGACAGTCCGACACTTGTAGAGCGTGTTCTAAGTTGGGGTTTCAACCTCAAGCCTAGATAGAGCATGGCTCTTGAAGTGGCAGGTGTAGGGGGCTGGAATAGGCTCTAAGACAGATGCTATAGCCAAGGGAAATGCTTGAATGAGTGCTCACAAGGGCTGGAAACCAGCAAGGCTTGGTTGTTTGCCATTGAGTTTAGTGGCGTGTTTGGGGAGTCTAAGTGAGAAAGAAGGCTTGGTTTGTGGCAACCATCTTCCTCATGGCTTAGAGCTACTATTGGTGGTGTGTGGGAGCCGAAAGAGCAAGAATACCTTGCTGATTTCTTCATAGCCACCATAGCTCGGTGCAAAAAAGCCTAGAGTCCAAGAGACACAAACCCTAGCTTGGCGTGGCTAAACCCCTTGGAGAAATGGCTAAACTGTCATGAATGGCCTATGGGGCTGTGACGGGCTGTGGTGGGCTATGACAGGCTGTGCCCTGTGGCCTGTGGGGCTGTGATGGGCTGTGACAGGCTGTGGCGAGCTGTGACGGGCTGTGAGGGGCTGTGACAGGCTGTGCCCTGTGGCCTGTGGGACTGTGAGGGGCTGTGACAGGCTAAGCCCAGTGGCCTGTGGGGCTATGACGGGCTGTGAGGGGCTGTGACAGGCTGTGCCCTGTGGCCTGTGGGGCTGTGATGGGCTGTGACAGGCTGTGGCGAGCTGTGACGGGCTGTGAGGGGCTGTGGCCTTTGGGGCTGTGACCCATGTGACCTGTGTAGGGCTGTGACAGGCTGTGCCATGTGGCCTGTGGGGCTGTGACGGGCTGTGACAGGCTGCGGCCTGTGGGGCTATGACCTTGTGACCTGTGTAGGGCTGTGACGGCTATGACCAGTGAGCTGTGTGGGCCTGTGCTGGTCTGTGGTGGCCCGTGTTGACCTGTGGATGGCCTGTGCTGACTCGTGGAGGCACCGGTGGACTGCCTAAGGACTGACATGTGGTCTTGACGGCCGAATTTTGAAGCTCGTGGAGGGCGGTTTGAGGAGTATCTTCATGATATTCCCATGGTCATGCAAGTAAGGGAAGAGAGGAGAGGAAGAGTGTTGGGATGAGGGCATGCTGGGGTTAGGCATTGCTTTAGCTTCTCTTCCTCGTAGTTTCACCTTCTCATTAGGCCAAGACCTTTCCGTAGGTGGAGGCAAGAGTCAGTCCGGGTTTGGGCTGGGGTGTCCTTGCAGGAGCAACACCGTGGAGTTGTTTTTGGTGTGGGGGAGTTGTCGTTCTGATTTCTTGTGTTTGGATCCCCTCCATATTTGCATGCTTGACTGTGCGCCATGCTAGTTTTGTGTGGGCGCTTGTTTTTATAGGTGATTGGTCCGGATTTGATCACCGGCCAGTCCTAGAGCATGCTGTCGATGGTGAGGCTGGGGTGATGACCAGCCAGACCATCATTGTTTCTCTTGTGGTGAGGTTGGAGGTGATGACCAGCCAACCATAGGAGTGCTTGTGGTGGATGCAGGTACAGGTGTAGGCTATGTTAGGAACTTAGTATTCCAAACCATAAGCCGCAACAGGTTCTCTACCCGGTTACCTTGTGGAGAGGGGGTTAGGGACATGTTCATGACCGGTTGAGTGTCAACACGGAGGTACCACTAGTTGCTGGGGACAGTGCCGGTTCGAGCACTAGCGATACTAGTGGGTACACGAGACAAGGTGTGCGGTTTAGGCCACCTTCACCTCCTGTGTCTTCTACGGAAGGTGCTGATTCGGATTGTGAATCAGGAGGACTCATACCGGCGGTAAAAGTTGTTTCCTTGCCATTGTTGTGGGACACAATGGAGGAGATGTATGGAGCTACCAAGGGGCCACGAAGGTACTCTGGGGCGGTGGGCACCATCGAGTTGGATGATTTTATCCAAGAGTTTGATAGTTGGTCTGATTTGCAGCAAATGCGCAATCCACAACTATTTACGCCTTTCATGGCATGGAAGGGGCTGTTCAGCACCTTGAGGGGCCGCCTATGGATGATTACCATGAGTTCAGGCGGGGGCATGAGGTTGAGATCGAGGAGTGGAGGATGTATTGGTCACCCGACTATGTCTCCATCACTAGGGGCACTAGAGCCACGAGGGCAGTGGCTACACCTGTCGCTGCACCGGCAGCTTCAGCAAGTAGCAGAGGGACTAGTGGGACTGGTGGTACAGTAGCTACGACGTCCACCCAAGCCACTACCACACCAGCACTAGTACCCGTGTCTGCCTTCAATCCTGTTGTGGAGTTCTTCGAAGAGTTGAGAGGGAACTACCAAGGGGTGAGGACAGAGAAATTGCGGAGCTTGCAAGAGTTCCAATGGAAGTCGTCCGAGAGCTTGAGGGAGGCTTTCACTCGCATGAGGCGCTTGATAAATGTAATCCAAGGGGTTACGGAAGCTCAGGCAATTCTGGGATGGGATATTGGACAAGGAGCTGAGGAGAAGGGTGCGGGATGCAACTCTCCTACAAGCGGCCCAACCCACCTTAGCAAATGTGTTTTTGCTTGCAGAGCGGATAGAGCTCAACATGGTGGAGGAACGAGTGATCATGGTGGGATTTGCTAAGGAGACACCACGGGGTAGTGGTGCTCCTAGCCAACCATTACCTCAATGTGCTCAAGGCAACAAGGGGGCTCAGGTGAAGCTCAGGGAAGGGCAGAGAGGACCTCAGATGCAGGGGTCTCTCCCTTCATTTGCTGGCCAACAACGGGCGGATGTGGTGTGCTGGACATGTGGAGGACCCCATATCAAGAAGGATTGCCCAGAGGGAGGCAAAGGGCCGGCACATGCACAGCCTGCACAGTTGCAGTGTGGGCATTGTGGCAAGCACGGGCATGGAGAGGCCCAGTGTTATGGTTTGCATCCTGAGTTGCGCCCAGGCCAGTTCCAAGGGAACAATGGTGGCCGGGGGCGAGGTGGAGCAGAGGACGAGGTGGCTAGCCACGAGGTGCAGGCCAAGGGCAAGCTCAACATGGCCAAGGACGCGGAGGTCAGGGTGTTGACCAAGGCATGGCCAACCGGTTTCAGCAGCTAGAGCAAAGGCTCGCTGCCATGGCTACAGCTCAGGTGGTACTGGCTCTAAGGCCGGATGGTCCACCTCCTGCTCTTGAGGGAGGAGATATGGGAGGCATGGGATTCATTTGTGGAGCAGCACTACCACTAGTGCAGGTGGAGTCTGCTGCAGCCGTGACTCGAAGAGCAGCATGAGTTCCTGAGCCACGAGGTGCAGAGGTGGAGTTGGATCCACAGTGTCGCGGCCCTTTGCCTTGAGGGCAGGGGGGGTCGGGACACAAGAGGGGCTGCCCCTATGGTGGGGGCAGTAGCAGCGATAGGTACGGGGGCTGAAGCACCCTTGAGTGCCCAAGGCACTCAAGGAGGCGGAGGCGCTCACTAGGTGGAGCCCCGCACACCAGGTTGCGGTGGGGGTGGCTCCACAAGGGGTGGTGGTAGCTTAGCGGGACTTAGTGGGGGTGGCATAGGACTCACCATGGGGTGGAGACCTCGAGGTGGGAGTCGTGGGGAGTCTTGGGACTCATCACGGTCCATTGGGGCCACGGTGAGTGGGCCAAGACTCACCGCGACTCACCACCGGGAATCGAGGGTCTTCGTGGTGGTTCGCCATAAAATGGCATGGCTGGTTGTGAAACCCCCGCGGACAGCTACAGAAGTATATATAGGGAGTAGTAACCCCGAGAACGGTGCAAGCCCGTTGGTGACCAAAAACTAGTGAGTAAGCGAGCGAGCCGGAAAGCGACCAAAGAGTGGGGAGCTGTTCCGGACTGCCAACTACAAAAGGGAATTCCAGCTGGTTCCAAAGCGGTGGAGGGTTCTTTGGGAGAACAAAGGGGGACCGTTATGCCCCGGTGAGCAGCCGAAGCTCCAAGTTGGCCCGGCGGCCAGGTTGGGAGTCAGGCGCGCGCATCAAAGCGAGTAACTATGACTTGAGGGGGAGCTTACCGAAGGGAGGTGCGCGACACACAGCGTGGGGAGGCAAGCCGTCAGGCTAGGCTTCCTCAGTCGTTCACATTGGCGGAGATAGTGTCGACGCCATCCATGGCACCTAGTTCTCGCCCAACTGTTGCCGAGGCGGAGGGAGAGCTACACGGGTAGCACCACTACCTAGTATTGCCAAGGCTACGACAGCTAGTGTGCTGCTAGGAGCGGCCATATCTGTGTGCCGGGCTCCATTGTTCTCGGCTACCATGATTGCGACGCCCGGGGTAAGACCAGCTGAGTTGTTCAGGCTGGCAGCTACACTCTGTGAAAGTGGGGAGGTTACTTCATCTTCTGCGGAGATAGTGGGAGGTGTAGTGCCGGAGGGATCCTCGGATTTGAGGGTCAAGACTGCCACGGCGGCGCCATGGCAAGCTGCAGCTGCCAGGTTGATGGAGCTACCAGCTAGGCCAGCCATTGAGCGCGCCATGGTTACACCTAGAGTTGTCATGTTAGACAACCAGGATGACATTTTCTGTTTGAGTGGACCGGCAGGCAAGAGGTACCGGCCACTGCGGGTCTTGTTGGACTCGGGAGCTCAGCCATTGATGCTGGGCAGAGCTGCTATTGCAGGCTTGGGCCTCACGGAGGCGGATATGGAGCCTTGTCCTTTCCAGATACAGACGTCTCTGGGAGGATCGGAGCAGGCTCGGGGCATGACACGACGTGAGTTGGCTATCAGACTACGGCCGGATCACCCTACAGATGGCTCAGTAATGCGAACCAAGGCCATTGTGACAGACGCGGTCTCGTACGATGTCCTGGTTGGTGGGGCAGTGTTGTACCCCATGGGCTTCATCCTAGATTTTTGGGAGGAGTCAGCTTCCTATAGGCCTGGATGGCAGTCAGGGGAAGGCCGGCATGTGTAGCTCCCTGTGACGTTCATAGGAGGAGTTGCGGTTGCCCAACGAGGCAAGATGCCGACACTAGCAGCATTCACACCGGCAATAAATTGGCCTGGAGAGTTGCTTGAGGGCAACGCTCATTCAGAGGATGTGCCACCTCTGGGAGAGCAGGAGGACATGTATGGTATGGCGAAGTTGCCTACCATGGTTGCTCAGACTCCATTGTGGGGCACGAGCAAGGATTTGCAACGGGATACTGATCAACGAGTGCAACAAGCCTGGGTGGAGGCTTTTGTACCGTCAAGAGAGGAGGAGAGTGCGGGGATTGCACCAGGACCACCTCAGTTGTCTCCATTGGACACCACACCTATTGTGTGGCAGTATCCGGATGAAGGCATTTGTCTTCTATACTTGTTTGGCGGGATCCGCACCGGATTGGCTGCTGTGTTACAGGCAGATGTACGAGTTCGGCGTTACCTGTATGTGGAGAGAGATGAGACAGCACGACGCATTTCACTTCGCCATGTTGCTCAGTTGGTGCAGCGGTACCCTGAGTTGTTGTCGGTGTCTGCAGTTCGTGGATATCAGCAGGCCTTGCCAGCAGACATTTCGTTGCTGGGGGCGCAGGATTTGGAGCGGGTTGGCTCCATTGATCTGGTAGTGGCAGGTTGGCCCTGCCAAGGGCATTCATCAGCCGGGCATGACAATGGATTGCGAGACTCAAGGTCGGGTCTGTTTTGGGAGATGGTGCGGGTTTTGCGCCACTTGCAGATTCATCAAGCTGTATCTCCAGCATACATCTTGGAGAATGTGCCACTGATGGGCGATTCTCGGGCCAGGGTGATGGCCCCTTTTACTATACCTCTATTGAGGTGTCACCATATGTGGACCCTAATCAGCTCAGACTATATCTCTGTTAGTATACCAAACAGAACCCTCATTTTCAGACTATACCTCTGTAAAGGTATCATCAACATAAGGGACCCTAGCAACCTCAGACTATACCTCTGTTAAGGTATCAACAGTGAAAGGACTTAGTGAAATTTAAGGGCCTTTGGAGGATTGTTTGGAAGATATTTGAGGGCCCTTGGAGGAGTATTTGGAGGATTTTTGGGGTCCTTGGAGGAGTGTTTGGAGGATCTTTGGGGTCCTTGGAGGACCCTTCGAGGAGCTTTGGTGGACAATGTTGAAGAGCTCTTGAAGGATTGATTGAGGGATATTGAAGGATACTTGCCACGGCCATACAAGCGAGTGGATAGAGACATGAGGGAGAGTGGTGGGATGAGAGCATTATGGGGTTAGGAATTGCTTTAGTTTCTCTTCTCCATAGTCTTTCACCATCTCTGTAGGCCAAAACCTTTCCGTAGGTGGAGGCAAGAGTCAGTCCGGGTTTGGGCTGGGGTGTCCTTGCAGGAGCGACACTGTGGAGTGTTTTTGGTGTGGGGGAGTTGTTGTCTTGATTTTCTTGTGTTTGGATCCCCTCCACACCTGCATGCTTGACTGTGCGCCATGTTAGCTTTGTGTGGGCGCTTGTTTTCATAGGAGGTTGGTCCGGATTTGATCACCGGCCAATCCTAGAGTATGCTGTCGGTGGTGAGGCTGGAGTGATGACCAGCAAGACCACCAGTGTTTCTTTCTATGGTGAGGCTGGGTTGATGACCAGCAGACCATAGGAGTGCTTGCGGTGGATGCAGGTGCAGGTACAGGTCTACGTTAGAAACCTATTATTCCTGCTTGAACCAGTAGCCGCAACAGGTTCTTTACCCGGTTACCTTGTAGAAAGTGGGGATTAAAGACAGGTTGACAACCGGTTGGGTTGTGAGTTTTCATCACGGAGGTGCCACCAGCTGCTGAGGGGAGTGTCGGTACAAGCACCAGCGATACTAGTGGGTACACAAGACAAGGTGTACGGTTTAGGCCACTTTCACCTTCAGTGTCTTCTGAGGAAGGTTCAGACTCGGAGTCAGGAGGATTCTCGCCGAGGGTGCAAGTCATATCCGTGCCATTGTTGTGGGACACGATGGAGGAGATGTATGGAGCTACCAAGGGGCCACGTAGGTACTCTGGAGTTGTGGGCACCATCGAGCTTAATGACTTTATACAAGAGTTTGACAGTTGGTGTGATTTGCAGCAAATGCGCAATCCACAACTGTTTACGCCCTTTATGGCGTGGAAGGGGCTATTCCAGCACCTTGAGGGGCCGCCCATGGATGATTACCATGAATTTAGGCGGGGACATGTGGTGGAGATTGAGGAGTGACGAGAGTATTGGTCACCTAACTATGTCTCAATCACTAGAGGCACAAGGGCAGCGGTGACACCGGCAGCTACACAAACATCTCCAACTACAAGCACTAGTAGTGGAACAAGTAGTGTCGGCACTTCTGCAGGTGGTACCAGTTCAAAAGGTGCTACTACTCCTCTTGCCACAATTACAACACATGTGCCTAGATTCAACCTGGTGGTGGAGTTCTTCCAGGAGTTGCGGAGGAACTACCAAGGTGTACGGACAGAGAAGCTGTGAAGTTTGCAAGACTTCCAGCGCAAATTCAGTGAGAGCTTGCGAGAGGCCTACACTCGTATGAGGCGCTTGATAAGTGTGACCCAAGGGGTTACTGAAGCTCAGGCAGTCCAGTTCTGGTATAGAATTTTGGACAAGGAGCTCAAGAGAAGGGTGCGGGATGCAACCCTGTTACAAGCGGCCCAACCCACATTAGCGGATGTGTTTCTGCTGGCTGAGCGGATTGAGCTCAACATGGTGGAGGAGCGAGTTGTTACCATTGGATTTGGCAAGGACATGCCTGCACGAGGTGCCGCTGCCAGCCAACAAGTACAAGGGACTGCCCAACAGCGTGGTCAGGGGGGCAAGGTTGCCCAACCCAAGTTCCATGGAGCTTACAGGGGACCTCAGGTGCAGAGGCCCGTGGCATCTTTTGTAGGCCAACAGCAACCAGGGGTGATATGTTGGACATGTGGAGGACCCCATATCAAGAGAGATTGCCCAGAGAGTGGCAGAAGGCCGGCACAAGCACAGCCTGCACAGTTGCAGTGTGGGCATTGTGGCAAGTATGGGCATGGAGATGCCCAGTGTTATGACTTGCACCCTGAGTTGCGCTCAGGCCAGTTCCAAGGGAACAATGGTGGCTGGGGGCGAGGTGGACCAGCCCAGAGAGGACGAGGTGGTCGGGCACGAGGTGCAGGCCAAGGGCAAGCTCAACATGGCGAAGGACGTAGAGGTCAGGGTGTTGACCAAAACATGGCCAACCGGCTTCAGCAGCTAGAGCAGAAGCTCGCTGCCATGGCTACAGCTCAGGTGGTACCGGCTCCCAGGCGGGATGGTCCACCTCCTGCTCCTGAGGGAGGAGATATGGGAGGCATGGGATTCATGTGCGGAGCAGCACTACCACTAGTGCAGGTGGAGTCTGCTGCAGCCGTGACTCAAGGAGCAGTACGAGTTCCTGAGCCACGAGGTGCAGAGGTGGAATTGGATCCACAGCGTGGGGAGGCAAGCCGTCAGGCAAGGCTTCCTCAGTCATTCACATTGGCGGAGCCAATGTCGACGCCATCCATGGCACCTAGTTCTCGCCCGAGTGTTACCGAGGCGGAGGTTACTATGCCATTGGGGAGAACTACACGTGCAGCACTGACACCTGCTACCAAGGCTAGTGCAGCCAGTGTGTTATTGGGGGCAGCCACCTCTGTGTGTCAAGCCCCACTGTTCTCGGCAACCATGATTGCCGGGGGTAAGACCAGCTGCAGTGTTCAGACTAGCAGCAACACTCTGCGAGAGTGGGGAGGTCACTTCATCTTCTGCGGAGTTACTGGAAGGTGTAGTGGCAGAGGGATCCTCGGATTTGAGGGTCAAGACTGCCACGGCTGCGCCATGGCAAGCTGCAGCTGCCAGATTGATGGAGCTGCCAGCTAGGCCAGCCTTTGAGCGCGCCATGGTGACACCTGGAGTTGTCTTGTTAGACAACCAGGGAGGCATTTTCACTTTGAGTGGACCGGCAGGCAAGAAGTACCAGCCACTGCGGGTCTTGTTGGACTCAGGAGCTCAGCCACTGATGTTGGGCAGAGCTGCTATTGCAGGTTTGGGCCTCATGGAGGCGGAAATGGAGCCTTGTCCTTTCCAGATACAGACATCTCTGGGAGGATCAGAGCAGGCTCGGGGCATGACACGGCGTGAGTTGGCCATTGGACTACAACCAGATCATCCTGTAGATGGCTCAGTGATGCGAGCCAAGGCCATTGTGATAGACGCGGTCTCTTACGATGTACTTGTTGGTGGGGCAGTGTTATATCCCATGGGCTTCACCCTGGACTTTTGGGAGGAGTCAGCATCCTACAGGCCTGGATGGCAGTCAGGGGATGGTCATCGTGCACAGCTCCCTGTGACATTCATTGGGGGTATTGCGGCTGCCCAGCGGGGCAAGATGCCAACTCTAGCCGCCTTTACAGTTGCAGTTAGTTGGCCTGGAGAGTTGCTGGAAGGCAATGCCAATGCAGAGGATGTGCCACCTCCAGCAGAGCAGGATGACATGCATGGTACGGCGGAGTTGCTTGCCATGGTTGCTCACACTCCATTATGAGGTATGAGCAAGGATTTGCAGCAGGCTGCTGATGGACGGGTACAACAAGCCTGGGTAGAGACCTTCGTACCGTCAAGAGAAGAGGAGAGTGCGATGATTGCACCAGGACCACCTCAGTTGTCGCCATTGGACACCACACCTCTTGTGTGGCAGTGCCCGGATGAAGGCATATGCCTTCTGGACTTGTTTGGCGGGATCAGCACTGGATTGGCTGCAGTACTGCAGGCAATGTGTACGAGTTCAACGTTACCTGTATGTGGAGAGGGATGAGACTGCACGACGCGTCTCACTGCGCCATGTTGCTCAGTTGGTACAGCAGTACCCTGATTTGTTGCCAGTGTCTGCAGTTCGTGGATACCAACAAGCCTTGCCAGCAGACATTTCATTGTTGGGGGTGCAAGATTTGGAGTGGGTTGACTCCATTGATCTGGTAGTGGCAGGTTGGCCCTGCCAAGGGCATTCATCAGCCGGGCATGGCAATGGATTGCGAGACTCAAGGACGGGTCTGTTTTGGGAGATGGTGCGGATTTTGCGCCACTTGTAGCTTCATCAAGCTGTATCTCCAGCATACATCTTGGAGAATGTGCCACTGATGGGTGATTCTCGGGCCAGGGTGATGGCCAGTGTGCATCAAGTCCGGTCGTGGCTTGGGTCAGCAGTGTTGCTGGATGCAGCTGCAGTGGGGTCATGGGCTCATCATCCACGCTATGGTGGACTAACTTGATGCCACCCGCACTGCTCAAGCGTGCATTTGATGGGGTGCAGCGGCCAGCACACCTCACAGTGGATAGCATTTGGACACGGGGAGGCAGTCTCAACGTGTGAGACACGATGACCGTTCGCCTTTGGCAGTGGTCAACAGGGTGGGTCAACCACGAGCAGCATTACCTACACTGCTCAGCTTCCCAGGATCCCATGCTTTTCGGGATGGTGGACCTGGCCTCTTGTGGGATAGCCAGTTGCAACAATTAGTGGAGCCCAATGCTGACGAGCGCGAGCGGGCGATGGGTTTTACCACAGGTACCACGGCGGTGCCATCTCTTTCTGAGGCATCACGTCGTCAGGTGTTGGGGCAAGCAATGGATCTCAATTGTTTGACCTGGATTATTAGCTTGGCTATGGCTGAGCAGCGCAGAGTACGGAGTACACTACCCTTCATGGTCTCCCTGCCTACCGAGACGGTACAGGCAGCGAGTGGGGGTGAGCAGGTGAGGACCACAAGGTGCAGGCCGCATCCATGGCACACGTGGGAGGTGCTCGAGGTTCAGAAGGAGTTGGCAGCCAAGGCGGCGGTGATGGATCAGGTTGGGGATTTTTCTCGGATTGAGGAGGTCCTCAAGGATGGGATGATGGGGCAGGATGAGACATTGTCACTGACAGAGGAGGCAGTGGTCACTGCTCAAGAGGTTGCAGCATAGCAACCACGTGACGCATCTTCTACCTCTAAGTCTGCTGGACTCAAGGTTGCAGTCACGGAGGACAACTGGGAGCCTGATGTTGGACCTATAGTCACCGGAGGAGAGAGACAACGTATACGGCGGTTCTTGAGGGCTTACAGGAACTGCTTTGCCTTCAGTTTGAAGGACTTAGGAGCACTGAAGGGTCAAGAGATTCGCATTAAATTGGCTACTGACACGCCAATCTTTCGGAGACCCTATAGATACAGTGACATGGAGAGGTCCTTGATTCAGATGAGAACTCAGGACCTTTGGGAGGCTGGTTTGGTGGAGCTATCTGGGGGAGAGTATGCTTCAGCCACAGTGATGCAAGGCAAGAAGGATGTCTTTGGCAATTGGACGAAGAGACGTATGTGCGGTGATTACCGGCCTGTAAATCGTCAGACCAAGTCCGATAAGTATGCCATGCCAACACCAGAGGAGATCTTTGATGCCATTGGGCATGCCAAGGTCTTTAGCACGTTGGATTTACGATCCGGATATCACCAGTTGCCGATCAAGGAGGCGGATAAGCAAAAGATGGCATTCTGGGGGATCAATGAGCATGGGAAGGATTGCCTATACCAGTGGCGGTTCTTACCATTTGGGCTTAAGAACGCTCCGGCAGAGTTTTAGAGAGTCATAGACAGGATTCTAGCAGAGGTGGTGCTACATAGATGACATCATCATCTTTAGTGCTACGGTGGAAGAGCATGAGAGACACCTTCAGGGGGTATTTGAGAGCTTGAGGGCGCACGGATTGAAGTTACATCCGGGAAAGTGCAAGTTTTTCCACAACCAGATTGAGTATCTGGGTCACATGATATATCCTGGAGGATTGGAGGTATAGCAGACTAAGGTAGAGTCCATTGCACAGGTTCCACGCCCCACGGATGTGAGCCGAGTTCGAGCTTTCATGGGGTTAGTAAACTATTATAGACGGTTTGTTAAGGGATTTAGTGCCATTGCAAAGGCTCTAACCAAGCTGACCAAGGTGGACCAGGAGTGGCAGTGGGAAGATGAGCAAGAACAAGCTTTTCAAGAGCTCAAGGCGAGGTTGACCTCGGCGCCTATCTTGAGACGACCTATCAGGGGGCGTCATTTTCAGCTGCATACAGATTGGAGCATGCTGGGGCTTGGAGCGGTGCTCACACAGGTGGATGATGAGGGAAGAGAGTTCGTAGTGGCTTATGCTAGCTGCTCGAACAACATTGTAGAGTCTAAGTATAGCTCATATGAGGGAGAATGCTTAGCTGCAGTGTGGGCCGTGGCACACTTCAGGTGCTAACTATACGGCAATCTCTTCACCCTTGTCACGGATCACCAACCCCTCAAGTGGTTGATGGAGTCAGACAAGCTTACGGGGAAGCTTGCACGGTGGGCACTCATCCTTCAAGAGTATGACTTTCAGGTGGTGCATCGACCGGGTTTGGTCAATCGCAATGCAGATGGGTTGAGTCGCAATCCATGCACGAGCCAACAGGATGACACTGGAGCTCGGTGGCATGGTGAGACGGACGAGGAGATGGTGCCCGGATGGCATGCATCTGCATTTCTGTGTATCTTGGCAGCGGAAGGCCAGGTTGGACCTGCAATAGGGATGACTGTAGATCAAGTGTCTGAGGACCCTAAGGCCAGCAATGAGCAAGGTGGCGCCAAAGATATACATGAGGATTCAGTTGTGTTGGACTAACTCCGCACTTGAGACACTGCAGCCACTGTGACTGCCAAGGAGAGGGATCGGATCCTACAACGAGCCAAGAGGTTCAAGTGGGAGGGGACACACCTGCTCCGAGTGTGGGAGGATGGTCGAGTGAGGATTGTGCCTCACCCAACACAGCGGGCACGGTTAGTGCGGCATGCCCATGAGGAGTTGGGGCATTTTGGGGTGCGACGCACTCATAGTCTACTGCAGGGGCAGTATTGGTGGCGTGGTATGCACACAGAGGTGCAACAATTTGTGGCTAGGTGCATGGTGTGTGACAGGGTGCGTGCTTCATTCAACGCCCCTACTCCACAATTGCACCCTCTTCCGATCATGGGATTGGGCTACAGGTGGAGTCTTGACTTCGCAGGGCCGTTGTCACTGACCATGCGCCACAACTAATACGTGTTGGTGATGGTGGAGCACTTCTCCAAGTGGATTGAATTGGTTCCATTGCCTGATAAGGCTAGTGAGGGAGCTGCGTATGCATTCTTGGATTGTGTGCTTAGCCGATTCGGTGCTCCAGCTGAGGTACTCACGGACCAAGGGAGAGAGTTCTTGGGGGAGTTTCAGGCTTTGTGTGACAAGGCCTTGATAGACCACCGCACCACTTCTCGGGATCATCCTGAGGCCGATGGCTTGGCAGAGAGAGTTGTTCAGACAGTAAAGAGGGGTTTGCGCAAGTATGGCTTGCAGAAGGGACACCTAGGAGATTGGGACCTTCAGTTACCCTGGTTAGCCATGGGCTACAGGTTCAGCAAGCAAGTATCACTTGCCTCCTTCTCACCATACTTTCTTCTCTTTGGCCGAAAGCCGGATTTGCCTACATCCATTTGCAGAGAAGCTGCTACAGTTCTTAACCTTGACGATCCGGACGTGTGGGCACGTGCATGTGAGCAACGTGTAGAGTTGTTCAAGAAAGTCATGCCCATGGCTTTCGAGAACCTTGCCATTGCACAACATCGTGATACGTTGAGGTATGCTACCATACGTGGTGGGGGCTATCGTCCTGGGGTTCGGAGATTCAACCCTGGTGATTATGTTTATCTGCAGCAGACTGCTCCTACGACCTTGGATGTGACTACAGGACGTACTATTTTGAGGGTTCGAGAGGTGTTGCCCTCAGGAGTCCTGATCTTGGAGGGTCGGGATGGCATGATTTGGAAGGACCATGTGCATAATTGCGCGCCATGTCACCTTCCAAATGTTGATGGAAGGGTTGACCCAAACCTGGTAGTGGTACCTGCAAGTTTGAGGTGCATGTTGTGTGGGTCTGCTAGAGGGGCAGCCACCATGCTGGTGTGTGATCAATGCTCTAGAGGTTGGCATATGGGATGCTTGACTCCACCTCTTGAGATGGTTCCTGATGGGGACTGGTTATGTCCGCATTGCATTGGATAGTGGGAGTGGATACAACCATGGAAGGCTAACAAGAAATGCAAGGCCAAGCTACTAGGAGACCAACACACGAGATCCTGACTCAAGTTCACAGATTGCAAGACGGCAACTAACGATGGGGTTGCTCTTGTACCCGGCCTCTTGGTCTATAGAGTTTGAGTACAATAGGGATAGTGATAGAGGACTTAGTACGGTTGTGGCTATTACATCTTGTAGCTATCTAGAGTTAGAGGGACCTAACCACCAGCTAGGGGGGCGATTGTGGTATAGCTTTCTAGGATTGTGTGCTTAGATTGTGTGATGGACAGCGATGTATGTTGTGGCACGATGCTTAGGTGCACGACAGCTGTCATGGTTTTAGTCATGGTTATCTAGAATTACCTACTTCTAGTTAACTAGGACATTTTAGATATTTATATTTATATTTTGTGTGTTGGGACTTCATTTGGTCTCACATGCCAAGTGAGGTGTCGAGCCTCACTTGAGACATGGAGATAGGTTTTCCCCTTGTGAGTGTTGAGGAGGCTCATCTTCTTGTAGTTGAGCCTCCATGAGCTTCTCTCACCTCCATAGCTCTAGGTATTGAGAGGGAGTGTGTTGAGGGCTTTATAGGGTGGATTCCTTTAGCAAAGGTGCCCTTGGCTTGACTTAGTTTATGTGATAGAGTGGATTTCACTTGGAAGGACTAGGGCTTGTTCTTCATGTGATTGCTTCATGCTTTGAGAGCTTTCATTGTCTTCTACTTCTCTCATTTCTCATCTCTTATCATTGTGGTATAGCTTTCTAGGATTGTGTGCCTAGATTGTGTAGTGGACAGCGATGTATGTTGTGGCACGATGCTTAGGTGCACGACATGACATTTGGTACAATTCCAGCTTTGATGATGTCACCATGCACCTCTTTGCCCTTTCCAGGGCTGCCAGGCTTGCACACACATTGCAAACACACACAAATGTGATGTGGTCGGGCTTCACCCCTTCCCCTAGGCCTCCATCCCGCGCCCCTGCTGTGCATATCCTACAAGCATGGCGTTCCAAATCTCGTTCAGCCATATTGTTGAACACTCCCTCCACATCCTCAATGCTCCCACATTTGGCATACATGTCTACGAGGGTATTGTTCAGATCACATCTGGTACAATTCCAACTTTGGCGATGCAACCATGCACCTCTTTGCCCTTTTCCAGGGCTGCCAGGCTTGTACACGCATTGCAAACGCACACAAACGTGATGTGGTCGGGCTTCACCCCCTCGCACATCATTTGCTCATAGGTCTCCAAGGCCTCCATCATGCGCCCCTGCTGTGCATACCCTACAAGCATGGCGTTCCACGACACCAAATCTCGTTCAGCCATAGTGTCGAAAACTCCCTCCACATCCTCAATGCTCCCACATTTGGCATACATGTCCACCAAGGTAGTGTTCAGGATGACATCTGGTACAATTCCAACTTTGACGATGCAACCATGGACCTCTGCTCTACTTTTGCAAATATTGTACTATATTATAATTTTTTATAATTTTTAAACTGTTTATATTTGACCACAAGACCATCTAGTATTTAATAGAAATGTCGATATGTACACACTAAATACATTTAGTAAGCAATGGCCACTTGTTCTAGTTGATTTGCCAGCTGAACCCCCAGATCAAGTACAAGGTGGCGCCACTCGGCTATCTGAAGTTCTTTGTTTGATTGACTTTCTAATACAACCAACTTAACCCTTAAAGGATGAGACCTCTTTTGGGCCACCCCCAAAAGTGTACAGACCTGCCTGTCTTGAGCTCTATCTTGCTACCCTGAATCATCCAAATATTTGAACCTTACAAATACATTCTTGACTACCACAGTCATCTACCCCCAGAAAATTAGGAAGATCCACCGTTGGAATGGGTAGATTATAACAAAATACTATTGTGAATTTTTTAAGCCCACTTGAAAATTGGATGGCAAAAATGGTTTGACCATTAATTCAAGTGTCCAGTTGAAATTTTTGAGGCAGATGCCCCCATAATCTGATATATGGCACCCAGGGGACTCTCTCCCCCAAAAAGCAGACCAAAATTCCAAAAATACAAATAGGCTGCTTTGTATGTGAAATCTGGGGGGGTAAATTATCATGGTTTGACTTCTTACCCAAGTACAGCCATGATGTTGTTTGTTTTCTAATTCCTCTAGTAAGTAAGTGCACACTAACTTTATATAGTGCCTTGACAAAAACAATTGGCATTTTGATAAAATCTGAGCCCTAGATGTTGTTTCCAAGATTCCTCATTTGGCCTGCCACGTAGGCAAGTCAACGCTGGATTTCCAGACCCCTGACACTTTGAAAAATTCTAGGGAGCAGAGATTTTAATATTTCAGGGCGCTTTAAATTCCCACGCGTGCTTCTCCCTAACACCCTCACTTTACCTTCAGGACCCACTTCCATCCACTCAGATCCACAAAAGGTGGATTGTGGCAAAGGACTGATTCAGGTCGCGTCGTCGTTTAGGGGTTAAGTAGCCAAGATATTGGACATGAAACTTTGGGATAGTAACTTACTTGGAGATGTCATCCAAGTGCTCATTAAAAATCCACAACGAGTTGCTCTCATTCCTCGGAGATGTAGTCAGTCTCTACAGGGTCCTTAAACAGGTGAATGCCCTTGCTCCAGCTCTTTATCGAGTGTAAAAAACAATTTTAAATTTTCTGGCGCTCCTCTGTGCAGTAGAAATTGTGGTAGAATTTCCTGCTGACTGGACTAGTGGTGCCCGTAAGCAACTCTCCAGGCTGGCGCAGGCGGTCCACTGTGTAACACACCGCGCCAGCCTAGAGAGTTGCTTACGGGCACCCGGCCTCCCAAGTATTACTTTGTCAAGCAGGAACACCTGGTCTCCCTGTGCCTTCACCTTCACAAGATCGGAGGATGGTGGACATTGCAGCCTCACGAACCGTTCCATGTTCGGCTGCTTCAAGCCTGTGTCGCTGTCCGAGACTCCGACGTACAAACTGGAGTACTCTGCCGAATCTACCTAGCGTATGAGCATTGGGGCAGAGGAGGAGCACATGACCTGTTGCAAGCATCCCGTCCTACGCGGGCCGTAGCGTATGCCTACGAAATTGAGGTAGTGCCACGCAGCCGGCTGCACGCCGTAACCGGACTATGTGCCACGTGGCCCGCGCCAAAATTCAAATAGCAATAACGATGAAAAATCGAATCCCCCATCCATGGAAGCACGCCATCCGTTGTCATCCGATGTGGATGTTAAATGTGCGTCGAATTAACTCCATCCAAACCTACATCAGGAATATGAGATGGCTACCACATCCCCAAAATTGAGAAATAGCCTCCTGTCGCGCCGCTAGACGACTCAGTCATTTCCGACACGTGGCCTGAACTCCATCCAAATAGTTTAGGATGAGAAATATTAGAGGAATGAATGGTAAAATTTATGTTGACTCGAACACTGTACGAATCTCTTCTGGGTGCAATGGGGATCCGGGTTTGCAGAACGTCATCCTAAATGGTATAATCAACTTCTAATATCTGAACTCCATATCGTAACATCATATCCCCAAATCTTAATATCCTCTGCAGGGTTGTGGAAGTTTCTGGAGGAGCAGAAATTATGAGTCAGAGAGCGCATATTCCGGATGTGAATGACTAAATCTATTTGCAAATTAAAGAGTCTCTGTCTTGAAATATGACGGATTTTGACATAGCTAATAATATCACCTCATTCACATGGTTTGTGGTATGGGAATGGAGGGACTGTGGGGAGGGGTTTTGGATCAGGGTCGGGTTGGGGAACTTGAGAGATTTGTCTCTCCGTTGTGGCTGGTTGGGTGGGAGATGTGGAGTGGTCCAGATGGCAGGGCATGCTCTTGTGGGTGGTAATGTGGGAACATTGTGTGTGGCTTTAGAACCAGGCTAGTGAACTGAGGGCATGAAATGTGCATTGTAGAGTTGATGAAGCGGAATCTTCTTTAGGAATCGCAGACCTATGATAAACAGTGAGTATGCCAGCATCACGGGCTGAGTGTTCATGCTTTTGCTACACCTCCAGTGTGATTGAATTTTTTCCAACAGAGGATTTTTTCTCCCGTGTGTATGGCATGATGGTTTAGTGTGTTACATGGTCTGCCCATCTGTCTTGCATAGGTTGATTTGCTTGCTTGCCCTTCCAGTGTAATGGATGCCTATGCCTATCCCTGAAGAGCTGAATTGGCAACCACACAGTCGGGAAATGCCCTCCGCAAGAATTGGTCGGCGCCGACCATACACTATAATGCCTTTGAAGAGGATGTGTTCACTGTCTTTAACTCTGTAGATTTCTACGAATTTCAATAATTCCATAAGGTCGGTGTCGACTTGGATTTCATTGACTGCCTCCATGCGGCGCAATCCGCCACAACATGCGCCAATTTCCGTAGTCGGCGCCGACTACACCCTCACAATGCGGGAAATGCTTTTAATTTCATCCGAGTATCTTCCAATATTTCAAATCGAATGTGCACATTGAAGGAAAATTGAAGGTCGGTCCCGACTACAAGCACATTTAAGCCCAAAAATCAATTGGAAGGAAAATTTGTGCGTTCGTAAGGAAGTCGGCAGCGACTACAGTGCATTAATGGAAATCGCTTGCCGATTTAAACAATAGTCGCTGCCGACTATTCCGTTTGCAAGCCAATTTGCCAAAAAAGCCACATGAAATGAACATCTTTAGCGACCTTGGCAGATCTGTTGGCCGACTTCAACAATAACTGGTATAGTCGCCAAGGACTACTCCGATTCCTCTTCCAATTCTATGTAAATTTGCCTGATCCGTCGCCGGAATTTATTTCAACTGTATGAAGTCGGTACCGACTACGGAAGAAAACCTGTCCCACTAACTATTTCACAATGTTCACGCCTTTCAAATAGGCGTGGTCGGCAACGACAACAAGGCATCCCCCCGTCGTGCAGAACAAATTCAGATGAAGAGGAGTTTAATGGTTGTTTCGAAATGGCCGTTGCCAGCTGAACGTGCCGCCGCCAGTTGTTGCACAGACGGTTTTCATCCGACCTAAAGATCCCTTTCCGGGTTCGGCAGTGCATACGGCCATGCGGATTCTCCTCTGCAGTGCCCGACTTTTCGGCTTCCCTTTCTATTTTTGAGCAGGGGAACGTTGTCGTCATGGAGCCTCAAGCGGAGGAAGAGGGGGAGTTTGTGCTGCCCACGCAAACACGCATATTTCGCGGGCGGACGGTGGTCTCCCAACAGAGCAGCGAGGGTGCTAGACCTCCCAGAAAATTAGTGAAACTTCGTAAGAAATCAACGACTTCACAAGAAGGCGGTTTGGTGTCTACAGCGGCCACACCATCGATGGATCGTCCTCCCCTCTCCCCCGTTTTTCGAAGCGGTGCATCGCCAGGTCCAGCAACGATTGCACAGGGAGGCGGACCTGTTCAAAATGCTGCAAGTGTGCAAGACACTATGCTGGCGGACATTGTTTTGACTGGCGACATGCGGAAGCAAGCCCTACTCTCACTCACTACAAGTGCCATGAACCACACAATGAGTTCTATTTCGCACTTACTGCGGAATGGTGCTCCGCCAAGGATACCATTATGCAGGATGCAACCCCTCCCGGCTGTGCGCATGGCTGAGCGCCCAGGCATCAACAAGCTCAAGTTGTATTTTTGAGGTGGACAGGTACAATGATGCACTTGCATCACTACTACTTTCCATCAGTGACGACAGTGGACAGAGCCAAAAAATCCAACAAGGAGATCGGGATGCATGGTCTGAACATTGGCAGGCAGCGGATGCTGCATTTGAGGAAGACATAAAGAACACGGAGTGGGAGTTTCTCTCCAACAAATGGCTGCACATCTACGACGGGAATCACAGGTGGTATGCTTGGATGGAGGTCATACGCGAGCAGCATGCAGACGACGCGAGCTGGCACTACCGGGTGAACGCCAAGATTATGGATGTGAAGAGTTCCGATCTGGGCCTCATACGACGTGCAATGAATCGTACGAATGTGTGAGTTTTTATCTCCTTTTCTGCTCACATGAGCATAGGTATAGGGTTTAGCAATTCGGGGATGTTGTTTGCATGGGGTTGCAGGTCTTGCATAAGCAGTCCCAGTGGGTGCTTCGTGGACCAATTCATTAATTAGACGTGTAGTGTGAGATGGAGTCGGAAGTATTGCCTGGTGGGAGGGAGTCCAGAGAAGATGCCCAGAATGCCTCCGCCTCGCTAAAAGTATGGTCTGCGCCGACTATACCATGGAGCCCATCCTAAACCCTAAAATCCCTGCTGAGTTTTGTAGGTAGTACTTTCTTTCACAAATTTCAATAAGGTCCATGGTCACATGAAGGTCTTGTTCCATGCGTTTTGCAGCGTGACAGATCGTGGAAATGTGTCCAACAAGCTTCCGCACAAGCTATTCTACTTCCAGAAGTGCGCAACTACACATGTTGAGCAGTACCAATCAGCTCTTCCAGCGGACGTCTACGAGAAGTGCTTGAACAAGCGGGATGGGAACTAGATGACAATGCCGTGGGACGCCCTAATAGAGTATATGGGTCACAAGGGATTCCGTAGAATTAGAAACGCCTGCTTGGATGCCCTTGCCCACCTGCCTGCCACCGCTGAGAACACCGACCTCATCCGGAAGAAACTGGCAAGCGATTTCCAGGTGCACAGGACGAAGTGGTACACACCAAAATCGCAAAATATTCTTCCATCTGCGATCCTGCACTCGAAACTGGCTTTCTTTTTTAGATACCCACGCATTACAAGTCTCTTGCCGTCAATCAGAAGCCGGAAATGACTCTCGAGAAGTTGCAGATGCTTGCCACGAGCGAGGTCAGCCCGAAGGAGAAGATTTTATGGTTGAAGCTGTGGAATTCTGACTCCACAACCCGTAAAAATGGAAAATTCCCCCGTGCTCCCACAGATGTGGTGTTTGGCTTGTGGTGCGACAAAATGACATGGTGGTTCCAGGTAAGATGTTGGCAATACTGGTGGTGGCTTCATGTTACAGTTATTATAGCAATTTCTCATCACTAACAATTGACGTGGTGGACTCGCAGCAAAAAGAGGAAGCAGAGCGGCAGTTGGCCATGCTGGTTCAGAAAGGGTTCCTGCAGCTGCCAACCCAGGAAGAGGCTCCCACTCTGAAGACCCTCTCTGTCTGGGTGGACGATTTCCGCCTCAAGTTCTGGAAGGAGCTATTCTGGTGCAAGATGAAGGATGGGCCTGCCCGCAGTTGGCCAATTACTGAGCAGCCTGGTGGAACTTTACCAGCTCGCAGGCTTCTATACAGGTACATAATTGTCATTGCAATTCACCCACCCTTCGCATATGCCATACAGCAAATTGGGTGTGGGAAGTAGCGGTCAAAAAAGAATCTGTAGGCTCGTTGTAGTCGGCAAACATTCCGGTAGTCGGCAGTAGTGTTGTTGCTCGTGGTCGGCGCCGACTACTGGGCTCAGACATTGTACTCATAGTCGGCAACGACTAAAGGAAGGCGCCATTGGGTATAGGGTAGGGTATTGGGTATTGGGTATAGGGTAGCCATTGGGTATAGTCGGCAACGACTATAGTAAGCCGGCCCTGTCGTAGCCAAATTGGCCTGGTCATAGTCGCCACCGACTATGACACAGGTTTTGCCCCTTAGGGGTTCATAATCGCTGCCGACTATTGCAAGTGGGCCGTGACTACTGCCCGCAAATTAAAAACTAACTCAATTCCATATAGGGTAGCCATTGGGTATAGTCGGCAACGACTATAGTAAGCCGGCCCTATCGTAGCCAAAGTTGGCCTGGTCATAGTCGCCACCGACTATGACACAGGTTTTGCCCTTTAGGGGTTCATAGTCGTTGCCAACTATTGCAAGTTGACTGTGACTTTAGCCCGCAAATTAAAAACTAACTCAATTCCATAGTCGGCAACGACTATGTGGTGGGTCCTTCGAGTCCATGCCGTATAATGTACACCCACATTCCGGTATTGCCCAGCTTGGTGGCTGGCTAACCCACAGTTCGGAGTTGTAGTCGTCACCGACTATGACAGTGCCATCGAACTATTTGGTGTCATAGTCGCTGCCGACTACTGCATCTGGTGAGAGACAAAAATGTTCGGTTTTCATATCTTACACTTCTCATTACTATCAGGCCAATGTCTGTCCTGATGTCGACTTTTGGTGCACTGCAACAGGTACATAAACTTTTATTTGTTCGCCAACAAACATATCAGGTGTATTCCCGCCAGTGTCACACAGTGGGCCAGCCTCCGATCAGACTGCACAATGTACAACGACAGACAGTTGGGCGAGTACGTGAAAGTCACGCATCTGCCCTGCTACTGGTGGCTGGATTTGCCCCCCGATATCATTCCTGACGTTGAACTGGAAGCGTATAAGAAGTACACCAAGAACGAACTGGCTGCACCAACTCACATGGAGCCATTGACGGAAGAGGGTGCCGAGGAGGCTGCAATTGTCGTCGCCGCACACCTACAACAAACAAATACAGCTCTGGAAGAAGCGGTGGCCAAGAAGAAACCAAGGAAAAGGAAACAGAAACCGAAGAAGACACCCATCACAAGGCAGGCAACCCCCCCCCCCGGCACAAGGCCTGCAGGCAATCAAGGTGTAGAGGGTGTGGATGAGACAAATGGTGCTCAGATGGTAGACAACCAACTGGCGTTTACAGACGCCCTACACAACTTCCAGATTGAGCGAAGGAATCGATCTTCTTGAAACCCACCTTGGGCAAACACAAGTGACGGTAGGGGCATGCAGCTCTCAACCGTGCTGCTTTACGAGGCTATCTCTTTGCGAGAAGGGGTACCAAACACAGACATAGCATGCCTCAAGTGCGATTGGTTCCAGCTGGTCATCCGCAGGCTTGCATCCAAAGGAACAACGAGTAAGTGGCCAGAGCCTAAGAAAGATATCGACGAGTTTCTGGAGAGGCACCGCTCCCCCGAGCCATTGCGTAGGGGTGGCACAGTCCCTAAAGCGGGGGCAAACCTTGTAATGGTGGATCTCCCAGACGGGCAGTCTACCGGAGGATGTGGCATAGATGACATTGTGCCCGCTTGGAATGCAAAGTCAAAGGATACCGTCCCGCATGCACTGGCACTAGCAGCATTTCTGCTCAAGGACGACGGCTGCCTTGTTATTTTCTGCAAGGGTGATGCTAAGACAGAGGTGGAAATTCGGAGATATGTGGGCCCAGCACGGCCCTAAGTTATCAAGAGAAAGTGGACTTGGCTCAATCGGCTACCACTTCAATCTGGAGAGCCAGGGCAGCCACAAGTAAGTTCAAACTACCTAAACTGCTTATATTGTTTGATAAGCACTTTCAACTTTCATCGCATTTACCACATCTTCATCGACATTCTTTTTAAAATGTATTTAATAGTCGTCAAATATCTATTGTGTTAGTTATGGGTTGTCTATAGATATATAGTCGGTGCAGACTACGTCTCGGGTCACATACTGTCTTTGCATAGTCGGCACCGACTATTTCTCAGTGCACCCACGTTAATATTTATAGTCGGCACCGACTATTAGAATGGTGTGTCTTGTCACTTAGTCATTGAAGTGCCGGATCGTCGGATTTGGTCGGTACCGATTTGGTCGGATTTGTTCAGATCATTGTCGATGCCGTCTATCAACCAAAATTGTGTGGTTTCGACGGTATAGTTTGTAACGACTACCACAACTCATTTTAGAATTGTGCAGCTACAAAGTCCATTAGTTTCTTGAAACATAACCTTTACAGAATGTTGTACGTCTTCTCTTACATAATACCGATCTGACAGGGTTCCTCCTCAAATTTGTAATGGTAGACTGTGATTTTCTATGCATTTTGCCTATTGAGGGGCATGGACGCCAATTTCAACTTGCGGGAGATAGTTGCAAAGCTTGACACCGACCACAATAGCGTCACTGAGGATGTGGTCAGGAACATGGTCAGGGAGGATAGACTCCACAAACGACAAGATGACACCTTCTTCCGCGGGGCACATGAGAAAAGCCCCAGGTTCATGCAAACCTTCATGGAGATGTGTTCACCAGAAGGGGAAACAGTAGTCGATCTGACAGCGGGATGCGGGTCCTCCATGGTGGCTGCAACAATTTGCGGAAGGCATCTGCTCGCCTTGGAAGGGGACGACGAGCTACTGCGAGAGAGGCTAGGGGGATTGCAGCGGCAGACATTTGCGGCCATCGTTGTCGCTAACACAGCTGCCGACACTGACTGGTTGAACGACGAAAGGGATGGCATTCAGATTCACGTACAATTGTTGGAGTGAGTAAGTCCAACTTCTATGTAAGTGTCTTCATTGTTAGTATGTTCTGAATGTTCCCATTTCCTCAAATCATCATTCATGCAAAATTTGATCTAATATGTTATGTCGTAATTGCAGTTACGAGCCGCCCTTGCAGATTGCAAAGCGTCCCGCTGAGGCCATCATGGGGATTCCAGCCCTTCACATTCCCCTGGTTTGGAATTGCTGGAGTGCTGAGCCTAGTCTGCTGAAGTCATAAATTGCCGATCACAAATATCCAAATGAAACAGGTTACTAATTAAGTCGGCAGTTTTGGTTCCGACCTCCACCTTCGAGTAGGTTCGGTGTAGGTCGGGCGAGGGTTGGGAAACTCTACTCATGCTCATGCTCTCACCGCTCATGCTCCTGGATTTGCAACCCCCTGCTTGGGTCGAAGGTTTCCTGGAGAGAAGAAGTTCGAAGGATTCGTTCACCTGTCTCCAAATAGGATCCCAAGAGTCCACGATTGACTCATCCACAAGGAGCTCTTTGCCTCCCCTAGTAGAAACGTAAAAGACTGCGGATCCATCCAAATACCCATGAACAAACTCGGCCTCCAGCTTCTGGATGTCCTTGATGAGGGGTGGACGAATGACGGGCATGGAAACCAACCTACACAGGGGAATCTTCAACCTCCCACCCGGGGCAAGCATACTTTGCTGGTGGCAAGGGATCCGACATTCCAGGATGTAATATTGAGGGTGCAGGTGTGAGAATCAGAGATAGAGGGGGTATCGGTAGTGGTGGTGGTGGGTGTGGGTGTACCAGGCGATATTGTTGTGGGAGGTTCGTTTCCTGGTATTGGGGTAACTGCCCTAATTGTGGCAGCGAGGATGTTATTGGAGAGAAATGGGAATTTTTTGGAGGTGAGGTGGTGTTCTTGGGATGACGGGGAGGCTGTCGCTAGGTGATCCCCTAGAATTTTATGGGCAACACCAGTCTCGGAGTTCAAGATGTTAAGGGAGGAGTGGGTCTCAGATAAGTAGTGGGGGGGGGGGAGGGCTGGTAGTTATGTGGTTGGGGTGGTAGCTGTTGTAGTTTTGATAAAAGGGTGCGTATTGGGGTGATCGAATGTAGTGAAGATAGTCATTGCAAGTGTCTGGGAGAGGAGAGATGATGACGATGAGGGAGAAGAGGGTATGTGTGATGGGGAAGGATTCCGGTCTAGAGAGAGCATTTGATAGTGCTGGACGGGGAATGCTTGCGCGTGAGCCTGTGAGCCTGTGAGCCTGGCTAGGCTCACGCCACGTCAGCAATCATCCACGTGTGCAGGTCCTAATTCCGTGCCCCCCCCCCCCCCCCCTCCCCCTATTACTGCGGATCAGTTGTCGCCTATGTCCCTTTCATCGCCCCCACATGAATATTCTTTCCGACCGAGAACAATGGTAGGTTTATGGATGGTTTAGGATCGAGGACATGATTTTTGAATGAGGAGATCGCCCGCTAGAGGATTGAATATTAACAGCAAACCCTTTTTTTTGCAAAGTAGTTCATTCATTCCAACCCACAAACATTTTTCAATGCTGGAATCTGAAGACCCACCCCAGGCAATCCCTAACTGTACTTACGGGAACGCGCAAAGATCTTGAAAAACAGTTTGGGGATGGAAGCAAAACCAAAATATATTTTATTAAGTCTCAGTACTTGAACCTCAAGAACTATTGGAGGTTTCAGAGGAACTACTTCCAGAGTCTGCAGCAATATCATCTATGAACACAGCAGCCCCTCCTTGATGTTTTTTTTTCTCCGCGACCCCCATGGAGAGGCGAATACATTGTTTGTTGGGACAACACCCGTGCGCAAGCTTCCGCGTAAACCGGCAAGCGGTAAGCTCTAGGGGGACTCGGGGACATGTAGTATCCTTGGAAACCGAAAGGTGTCTGCGTATTCGATGACACCTGCCGAACTCTGGAAAGCAAGAAGAGGAATGGTGATAGATGTTATCAAGCAGAAATAGACAATGTAAGCAACCATCTGTCGAACGGGAATGACACAATGAAATGCAACATATTTTACATGACTAGAGCCGAACTTACTCACACTCAAAATCGGAGTCCACGTCGAGATCCTCGTCAGGCGCTTCGGGCTCCTCAAGAAGTCCCTCCATGGATGGGGCAGAAGTAGTGCCCAACTCAAGCTGATGAAGCTCGCTTGAGAAGAGCTCCGTATCAGCCTCCATGCCGAAGAAGTGCCTTTCGGCGCTTTTGCACGCATGAAAAGATGCTCCTGCAAATCGAAGATGAACGAGAAATCAAAACAGGGCTTCCCTAAGCTCACTGCCCACATTTCAAACACAGTGTTCAGGGCCCCACCTGTTCCCATAGACAAGTCAACCACTCGTCCACCGTGATGGCTGTATATCTCCACCAAAGTCTGCATGAAAGCTGGGGATTTCTCCCGTGCACCTCTCCAAGGGACACTAGTCAACCTTTTCGTGGTTCGACCCGAGTCCACGTAATTGAAGATTACATCATCCTCCACAGGCTCGCAGGTGGGGTCAATGTGAGCTGCAAGATCCCTCAACTGGAACTCAGCAATACCAAGAGGAAGAGTGTCCTTACGCACCCTCACCAGGCACAAAGCTTCGAACACCCGAGTCTGTCAACAATCACGAAGAGAGCATGAGGCAAAAGACAAAACCAACTTTTGACATGTACATCAGAACCACTAAACTTTAATTCAAAGGAACCAACTCACTTTCTGCCCCGGGAACTCGCCCTTCGTAAGAGGCAGAGTGTTGATGCATGTCCAAGTTTTGATGATACGAAACCCGGAAGCTTTCATGTAGTTGAAAAGATTTCTCCGTGCCGACATGTCCTTTGACTGCATGAGAAGAAGAGCCCCCGAGTCAGAAAGGAATTTGTTGCTGAATGAGAAGGCCCACTGCCAGTAACGAGAATCCGATGCCTGGTTGCAGCAATCCGGCAAAAAAAGAAGAGATTTGTATGTGGCTACGGCCGATGACCTTATCCGTGCTCTGCAGCAGCAAACCAGATACAGGTCATTTTTGAGGGGTGGCCTTGGAGGCAAAGGCCCGGACAGGAGCGAGTTGATGTTGCGGGCAGCCAGAAGATCAGGGGATCCCAACAAAATAGCACGGGCAGTGAGCATATGTGCAGATGGCACCCCTCTCGTGGGAAGAGTTCCCCATCTGGAAGGCGAAGAGAGATTCGGGTCTTGCAAACGGAAATTGGATACCCCTCCTGGATCGGATGCAGACTCCCATAGGGCGGACATGGTCAACTTCTCGACGCCACGTGTTCCCTTGGATCAGAGATGGAATTCGAACCAGTTGCACAGCCTGGTCCAACAACCTCCGCTGATAGTTCGCATGCTTTCTCATACCCTCCAATGTCTCCTACAACGGGCCAATCAAATTGAATGTGTGAGATCAGGCATGAGAACTTCATATCAATTAAGTTGTGACATGGAGGCTGACATAATCAGCATCTGACGGAACTCAAGGTGGTAGTTGCTAAGGCTTTACAACATATGACAGAAGGTGGAGCCATCACCTGTCCTGCAAATAAACGTGGCCGTAGACCTAAGGCTGAGCAAGGTGCATCCAGAAGGACCCGGTCAAAGCTCCCAGAAGCAAAGCCTTTGATGCATAGCAGACCTTTATCCACAGTTAGGCCCCTACCAGACCCTGTTTTCAGTCTCCACGCCTCTTTCCGCGCCTGAGCCCTGCTTGCAGATGCTCCCTTGTCTTCGGGACCACTTTTTGATCCAGTGGTACCAGAAGAGACAGCCACAGCTTCATTTGGAATAGTTAACCTCTTCATGCTCTCCACCTCTGGTGCTAGTTCCGATGCTTGACCAATCGCAGGTGATTGGTGAGCCCAAAAGGCATCACCAAGAACTCATATGAACCATACCTTGTCCTGCACGCGGTCTTCTCCTCATCTCCTTCCGCCACCCGAATTTGATGATAGCCGGAGCGCAAGTCAATCCGGCTGAAATACTTCGCTCCTGCCAACCGATCGAAGAGGTCGTTGATCCTTGGCAAAGGGTACCGGTTTTTGATAGTCACCTTATTCAGAGCCCTGTAATCGACACACATCCGCAGCGTCCCATCCTTCTTGTCTACGAATAGCACCGGGGCTCCATAAGGTGACTTACTCGGCCGGATGTACCCCTTTGACATTAGATCCTTGAGCTGAGTCTTCAGCTCGACCAACTCCCTGTGGCTCAACCGGTAGGGTGCCTTGGCAGGCGGTTCCGATCCCGGTATCACCTCAATCTTGTGGTCAACTCCTCTTTGCGGTGGCAAGCCGCTTGGTAAATCCTCCGGCATCACATCCTGGTATTTCTCCAAAATCCCCTTGATCCAATCTGGGCTCGGCTCCCCATCGCCTTCTCCCTTTACTTCTCTAATGTAAAGCAAAAACTGGGGCTCGTGTGCCTCCTCCACGGCCCACTCCCTTGCTGACAGAAGGTTTATTCGCCCTCCCACGAGTTTGGGCGTTACCGAAACTCGTAAGACCTCGCCACCATTCCAACATGGCAGCGTGACTACCCTCTTGCGGCCAGTGATATTTAGATAAAATCATGCAGACTGCCACCCACAATCCTCTTCCTAGTTGAAATTCGCTCGTGCGCCCGGATCTGCTCAAAAAAGGTCATCCCCAAAATGAGATCCACTCCATCGATCTCGCAGACGGTGAAGTTCTCACGTCCCTCCCAACTCCCCAATTGAAGAGGAACATCGAACGCCAACCTCGTCGCCAATTGCGGTTCTCCTTTGGCAGAACGCACCTCAATAGAGGCCCCTACGTTAGTTGTCGGAAGTCCCAGCTTTTGTGCCGTTGCCGGTGTTATAAAGGAGTGCGACGCTCCTGTGTCCACCAACAATGACACGTTAGTTCCGGATATTATCCCATCCACGAACAATAAGTGACTCCCTTTACGCAATGCGCCAGTTTCCTGATACAACTCACAAGAATATTTGCCTACCTTGCAAGTCCTGGCGACCACCGCTTCCACCAGGCGACTGATGGTATCTTCCGACAGCTCCGTGGTTGCCCGAGTCATGTTCAATTGTTGGGGCTTCATGCACTTCTTGGCCATGTGCCCGGGCTCTCCGCAATTGAAACACACTCCATCAAAGGTCGCCTTCTGTCCGCCATAAATCGCTCCACCCGCTTTTCCTTTCGAAGCACCGGGTGCCGCCTTGACGTGTGAAGGCCCTCCCTTCGATTTCCACGTGCCATTGTTGCCGCGTGGCCTATCCCACTTCTTTTCCGGTCGGAAGGAGTCACCTTCCCGTCGGGTCTTCTTGTGGTTCAGCTCCGTACGGCCTTGTCTTTCACCCCTAGGAACATCTGAGAAACATTCAGCCCTCTCAATTGCCTCGTTCAGAGTCTTAGGTGGCTTCTCCTCCAACTTCCGCCTGGCCCATGGGGCCAGTCCCGCCACAAAGTTGAAGACCATTTCCGGTTCTGCCATGTCTGCGACTTCGAGCAAAAGCACATTGAAGGCCTGAACATATCCCCGAATGTCGTCTGTTTGCTTCAAATTCCTCATCTTGTCCCGGGCAAGCCAGGACGCATTGAGGGGCACAAACTATCTCTTCATTAATTCCTTGAACCCACTCCAGTTCAAGGTTTCCGGACTTGGACCTTGGTCGTGAAGGCGTTTCTGCCACCATTGTTGAGCATAGCCCCTCAAATAGGTGGGAGCCACTTCCACCCGATCCTCGTCACTCAACTTGGCCGCCCGGAAGTACTGCTCTAGCTCCAGGAGCCAGGTGTTGAGTGCCTTCCGATTTCGGACGCCCTCGAAGGTGCCGGGTTCCTTAGGCTTCACCTTAAACTTTGCCTTAGTGGAAGTGGCATTAACCGCCTTCAACACGTCTTTCAACGTCCCGCCAAACTGCGCCAACAACCCTTCCCAAAAGGCTGCCGGCATGGGAGGCATCTCTTGGTTTGTCGGAGCTCTCAAGGATTCCTCGGGCTCCGACTCCTCGGATTCCTCCCGCTCTTGAGCGGCCTCGTTTTCGGAAACATGCATCGCTTCCTCAAATGGCCGCCTTGGTGACACGTCGCCCCCATCGGGCTCACCAGGATCATCATCTTTTGGGCCGTTCTGCTTTCGCTTTGGCTTGCCCGACCCCATGATGAGGCCAATTCCAAGGACGATCGCGTACTGAACTCTAAGCTCTGATACCAAGTGTCGCGCACCTCACTTCGGTAAGCTCCCCTCAAGTCATAGTTACTCGCTTTGATGCGCGCGCCTGACTCCCAACCTGGCCGCCGGGCCAACTTGGAGCTTCGGCTGCTCACCGGGGCATAACGGTCCCCATTTGTTCTCCCAAAGAACCCTCCACCGATTTGGAACCAGCGGGAATTCCCTTGGTAGTTGGCAGTCCGGAACAGCTCCCCCACTCTTTGGTCGCTTTCCGGCTCGCTCGCTTACTCACTAGTTTTTGGTCACCAACGGGCTTGCACCGTTCTCGGGGTTACTACTCCCTATATATACTTCTGTAGCTGTCTGCGGGGGTTTCACAACCAGCCATGCCATTTTATGGCGAACCACCATGAAAACCCTCGACTCCCGGTGATGAGTCGCGGTGAGTCTTGGCCCACTCACCACGGCCCCCATGGACCGTGATGAGTCCCAAGACTCCCCACGACTCCCACCACGAGGTCTCCGCCCCCATGGTGAGTCCTATGCCACCCCCACTAAGTCCCGCTAAGCTACCACCACCCCATACCTATCGCTGCCGCTGCCCCCACCACAGGGGCAGCCCCTCATGTGTCCCGACCCCCTGCCCTCAAGGCAAAGGGCCGCGACACTCTGCTTCACCAGAAATCTCTAGCTTGAACTGATGTGCTTGTGTGCTGCTCTTGCGCATTCGTCGTCACCTGTGGAGATTCTCCATTAGACCGCTTTCCTCAAAAAATACAATAAATCCATCCGATACAAGAGTAGACACCCCAAATGAAGCGTGGGAAAGTACCTAAAACCACCATGTCATGCGGTTCATCCACATGTCGAATGTGGGGTCGGACAGTTTGTCGGGTTTGGGGAAGCTCCACATGTCCCTTGTACTTTGGGAACCATTCCAGATTTGGAGCCACCGGGTCTGTCCAACCACCCAGCATATTAGTAAGTGTCAAACACCCAAAAATGAATTGCTGCCACTACAATTTGGTTAAGAATGTATAACCTTTTCTGTTGCATCTACACAGGATGTGGCTAGACGATGCAGCTTCTCCAATGTCATCATGGGCTTCAGAGCGCGGGAGTAGTGCTTCCCCACCTCCACCAGAAAATCGGCACCAAGGGCGGGATCAGCTATGGCCACGTACTTTATCATTCGCGACTTGTACTTGATGCGGGCTTTCACCTCCGCAGCTTTGAGATATGATTCCAGTGCCAGGAGGGTTAGTTGCTTCTCCTCTGACCCCATGTAGAACCTCCGCGCATGTGCCAAATCCTGCTGAATTTTCGTCTGTCAAGAATGCGCACATAAGATTAGAGATCCTGCTCAACATTTTTTCTTCTATTGGGGGAGGAGAGACAGATTAGCTCAACAAAACAGTGAGGAGCTTTACCCGAAATATGTAGTCCACCATAGCGTCCATGCTCAGCCTATACCAGGTTCTATCTGCCTTTGCCTCCGACTTGCGCATGAGGTCGGCACTGAGCGAATTGGCAAACTCTTGCACCCCCTGCTTCCCGACATCCTTCACTCGGAAGAGCATATGGGACAAGTTGGTGGCAATGAAGGCATTCTCAGTCACCCTGCAATGCCACATTTCCATTAAACAATACAGAAATGATAATTTGCAACGAATATGACGACTGGCAATGAAATGACTGTTTCAAATTCAAAGTTCCAAAGCAAGAAGCATTGTAACTTACGAGTTGATGTCTGCCATTGCCGCTTTGAGAAGACTGCGATCTTTGGGCCCCGCAACCTTGAGCACAACACACTCCACGGCGAAATGCCAATCCAGGTCGTTGGGGTGGGCTTGGGCTATGTACTCCATCCATGCCAGGAGGCGATGATTGCCGTCCCACATGTAAAACATCTTTCCGGACAAGTGCTGGAAAAGAGGATCAATAGCAATCAATCTCTCGAACTCCTCATTTTGCCTTTGCCAATGGGGACCCCATTTGTCCACCTCATCGGAAGTGTGGGCACGACAAGCTCCGTGGTCGTTCTCCATGGAAACGTAAAACGCGGCAGACCCCATTCGATATCCCTCCCGGAAAGAGAATTTCAGCTTGTCGACATCGCTTGGGAGGGCAGGTCTCACCACCTGCAATGAAACCAAGCGGCAAAGGGGAATCCGAAGCTTGGCCGGGTACACCATGCTCCCCAGGACCCTACCAATGTTGCTGTGGGTTGCCTCCAAGATCTTGGCAGTGGCCAACTTCATATCCGCCCCCGACATGACGTCTGTTGCAGGGGGGTTCTCCGGCAGCCCACCCGGACCGCCAAATCCAGCCTGTATGATGCGGGTTTGGGGCCTGGGGATGTCCGGGAGGATGTCATCCTGGTCAGAAAGCTCCCTCTCGTCGTCCTCAACATGGTCGTCCTTTGGCGGAAGCACCTGGAGCACTCTCTCTGTCTCTATTGCCCTCTCCCCGGCTTCACCTCGAACTTGCACAATGCGTGCTCTTTGTGGTGTTCTTTCACCTCCTCCAGTCTCCACCATATGGGTAATTGCGGGGGCTGCTCCTGCCCGCGATGGTGTAACCGGTGTGTTACTGCCTCTTTGTGGTGTCTTTGAGGGATCCACCGTCTCTGTGCATCCCTCGCTTACATGGGCATCTGTCATTTCGACACCCCTGGCCTCTTCAGTGGCCTTTTCTCTTGCCTCCTGGCTAGCCTTCTGTCTCGCCTGTTCTTTTGCCCTCTCTTTTGCCCTCTCACGGGCCTTCTGTTTCTTACTAGGGGTAGCAGCAAGGGAGGCCTCCAAGACGACCACCTTTGATTGAGGCGAACTGACACCCTCGCGCGCCCTGCTCACTCCCCCCTCCGCAGCCCGTGACGGCTCTCTCGCCGAGGATTGCATGTGCTTGGCTTTCTTCTTCTTCTTTGCATGGGCGGGCCCTACTGCATGTGCATCAACATCCTCCATTGTCAGATCTGCTGTCCTCATCCGACGCCCTTCACCTGCCATGCCGCCTGCACCAACCTCCCCAATGCCTATTCTGTCGTACTCTCGCTGCAGGTCCTCCCGTCCACCAACGAAAGGTTTTAGTTTGCCCTCTCGCCCCAAGTTGGGCGATCCAAACATGCAATGAGTAACGGCTTTTGGAGTCACTACTCGAGCAGTTGGAGCTGTCGATGATACCACCAGCGTGTCGGGCTCGTCGTCACTCTGTCATCCCCAAAAATCGTGAGAACCAACATCGGAATGAAAACCACCATCGCAACGAGCAGCGCAACCACCATCGCAACAATCGTGGAACAACAATGAAAACAAAACAAAACCAAGTATGGAGTGGCATGGAACAACAATGAAAAACAAATCCAACCAATGCCTAAGAATGACATGCATAAGCAGCCTTCTCCAGAGCTGCCGGCTTTGCACACGCATTGCAAACTATCTAAGGTTCACTCAACCAGTAACTTGCAGAAATCAACATGAAACACGATGAACAAATGAACACGAATTCCATAAGACGGGAAAACAAGGTGAAATGTTTTGAAGGCACTTCATCTGCTCAGACAATCTTCTCAGCTCAGCATGGATTTCCTTAATTCCGAGATGCAACCTATTATCTACAGCGAGGTGTGTACCCTGTTCTGGAAAGCAATCTGAATGCAGCAACGACCTGGCTCCTTTCTAACCACTCTGACCTTGATCATTCTTCTCAACAACTCGTGCTTTTGCGATGCAACCATGCGCTTCCAGGGCTGTCAGGCGGAAGATGTGAAACAAACTAAAAAAACGAAGAAAACCGAAAGAGGAAGGGGTGGAACCTGAGAATACTCGGCTTCAGTTGGCGCGGGCTGTGAGCAAGACAATGGAATTTCCTGCTGGAGCTTAAGTTTGGCCATGCGAGAGGTTGGACGTCGCCCGTAGTACAAAGCCTTCAGCTTCCGCCGCGGTCTGGATGTGGGGTTTCTCTCAGGAGAGCCATGCCCTTCTCCACGCGGCATAAGTCCCAGCAAAAGAAAAAAGATCTCGCAGTATGTGTGCGTACATGCCTCGAATAGAAGTTCATCCAAGTTTAGCATCAGGTTTCCAAGGCGTATCCGGGAAGCAAGCGCGGAATCCCTGTGTCGCCAGCCCGGTTCAAAACCGACGGCGGAGGACATTTAATGCGCAACTATGCCATTAAATGTCGTAGGTATGGAGGTCGGTCACAGGACCCCCCCCCCCCCCCCCCCCCCCCCCCCCCCCCGAGACTTCGTCAATTGCCCGCTGGATGGAAAAAATCGGCGCCGAATTTCCATCCAGTGGATGAAGTATGACGCAACGAGGCCATCCCTCCGCCCGAGCCGTTCTCATCCAGGAGACGCCGGATGGAAATCCGGCGCCGCATTTCCATCCTGCAAGTAATTCGGAGCGCGGCCGGATGGAAATCCTGCGCCGAATTTCCATCCCAGAGGTAATTCGGAGCGCGGCCGGATGGAAATCCGGCGCCGAATTTCCATCCGCCAGGTAATTCGGAGTGCGGCCGGATGGAAAAACGGCGCCGAATTTCCATCCCAGAGGTAATTCAGAGCGCGGCCGGAGGGAAAAAGGTGCTGAATTTCCATCCTGGAGGTAATTCGGAGCGCGGCCAGATGGAAATTCGGCGCCGAATTTCCATCCCACAGGTAACACGGAGAGAAGCCGGCGCCGAATTTCCATCCTGCAGGTAATTTGGTCCACGTCATCGATGGAAAACCGGCAACGAATTTGTCTTTAGCAGACCAGAATGGTGGGAATAGCGTGCCAAATGTGGCCCGTAGGCAAAAAACGCCATGTTTAGTGTGTAACCAGACAAAAAAACGCGAAAAACTTGATGCAACGACTAAAAATTGTTGAAGAAGTGCCGATACGGGCTGTATGTCGGCCACGTGTCGTCCTCTTCCCCCGAGACGACTTCATCCAACGGGCCTCGGATGGAAATTCGGCGTCGTTTTTCCATCCGTGGGATGTTCTCTGTCGGCCATGTGTCGGCCTCTCCCCCCGAGACGACTTCATCCAACGGGCCTCCGATGGAAATTCGGCGCCGTTTTTCCATCCGGGGGATGTTCTCTGTCAGCCATGTGTCGGCCTCTCCCCCCGAGACGACTTCATCCGGCCGGCTCGGATGGAAAAACGGCGCCGAATTTCCATCCGGGGGATGATCTCAGATGGCCATGTGTCGGCCTATCCCCCCAAGGCGACTTCATCCAAGGGGCCTCGGATGGAAATTCGGCGCCGAATTTCCATCCGGGGGATGTTCTCTGTCAGCCAGGTGTCGGCCTCTCCCCCCGAGACGACTTCATCCAACGGGCCTCCGATGGAAATTCGGCGCCGTTTTTCCATCCGGGGGATGTTCTCTGTCGGCCAGGTGTCGGACTCTCCCCCCGAGACGACTTCATCCGGCCAGCTCGGATGGAAAAACGGCGCCGAATTTCCATCCGGGGGATGATCTCAGTCGGCCAGGTGTCGGCCTATCCCCCCGAGACGACTTCATCCAAGGGGCCTCGGATGGAAATTCGGCGCCGAATTTCCATTCGGGGGATGTTCTCTGTTAGCCAGGTGTCGGCCTCTCCCCCCGAGACGACTTCATCCAACGGGCCTCGGATGGAAATTTGGTGTCGTTTTTCCATCCGGGGGATGTTCTCTGTCGGCCAGGTGTCGGCCTCTCCCCCCGAGACGACTTCATCCGGCCGGCTCGGAAGGAATAACGGCGCCGAATTTCCATCCGGGGGATGATCTCAGTTGGGCAGGTGTCGGCCTCTCCCCCCGAGACGACTTCATCCAACGGGCCTCGGATGGAAATTCGGCGCCGTTTTTCCATCCGGGGGTTGTTCTCTGTCGGCCATGTGTTGGCCTCTCCCCCCGAGTCGAATTCATCCAACGGGCCTCGGATGGAAATTCGGCGCCGTTTTTCCATCCGGGGGATGTTCTCTATCGGCCAAGTGTTGGCCTCTCCCCCCGAGATGACTTCATCCGGCCGGCTCGGAAGGAATAACGACGCCGAATTTCCATCCGGGGGATGATCTCAGTTGGGCAGGTGTCGGCCTCTCCCCCCGAGACGACTTCATCCAATGGGCCTCGGATGGAAATTCGGCGCCGTTTTTCCATCCGGGGGTTGTTCTCTGTCGGCCATGTGTCGGCCTCTCCCCTCGAGACGACTTCATCCAACGGGCCTCGGATGGAAATTCGGTGCCGTTTTTCCATCCGGAGGATATTCTCTGTGGGCCAGGTGTCGGCCTCTCCCCCCGAGACGACTTCATCCAACGGGCCTCGGATGGAAATTCGGCGCCGTTTTTCCATCTGGGGGATGTTCTCTGTCGGCCAGGTGTCGGCCTCTTCCCCTGAGACGACTTCATCCAAGGGGCCTCGGATGGAAATTCGGCGCCGTTTTTCCATCCGGGGGATGTTCTCTGTCGGCCCGGTGACTGACTCACCCCCGAGACGACTTCGTCCGACCGGCCTCGGCTGCAAATTCGGCGCCACTGTTGTATGTTGATGATTGGCAGCGAGGTTCTGGCACTCAATCTTGTAATCAGACCCACTGGAATGCCACCTGTGTGAGTTCCCTCTGTCCATGGCGAAGGTGCTTGCACGCTCACCCCCCCACGCTTCTTGTCAGACGCCGTAATGATTGGTTTGCCCACCGCATCTGCACAGGTCATATACCTTCTGACTGCATACCATTGGCAATTATTGCGCAAAGGCCAGGGGCCGCATTCCGCAGACAAGGTTCATTAACTCTCTGACAGTGGATTTTCGGGAGAGCGGGCTCCCCGGATTCGTGAATAGGCTTCGTCGCTTGCAAAAATCGACCCTGCATTCCTTCCCCTCGCTGCATCCCCCCTTCTCCCAGGGCGCTTGTCTGAACGCCGTCCTGGCAGTCTTGTGTGCACAACTCCCATGGCAGAAAACCCGAGCACTATAGTGTACTGCCCTCCTCACGAACATAGAGCTACATTTCCGTGCAGAGGGGAGATCTGTCGGGTGATGGAGAAATATCTCTGCGTTCAATACCACCTGAAACCGGGGTCGGTATTTTTGGAGGAGGAAAGGAAGGATTCAAACAAAATTGTAGTCGAAAGTATTGTTGTGCTCCACAATGATTTCGGCGACGGCAGGGAATGGCGAGTTCCACCATCGGACAACGTCATATACAGGGTTGTTGGGGATTTCATTTGCCCGCCAAATGCGCCTTCTATCCTGGTGCCTTCCACGAAACAATCCGCGAATCAGAGAGTAGGCACCTCAAAGAGAGAAGTCCGCAACGAAGTAAATCCAGAGCCAAACCCATCAATGAAGACGAGCGAGAACCGGGTTGTTCACAACCTGTCCGACTCCGACGAGGTCATGGAAGTTCTGAGATCATCCTGGAGATCAGGCAAGTCCTCGATGGACATCAGCGGATGAGGGAGTCATATTCCCAGCACGAACACAGCAGTTCGATCCATTCTTGAAATTCTGCAAGGGCTTCACATGGAGGGACACCGCTCGGAGCTGGTTGGGCTGGACTACAGCAAGTTTGCCATTAAATCCGTTACATGCCTTCCCGCAGACGTCGACGGTAATATGTTCTTTGAGTTCCCTCCTCGAACGGACTATTCGAGGGCGTCCGGAATGTTGACAGATATGGATAGGAAATATGACGGTCATCCTTGGTGCGTCACCAAAACCACCAGCATGAAGATGCTCAATGGTGTGCGGGTGCGCTACGTTGTTTGTGCGGGCGCGTTGCGGTGTTTCTCTCCAACTTGCTTTCACTTTAAATCCAGAGGTCACAGGAACAAGACGGATTGGACAGGCACAGCTCATCAAACATTTCGAGCTCAGGAGAAGGTTCCAAACTCCACATTTCAGTGTGCGCATTGCAAAGAACCACCACATTGCATGTCTGTTTGTAATGCCAAGCAGTTCTATGTGTTGCACCGTTTCCCTGACCTCACACGAGCTTGCATACACGTTGGTTCCCATTGTCACAAATTGGCGAGGGGAAACTCGCGGGAGGCTGCCCACGAGGCAGAGCAGCTCGTTCAGGAGGAGGTTAGGTTGAGACCTGGTGCCAAACCCAAACAGATACAGCTGCAGGCCGCCCATAAGATGGCATTGGCCAGAATTATGTCGGAAGACGGCTCTGGCAGAGTTCCTCTCAATGAGAAGGAAATGGAGGCATTGTTGGAGTCGGTGTCCCACGTCTGTTCACCGAATGTCTGAAACCACATTGTCTCCTGCAAACAGAAAATTGGGCCGTGGCTCGGATATGCACTCCATTCTGGAGGTGAAGCGACGATGTGGATATGACTACATTCATGGAAGTAGGTTTCTTGGACAAGGGACTGAGGCAGATCGTTGTTTCGTATTCAAAATGTCCACGTGTGGGCCTGGCAGCGGCGTCGAACTGGTCGACCGGATGACGAGTGGGGACTTGTCAAACAGTTGGGTCATGTTCGACCATATCAAGTGAATTACAAATCACTAGTGGGTGACAATGGCTGCACATGTCTACGACACCCACTGCAGGATGCTAATGACAATTGCTATTTGTGAGATGAAAGGAGAGGACACACAATTGGAGATGCTTCTTTGGCAGGGAATAGACGAACAGATGGCCAGGGCGGGATTGCCCCCTCCCAATTTCTGTGGTTTCATGGCGGACAACGCACAAGCAAATTGGGTTGCCATCCGAAGGGTGTACGGGGAATACCCCAATGTTCTGATGGAAGGCAAGGAGAGATCTTGTGGGTTCCATTTTCTGCAGAGCTTGTCGCAGTACACAACCCGGCTCGTGGCGCCAGATTTCAAAGAGGAGCACCGTTCCATGTGTCTTGCGTGGAAGCGTGCTCCCACCTTGGATGATGCAGAGACACAATTTGCATGTATACGGGCTTGGTGGACAACGTCAGGTGCTGTAAAGAAATCGGACGAGGGAGCAATGGTCAGTTGGCTAGCATGGTGGCATTATCGTTTCCTCCAGTTCGGCGACTATATGCGGGAGGTGAGTTGGACGAATTCGCGTCCCATTGAATATTATGCTACTCGTTATTTGTAACTTGCTTGTAACCTCAACATGTGCATGTGCAGGAAATGTGTCTGGACTCCGACACCGACATGCCGACAACAAACATGGCCGAATCAGTACATTCTTCCTGGCGTGCCTCCTCTGCGGCGCATCTGGTGGACATCCTCACTGCCACAACGGAGGACATTGTCAGGTCAATTATGCAGCAATGCAGGTACAACGAGTTCTTGAAAGGGAAACAGTGGGGCTTGGGGCCGGACAGGCAGGAAATGCTGATGCGGACTGCCTCCAGATCGAAGAATCCTCGCAAGTGGCCGGCAGCCTTGGGAGAGGGCCTTTGGGACACGCCATTGCTTTGAAGAGGCCAACACTTGGAAGGAGATGTTCACACCCGTCCAGTGAGACCAAGACTTGACGAGGCACCTGGCGGAGAAGAGGATTCATGGCGAGCTGACAAGAATATTCGCATGCTCCCTCGTGGTCCCGTGATGTTGCCTGAAGGAGGTCTCGTCGAGCACCGCAAGTCCTACACGTTCAAGATCGTCGTCTCCTTTGAGCACAGGGCACGTGCCCGAGGAACATAACGAGCCATCTATAGTAACGCAGTACAACATACCCATTGTGGAGACAAGAGTGTTGGAGTCACAGTGGAGAATTGCAAGGACATTGCCGGCATTTCGAGGGGAGTGCTGCGCCATCCGGGTGGATACGAGAGCACGTTGTGGTGAGATGATTCGGAGGAACCCACATGGTGCTGTACCTGCACCTTGTTTCAGCGGCAGATTTTTGACTCCCACATTCTCTCACGCCACAACGCAGACGTTTTGGTTCTGTAGGCACAACATAATGACCTGTGTATTTGGCAAGCCCAAGTACGGGATTCAGGGAATGCCGGAGCCTCCAGGCGTCTGGCCTGTTGTACCGGGTTACAACCTCTCTCAGAATGAGGCGGATGTTCTTTCTGCAGTAGGATTTCGAATGGTGCAACGCACAGACGTCCCGGCCCACTCGTTTCCAGTTCCTCAGACCCAGCCATTGCAGATTGCTCGGTCCAGTAGAGACGGATTGGACAATTCTGCACATCCCACAATGCGATTCGGAAGAGTGAAGAGACGACACCCTCCCAACAAGTTGAATGAGACTCGGATTGCCAATGCTCTTGGGATGGCTTGCACTATTCAGAGCTGCGTGGACGTACCCCCACCCGGCCTTGGGCGTGTTTATCGGATGGCAACGACCGGCTCAGTTGTACGTGATGACGTATACACAATTACGATTGGAGTGGAGCCGACTTGCAATTGTACGGACTTCTCGTTGATGGAAGCAAAGAAGGGGTCAAAGTATTATCCGTGCAAGCATCTGTATTACATTTACCTGAAGAGGTTGAGGATGAACTTGACTATTGATGACTTTATTCATGCACCAGCGTTGAGCGTGAACGAGCTGCACAAACTCCTCCGCCGGGATTCCAGAAATCGTTGATGGGGAAAAAGAAATCATTGATGGGGAAAAGGGAATCCACCATATGGATATTTGCAATTGCATTTTGATGCGTTAGACTTTGTTTTGCAGTGTAATGAATTGCACCCCAAAACTCCTGGAATGAGACAAACAATATTAAAGTGATGTCTTTTAAACACTAGGGACTGCTGGATATCCTTTGACGTCCAGTGGCAATGCAATGTCGAAACAGAATCAATACAAAGATGGCGGTAGGAAAAATTTGCAAATCTTCCAGAAAACTGAGTTCCAACAGTTGCAGTTGAGGGGGCCATTTCTGGGAAAATGGCGCCGAATTTCCTTTTTTTGGGCCGAAAACTGGCTAAGTCCCAACAATGTCTGGAAAAATGGCGCTGAATTTCCAGTTACATGGCCCAGAATTGCCCAACATTTGTGCAATGCCCGGCACCATGTACCGAAATTCGGCGCCACATTTCCAAATTTTGGGCTTACACTTCAATGAAGTTGGGACCTATAACCGCGAAATTCGGCACCATTTTTTCGCCGGAGACACCTATTACCGCGCAATACGTCGCCGATTTTTCTGCTTGCGGAACCTATTACCGCAAAATTCGGCGCCATTTTTGCAGATGTCGCTCGGAATTCGCATGAGCGGAAGACGAAATATCATGAGCACGGCTCTCAAAACTACAATTTCTACTTCAAACAATGAATATTATATTGTTTTTCCTGACATATCCCATTAAAATAATGTTTTTAATGTTTTTTATTTGCATAATTTGTACTTCTGCTCATGAAAACCGATTGTCTTACTACTCCGCTCATGCCGCTCATGCTCATGAAATAGCTAACCTCTCTCAGGGGGGTGGTTGATTTTGGATCTCATGAGTTGTACGAGCTGGTTGTGAGAAAGATTGCATGTGGTTGGATGAAAAGTAGTGACAGTGTGTGACACTTGAACTGATTCTTCTATGTCTAGCGAGCGCTGTCCTATAGAGTATACAACCCCAGTATAGGTAATTCCCGGGATAGAGAGGAATAATCGCACGGCCCCGGAATCAAGCTTCACAGGGTGTTGTTATTTATTATTATTATTTTATATAAATACTTTAGGAGTTTTAATAAATTCTTAAAAATATATATACATATGATAAATTCATGACTTAAGCTATATACAGGGGTATTTTATATTGGCTGATGCACGCACGTGATATGGTCTTTTTATGAAGAGTGCACCCCCCAGGGGTACCACTGCCAAATTTGGGTCAATCATGTCATCGACATTGGGAAGGTGACATGGTGCACAATTACGCACATGATCCTTCAAAGTCATGCTATCCCGACCCTCCAAGATCAGGACTCCTGAGGGTACCACCTCTCGAACCTTCAGAATAACACGCCCTGCAGTCACATCCAAGGTTGTAGGAGTAGTCTGCTGCAAATAAATATAGTCCCTAGGATGGAACCTCCGAACCCCAGGACGATATCCTCCACCACGTATAGTGGCATATCTCAACGTATCACGGTGTTGTGCAATGGCAAGGTTCTCAAAAGCCATGGGCATGACTTTCTTGAACAACTCTGCAAGCTGATCACATGTACGTACCCACACGTCCGGATCGTTGAGGTTAAGGACTTCAGTGTCCCTACGAATGGCTGCAGGTAAATCCGGCTCTCGGCCAAATAGAAGGAAATATGGTGAGAAGGAGGCAAGTGATGCTTGCTTGCTCTGTAGCCCATGGCTAACCAAGGTACCTGAAGATCCCAATCTCCTAGGTGTCCCTTCTGCAATCCATACTTGCGCAAACCCCTCTTCACCGTCTGCACAACTCTCTCTGCCAAGCCATTGGCCTCAGGATGATCCCAAGAAGTGGTACGATGGTCTATCAAGGCTTTATCTTACAAAGCCTGAAACTCCCCCAAGAACTCTCTCCCTTGGTCTCAGCTGGAGCACCGAATCGGCTAAGTACACGAGAAGGTGGAGGTGGAGGTGGTACTGCTGGCGGAGGAGATGAAAATGAAGGTGGTTGAGGATGTAATGCCGAAGGCGCAGCCGGGGGTACAACGTCCGGATCAGGTACTACCGGAGGTGGATCAGGTACTACCGGAGGTGGATCAGGCAAAGAAATAGACCGAGGGGGGGGGGGCACAATCGGCCTGCAAGCTGCTACTGCATGTACGGCGCGAAATCATCATATGAGAACACTGGATCAGGGAGACCGCCTGAGGAACCGGAGGGGGGGGGGTGGGCCTGCTCGTCACCGGCCATAATGCCTACGATACCTACGATACCCCCTACGCATCTCATTTACGTGGTGCTGGGGGAACCAACTGGTCATATCGGGCACAGGCTTTGGCATAAATTCTGCAAGCAGACCGGCGCGAAATGCCTCCAGTGCAATGTGATTGCGAGCTTGGGCATCAAGTCGTGGCTGCGATATGCGTAGTATACGATGCATCAATACTTATATCGTAAATTGGTTAAATGTATGCTTACCAATCATACTATATTATTAGATATACCAAATGGAAATATTTACTGAGACCCAGCGCTTCGCGCTTATCAGATTGAACCACTTTTTGGATATGGCTTGAAGATTGATGGTACGGTTGTAATCGCAGACAATCTACATTACAACTATATGCGACCACCAATATAGGCGGACGTATTTTCTAAAAGGAATTAATAGATATTAATAATTGGCCATGTCTATTTTACACCGTGGCTGCCATGTCATTACAAAGGATAGAAGTAAATCGTAAAAGTCAAATGTAAAAAAAATTACATGGGTAAACGTCCGGATTCGACGTGACGTGACGGCCGACGTATCAGCGCCACGTCACGTCAGGATTGATAACTAGGCATAAATGCTTTGAAGCCATTCACCTCACGGCACTGTGATGTCTCACTGCTATCATTACCAACAAATGACAACTCGAATCTAATCCTTCTCTTGCCTCCTAGGCATCCTGGGCGTCTTTGGGTACCCATGGGGTACCCCATTGGTCTTCATGGGTACCATACAGAACCCTTAGCTGCCGGGTACCACCCCTGAGCTAGTCACTTGGTGTCCCCTGGACATCGGTTATTTGTACATAGGGCCCACCCCTGAAAAGGGGCAGTAGCCGCAAGGCGAAGTGGCTCTTAGTTACGCCGGCCTCGGCCGGAGTCGTCTCTCTCTCTTTTTCTGGTTCCGAAACCAAAGATGCACCGTTTTCCAATTAATAAGTTTTTAAGTGCTAGGTTGTTCGTTCTTGAAGGAAAGTATTGTGTTCATTTATACTTGCTTCCACAACTCTCACATTTCTTTATGATTTGTTGTTGTGAGTGGGAAAGCAATAATAGCAGCAAACCAGTGCAATAAACATCCCATAGTTGCATATGCAACTTGAGCAGCCACCACTTCCAGTCGTATATCCAACTGGAAAAGTACGACTTGCACGAGTACATTCTATCACTAACTACAAGTTGTATCAACAACTCGGTTTTATGTGTGGCGCTCCAGTTCCAGTGCGACACGTGGCTATCCGTGGCGTTGTATGGATACCACGTGCAATCCCTTGGCTGTATCACCCGCACGTGGCAGCAACATTAATGAGTTAGTATAGTTGGTAATACCGGTCAAAAGTCAATAATAATGCAGGTCAAAGTCAAAGTCAACTACCCGTGCAATCTACCCTGTGGCGCCACGTTGCCCCTCCATGAAATTCCAAATCTAGTGACATAAGCAACTTGTCCGACAACACTCCATTGGGTTGTCCGAATACCACTAGTCTTTTGCAACTGGCGCCCCCCCCCCAGTCGCAGAGTCCGTTGCGACTGGGTTTTCAGTCGTAAGTCCAGTCATTTTGGACACACTTCCTACTAGTGGCATCAACCAGCAAATGGTAAGAGGAGGCAAATGACTCCCAAATTTCAGAGGATTTATGGTGGACAATGCCTGTATGAACAACAAGTAAGGCTTTGCGATTGATGGAGGAACAAGAAGCAGTTCTGGAGGACCAGGGATTATATGGTGAACTTCTTGACAAGGAGATACCCACCAAGTTGGCCACATCTGTGATCTAAGGAGCTTATGCCAAGGCATGGGAGGGAGAGTTGGATAACACTAGCTCAAAAATTGAAGATGACTTCCATGATTGGAACTTGGTCACTGCCCATGAGAAGAAACAAAAAATGAGTGTTTGTATGAACCGGGTGAATCAGATTACAGCCAAGGGAAGAGATGAGGAAGAAGTCTACTAGCACAGTTTGCGGGCCAAGCTTAACATCAGTAAGAAGATTTCTGAACCACAAAAAAAAGGTTATGGAAGATCTGCTCAGGAAGAATTAGGACTGCTTTGCTCTCAGTAAGGTGGATCTCGGTTTCTATTCTGTGGTAGAACATGTTATTGATACGCAAGGGTTGTAGAAGCCAACCTAGCCGTCTGTCTGAATGGGAAGATCAAGGAAGAGGTACAGCTGCAAATTGAGTCTTTGATTGCCATAGGAAATATGCGTGAGAGTAAATCAGAGATTTCCTGCCCTGTCCCATTGCCACACAAAAAAGATGGCTCGAAACATTTCTATGGAGATTACAGGCCTCTGAACCTTCTCACAAGGAGGGATTCATACCCTATGCCTCTAATTCAAGATGTGTTGAATCAGCTGGGCAAGGCAGAGTGGTTTCCAGCCCTTGACTTGCAGAGCGGGTTCTGGCAGATAAAAATGGATCCCGGTGATGTCAAGAAAAAACAGTAATTGCCAAGAGAGGATTGTATGAGTGGCTAGTGATGCCCTTTGGGCTGAAAAATGCCACCGCTACCAGTGGGCAATGAATACCATTTTTGTTGTAGAGATCAAGGAGTGTACCAAGGTCTTTGTTGATGATGTCAATGTACATAGTGAGGATTGGGATCTGCATTTGATTCACCTAACTCAGATTCTTGCAAAGTTTAAAGGAGCAAATCTGAAACTAAACCCAAATAAGTGCAGCTTTGGCAGCAATGAATTGGTTTTCCTTGGACATGTGGTGTCTGCAACAGGGGTGAGGCCTGATCCTAACAAGATCCCTGCCATAGAACAATATCATATTCCGAAAAACCCCACTGGAGTTAGGATATTCGTGGGCATGAGTGGTTACAACAGAATATAGCAGGGACATGAGAACTAGAGCCATGAGCTAGAATTTGACTTGAGCCTTGAACATGGGGTCTCTCTCGTGCCTATGCCTCCAGTTGCAATCCCATTCGTCGCCTTCACCAGGTATCTTGCCATCGCGTGGGGACGAAGTCTTTCCACCGAACAGATGAGTTGGAAACACGGGAGCCGAGCATGCCGCTCTTGCCCCAGGTGAGATCGAAATCCTGGAGGAGCCTAGCCCTGCGTTGCTCTGAAGATCTGGGAAGAGCTGCAGACAGGGAGACCCAGGCCTTCCTCCCCTCAGTCATCAGATCAAAGGAAACCGTAAATAAGATTGCTCTGATGCTAAGGGGTTTCCCCTAATATTTCCATGAACATCTGACTTTCCACACATTCCAGAGGGTATGTGCTCTAAGGCACGCCCAAACTGGGCAGGTGAGCATAGCCTGTCCGGGTTGAACATTTAATATAAGCAAGGGAGGAGAGGGGGAGGGTGGAAGCGTCTTCCAAGTCGAGTAGAATAAAAGGATAAACTTCCAAATGTGGTTTGCTAATGGGCAAAGAACAAAACAATGCTCGATGGATTCCAGATCTTGAAGGCAAGTGGGGCAGACCTGCGGGTCCTTCCTGCATGACTGCATTCACAGGAAGGATCCTATGCGCAATTTTCCATATGAAGGCCGAGATCTTTGCTACTCGGTCCTTTCTTCAAATGTCGCCCTAGACAGAGTTCCATTCATTCCTGCTAATGGTGTTGCAACCAGTGTTGGTCTGGTATATAGGGGCGAGCTTGGTATCAAGAATGGTATCAACACTGGTATGGAGAACCAGACCAGGCTAGTCTCAAACAGTTGTGATACTCGGGTGCAAACTAATATACCCCTGGTATGAGAGTTTACAAGACACGGGAAGAGACCATTCCAGCCTGGTAGCACTTTCGGAATACCAGACTTCATACTCGATGCACGTTCACCTTCTTCCTTCTTAGCCTGGTATCGCTATCCTGCAAACTTAGGGTTCTTAGCGAGCTATGGAGGGTTGTTGCCACTAATTATTGCAATGGAGGCGTTCATTCTTAATGTGTTGGTAGTTGGTATTTAGTAGGTGGGGTTTGTGGCACCAACCACGTTTCAATGCTGTCGGCCAAGCATCAACGAAGCTTTCCACTCAGGTTTTGTTCTATGTAACTGACTTAGGGTGCACTGAACTCGTGTTTTTGTCTGTGTGTTATCAAATGAATGATGTGTTTAACCCAACTTATCTACTTCCAGAATAGTGTTTGATTTGGTAAGGTTTGATCGTTCATCATGGATCCCAACTACTTGCATGTTGAGCATGAGGATTTTGGTTGGGAACCTGATAAGGATGAGCTTTAGATATTCCAACAGCCCCTCCATCTCACCCAAATACCAATTCCGTCACTGGGAAACCATAGGAGAATCGTCCAATGGGTCGAAACACCTCCTAAGCCCTTAATAATTGATCCTAGCCTCTAGGTCCCAAGTTCAAACCCCACCAAAGGCTGGACTGTGTTTTCATCCAGCGGATGAAAAAAGGATGAAAATTGACCATAATTCATCCATAGTTCATCCATCCACCAACCCACTACCTTTCTATTCCTCATTCCACAAAACACGCTCCCTATAACTCTATTTAATTGTTTGGTGGGTCCGCTGTTGGTTCCGCCACCCCTAAGTGCACCTTAAGGCCAAGTGTCGGTGGAAATGGTCATCTCTCCCACTTCAAAAAAAAACCCCCCCCCCAGCCCCCTCTATTCCTCCCAAAAGCAATGGACTTCTTGTCCTCTTTTCGTGAGCAGGTGTCTCAGGTTGAGCCGGATAGCCAATTTCCTAGCTAACTACCTCTTACATATGGAAAGAACGGCCTCGGGGCCCTCATCGACCCATTTCGATTACCGCCCTAGCCGCCAAAATGAAATATGTACAAAGAACCGCTTACTGGACGGGACTGAAGATCCCACAAAAGGAATTCTTTAGTCTAGACCCCCTTTAAAAAATTATACACCAGGTAATGCGAACTCTTTTACCCGCTGGTCCATAGCCAGGCGCGGCGCCATAGGCAGACAGATGGGGCGGGGTGACAGAGGGGGATGACCGCGGGGTCCGTGCAGCAAAATGTTAATTATGGGCGCTCTCCCCACCCAGCCTGCATGGCTAGCTGTACAACTGTGTTGTGCTGGGGTCAACGCCTTGGATGTCGCAGCTGTGGCAGCAGCCCGCCCTCATGCAATAGCCATTGCATGGCTATTGCCATGCCTCCCCCTTTTAGGCGCCTCCATTTAAGGGCTGCCCATCCTGATAACATGACATCTTGCATGTCACCTAGAAAAAAACATCATGGCTAACCTAGCCTACCTAGCTATGGTCCTCATTGGCTTATATAAGCTTGGGAGGCTATAGTATGGAACTAGTTTCTAGGCCTATAAATTAATTTGGGCAACAAATTAAATTTCCACCAACCAAATAAACTGAAAAAAAAACACAAATACTTTGTTAGCTCTTCCACCTGTCCTGCTCCCTCATGGGGGGTTGATGCTTAACAAAAATAACAAATGTGAATGGCAAGTGTGGTGAGCTTAGTAACAACTAAGCTTCACTCATCCATCTTGCTTCACAGAAAAAACAAAGGAAAATTTCAATAATGAAATTTCAAGCACCTAGTTAAGGATCCCTTGATTAGTTTCCCTCACACCCTCTTGTCAACTTCAACAATGCAAAAGGCCTAGTGGCCGATGGAGTTAGAACCCACACCCATGTTAGAGAAACACAACTCCATGGTTAGTACTCTCATAGTTAGATCCTTCCACTCTTAATACAAAACAAAGAATGTTTTCAAAGAACCAGACTGAAATACTGCCAATGAAACTTTCAGAGAAAAAGGAAAGAAACTGGAATTCTCACCAGATTGAGGAATGAGATTATGTTGTCCCAGGTAGGCGAAGGCACCCCAGTGTATCCTCTCTTTCAACTCTACATCATCGCCAGCCAACCCTCATTGACAACCTCTCACTGGTGGCTGGGTTGTCTGCGTGGCCTGCTGCTGCGAGATGGCAATCTCCTCCTGTAGACGCATCTGTTTCCTCCCCTTCGGCATTGGCCTACGTCCGAAGTACAATTTTCGGAGCTTGCGACGATGTCTCTTCTCTGGTGCACGAACTCCCTCCCTCTTAGGTTCGAGCATAAGAAGAACAGAGACAGGGAAAAGGGGCGAAGAGTGCAGAAATAAAGGGCGCGAGAGGGGTGAATGAGTAAACACGACAAAAGAAGATGAAACGGCGGTGATGCACCACTTGGGTTCGAAAGGCTTGGACGAAAGTGTCTCTTCGTGGACTATACGTCATTACAAAATTCGAATCGTCAAGGGTACGCCTGCCGTCCGAAAAACAAACATCATTAACCAACGGTTAGGCCGCGCCGCCTCTTGCCACTTCAGTCATATAGAGTGCAGACATGTGCCGCAATTCCGTTGGTCCACGTGTTCACATATCATGGCATTTCCGACCCAGCGTCTGATGAGTTAGAGTGAAAACGCAAATGCGGCGCCGCATTTCCATTAAGTACCACATACCGTACTTGTTGGACGAAAATGCGGCACCGCATTTCCGTTCCACCTTCACATACCTTAGTTGTTGAACGGAAATGCGGTGCCGCATTTCCGGTCTGGAGAGTATGAAGGTCTCACACGGATGGAAATGCGGCACCGCACTTCTGTCCCACAATTCCATGCCAGAGATACAAAACGGAAATGCGGCGCCGCATTTCCGTTCTGGAATGTCGGAAGGTGCGACTCGGACGGAAATACGGTGCCGGATTTCAGTTCCGGTGGTTCACGATTTTCAGTTAGAACGGAAATGCGGTACCGCATTTCCGTTCTGGAGAGTATGAAGGTCTCCCCCGGACGGAAATGCGGTGCCGCATTTCAGTTCCGGTGGTTCACGATTTTCAGTCCGAACGGAAATGCGGTGCCGCATTTCCGTCCCACACCTTCGTGCCTGAGATACAAAACGGAAATGCGGCGCCGCATTTCCGTTCTGGAATGTCGGAAGGTGCGACTCGGACGGAAATGCGGTGCCGCATTTCAGTTCCGATGGTTCAAAGCGTCTAATTGTGGACCTTGCAAGTCTGTCTGCATAAGAAGGAAAAGAAAAGTCCTTGACAGGGCTTTGCACAAAGCCCGACCTGGCAAAAAACAGCAGATTAGTCGTACCAACGGAATGATGCGGTCTTGATTTGCATGCAGAACTTGGAATCCTGCATAATACACAATTACTTAGAATAAATGCACAGCACAAAGGGACATGCGAGGTAAATGAAGGAATGACATTGGGATGGGTGGCTGCAAACAAGTAGTAGCAAACTTACAAATGCTGGCACTCACTCGTAAATAGGGTTCTCATGTCAACCGTCCCCTCCTTTTCTTCATCTTCCTTCTCTGAGTCGTCCGCTGACTTGGCAGCCTCTGCCGGCAGTCGTTGAAGCCTTGTGAGGTGGGAGTCATAGAGGCCAGTGTCCTCCTCAAAGGCAAACACGTGTTTGCTCAAAAATCCCCCAGCCCACAGTGAGTCACCTGTGAGAAACGAGTTGCAGTCAGTATATAGAGATTGTTGTCTACCATGTGTACAAATTGAAACTGGAAAGAACAGAGCAATACTACGGGGGGTTGTTATTCCATGAGCTCATGAGCCCATGAGTGGGCATGCATGAGCCATGAGCCGCCACGCAACACACTACCAATAACGACAGGTTTTTTTCAGGAAAATAAAATAAAATAATCAAAAGTGGTATTTAAAAATATATACTTTGTGAAGATTAAAACTTGGTTTTCGAAGATTCCGCGCTCATGCTCGAAACACTCCGCTCATGGGTAGCAGTATTCGCTCATGTATTGCCGGCCCAACTCATGGAAAAACTGCATATTGGCCAATAACGGCGCCGAAATTACCCCACAGGAAGGGGCGCCCGCGGAATTACGATCGAGGTTTGCCGACTCCGAACAAGCAATGTGGACCTGTAACCGTGGATAGTACTTTTCCAGAACTGCAGGATGGTTGGGGATAACGGCGCCGAAATTGGGCACCGGAAAACAAATAGTCGGCTGAAGGGTCCGGAGTGAAGGCAATAACGGCGCCGAAATATAGGACAGGGCCCGGGACTGCCAGATGCAAACTGTCCTAAAACTGGTGCGTATTTGTTTAATAAATGCAGACATGTGGGAGGAAATTTGAGTTCTGCCGCATACCACATTGGTAGTGCAGCAATGATATATCCCTCTTCCACCGGCCTCACTCTCATTCTGCTCTTCTCTCTTCTCTTCTGTGCACATCTCCTCTCTGCACTGTGTTCTTGCTCTGTCCTGAGGCCATGGCGTGCCCGACTCACATCTATCGACGCCAGACGGGACTCATCGCCCCGAAATCAGACAACATCATTGTCTTTCTAGATGTTTACAGGGACGATCCTCGACTTGTTCAGCTGAGAGCAATGGAGTTCTTCCAGGATTTCATGATTCTCTTGGACCTCGTATGGCGAGCAGGTGGTTCCGCATCATGGACCTGGACCTTCCGCTTCACTGGGAGCCGAACAGTATGGGGACATTTTCTTGAGTTATGAGGATGAGCAGCAGGGGAACACAGGGCCCACAATAAAAATGTCGTTGTACACAGGAGGTGTTATCGATGGACACGACATTGTCATTAGTTTCACGCGGGTGGCAGAAACCTCTGACATTGCATTCACATGGAGAAGCCCGGTCACTCATGAGCTCGTTCACAGGCCAGTCGAGTTCCTTCTAGTTGGGCGAGGGGAGCATAGCCGCCCTTCTTCCATGTTTAGAATTGTCATGTTTGGACACCCAGACACTCATGCATATTCGTTTTCCAGCAGAAGTAGTGTAGCTTCCTTGTGGCATATGGGGAATATACATGCTTGAACAATCTTCTGTAAAGGTTATTTGCAATTGACGGTCAGTATTGCTGGGACGTGTCCTCTGTCGTATGGATTGGTCTGTGTGCACAAGGCACAGTATCTGAATGCAGGAATGTGCAGTAGGAGCCTTGGCATTGGAACACAACACTTGTAATCTTGTAAAGGCATCACATTTGCCAAACAGTGTCATAGTATTGGTAGCAAATCAGAGTTATGGGATAAAGGCGACAAAATACGCCACAATGGGCTGCTGCATCTCCACAAAATGAATGCTTCGCACTAACAAGGAAGCACTATGCACTATACAGTTGAATAAAGGCACCGAAATAGGTCAGAATGCACCTGTATCTACAAACAATGAGTACTTTCCTCGGATCCATTAATAGTCAGAAGCAAAATGAAAAAGCATGCCAATACCATTCAGGGTCAAAGGCGACTATTCATGTATTGCGGCACCGAAAGTGGCCTAGCCATGGAAATGCGGCACCACCAAATATATATTTCTTGCCAAAAAATATGGTGGAAGAAGTTGTTCGTAATAAAATTGGGTGGGAATATCAGTTCCACATGTCTCAAAAATAGAGTAGTGCCGCAATTGCAACAATGAAAGTGGCTGTTATGTAGCATCTTTCCACTTTCTGCATCCCGTGGAATGTCAACCACTCCTCCCTGTATCCTACCTGAGGGCCTTGTGCAGCTCGTTGAAGCTCAGTGTTGGAGCATGGATAAAGGCATCCACTGCGGATATGCACCTCAACTGAGAAACCGTGTTTGCATACACAACACTGCGCGCAACAGACCCAGCTGTCGACAACTGAAATATGCGCCCCATCCCGGGGTGAGGAACATCCATCCAACCTTGCACTATGCAGGGCATTGCAAGAGCGTTTGTCGTGCGCATACATATCGCTACACAACTACATCGCTGTCCAAAACCACACAACACATGTGCACACCACACACTAGTATACTACTAGTCCACCACTAGTCCAGCCACTAGTCCAACCACTAGGCTACAACTAGTCAGTCACTAGGCTGCCATTATGCTGCCCACTATGGCAGTCACTAGTCCACACAATGATAAAGAAGAAGAATACAAGCACAAGCTCATGCGAGCTCACAAAGCTGAAGCATAAACTCATGCATATATAACCTCATCACTCAAATACAAGTCAAGCCAAGTGCACCCCACGCCATGGGGAATCCACACTACGGCGCCATAGCTAGGCGCGGTGAGGCTCAACTCGAGAAAGATGAGCCTCATGCGCTTGCCGTGAAGATAACCACTCCAGGGCCTAAATCTGCCTTGACCCCTGGATTGACACTTGGGCCAATCCCAAATGTCAATATGTAAAAGCTAGCTATTTTCTAGCTAGTTTCACACTAGTGGTAAAATAACTTGACAGCTGTCGTGCGCATACATATCGCTACACAACTACATCGCTGTCCAAAACCACACAACACATGTGCACACCACACACTAGTATACTACTAGTCCACCACTAGTCCAGCCACTAGTCCAACCACTAGGCTACAACTAGTCAGTCACTAGGCTGCCATTATGCTGCCCACTATGGCAGTCACTAGTCCACACAATCGCCCCCCTAGCTGGTGCTTAGGTCCCTCTAAGTCCAGGTAGCCACAAGATGTGATAGTGACCATAGCCTCACTAAGTCCTCCACCATTATCCCTACTACACTCAAACTCGATAGATCAAGAGGCCGGGTGCAAGAGTTGCCCCATCATTAGTCGCCATCTTGCAACTTGTGAACTTGAGCTTGGGATCTCATGTATTGACTCCTATGAGCTTGGCCTCCCATGTCTTGTTAGCTGCCTCCAGTCATGTCCACTGCCACTATCCCAAGCAGTGTGGACACAACCAATCTCCATCAGGAACCTTCTCAAGAGGTGGTGTCAAGCATCCCATATGCCAACCCCTTGAGCATCGATCACACACCAGCATGGTGGCTGCCCCTTTGGCAGACCTACAAAGCATGCACCTCAAACCTGCAGGTACCACTGCCAAGTTTGGGTCAACTCTGCCATCGACATTGGGAAGGTGACATGGCGCACAATTACGCACATGGTCCTTCCAAGTCATGCCATCCCGACCCTCCAAGATCAGGACCCCTGAGGGCAACACCTCTCGAACCCTCAGAATAACACGCCCTGCAGTAACATCCAGAGTCGTAGGAGCAGTCTGCTGCAAATAAACATAGTCACCAGGGCTAAACCTCCGAACCCCAGGACGATATCCTCCACCACGTATAGTGGCATACCTCAACGTATCACGGTGCTGTGCAATGGCAAGGTTCTCAAAAGCCATGGGCATGACTTTCTTGAACAACTCTGCACGCTGATCACATGCACGTACCCACACGTCCGGATCGTCAAGGTTAAGGACTTGAGCAGTGTCCCTACGAATGGCTGTAGGCAAATCCGGCTCCCGGCCAAAGAGAAGGAAATATGGTGAGAAGGAGGCAAGTGATGCTTGTTTGCTGAACCTGTAGCCCATGGCTAACCAAGGAACCTGAAGATCCCAATCTCCTAGGTGTCCCTTCTGCAAGCCATACTTGCGCAAACCCCTCTTCACCGTCTGAACAACTCTCTCTGCTAAGCCATCGGCCTCATCGGCCTCAGGATGATCCCGAGAAGTGGTGCGGTGGTCTATCAAGGCTTTATCACACAAAGCCTGAAACTCCCCCAAGAACTCTCTCCCTTGGTCCGTGAGTACCTCAGCTGGAGCACCAAATCGGCTAAGCACACGATCCAAGAATGCATACGCAGCCCCCTCACTAGCCTTGTCAGGCAATGGAACCAACTCAATCCACTTGGAGAAGTGCTCCACCATCACCAACACATATCTGTGGTGGCGCATAGTCAGTGGCAACGGTCCTGCGAAGTCAAGACTCCATCTGTAGCCCAATCCCATGATAGGTAAAGGATGCAACTGTGGTGTAGGGGCGTTAAACGAAGCACGCACCCTGTCACACACCATGCACCTAGCCACAAACTGTTGCACCTCTGTATGCATACCACGCCACCAATACTGCCCCTGCAGTAAACTGTGAGTGCGTCGCACTCCAAAATGCCCCAACTCCTCATGGGCATGCCGCACTAACCGTGCACGCTGTGTGGGGTGAGGCACAATCCTCACCCGACCACCCTCCCACACTCGAAGTAGGTGTATCCCCTCCCACTTGAACCTCTTGGCTCGTTGCAGGATCCGATCCCTCTCCCTGGCAGTCACAATGGCTGCCGTGTCTCCCGTGCGGAGGTAGTCCAACACAGCCGAATCCTCATGTATATCTCTGGCACCACCTAGCTCATCACTAGCCTCAGGGTCCTCAGACACTCCGTCTACAGTCATCCCTGTTGTAGGTCCAATCTGACCTCCCAATGCCAAGATACACAAAAATGCAGATGCGTGCCATCCCGGCACCATCTCCTCGTCCGTCTCACCATGCCACCGAGCTCCAGTGTCATCCTGCTGGCTCATGCATGGATTGCGACTCAATCCATCCGCATCCCGATTGACCAAACCCGGTCGATGCACAACCTGAAAGTCATACTCCTGGAGTATAAGTGCCCACCGTGCAAGCTTCCCCGTAAGCTTGTCTGACTCCATCAACCACTTGAGTGGCTGGTGATCCGTGACAAGGGTGAAAAGATTGCCGTATAGATAGCACCTGAAGTGTGCCACGGCCCACACTGCAGCTAAGCACTCTCCCTCATATGAGCTGTACTTAGCCTCTGCAGCGTTGTTCGAGCGGCTAGCGTAAGCCACTACGAACTCTCTTCCCTCATCATCCACATGTGTGAGCACCGCTCCAAGCCCCAGCATGCTCCAATCCGTATGCAGCTGAAAGGGACGCCCCCTGATAGGTCGTCTCAAGATAGGCGCCGAGGTCAACCTCGCCTTGAGCTCTTGAAAAGCTCGTTCCTGCTCATCTTCCCACTGCCACTCCTGGTCCACCTTGGTCAGCTTGGTTAGAGCCTTTGCAATGGTACTAAATCCCTTGACAAACCGTCTATAATAGTTTGCCAACCCCATGGAAGCTCGAACTCGGCTCACATCCGTGGGGCGTGGAATTTGTGCAATGGCCTCTACCTTAGTCTGCTGTACCCCCAATCCTCCAGGATATATCATGTGACCCAGATACTCAATCTGGTCGTGGAAAAACTTGCACTTCCCCGGATGCAACTTCAATCCGTGCGCTCTCAAGCGCTCCAATACCACCTGAAGGTGTCTCTCATGCTCCTCCATCGTAACACTAAAGATGATGATGTCATCTATGTAGCACCGAGCAAAGTCCACCCCTGCTAGAATCCTATCCATGACTCTCTGAAACTCTGCAGGAGCATTCTTAAGCCCAAATGGTAAGAACCGCCACTGATATAGGCAATCCTTGCCGTGCTCATTGATCCCCCAGAATGCCGTCTTCTGCTTGTCCGCCTCCTTGATTGGCAACTGGTGATATCCGGATCGTAAATCCAAAGTGCTAAAGGCCTTAGCATGCCCGATGGCATCAAAGATCTCCTCTGGTGTTGGCATGGCATACTTATCGGACTTGGTCTGACGATTTACAGGCCGGTAATCACCGCACATACGTCTCTCCGTCCAATTGCCATAGACATCCTTCTTGGCTGGCATCACTGTGGCTGAAGCATACTCTCCACCAGAGAGCTCCACCAAACCTGCCTCCCAGAGATCTTGAGTCCTCATCTGAATCAAAGACCTCTCCATGTCACTGTATCTATAGGGTCTCCGAAAGATTGGCGTGTCAGTGGCCAACTCAATACGGATCTCTTGACCCTTCAGTGCTCCCAAGTCCTTCAAACTGAAGGCAAAGCAATTCCTGTAAGCCCTCAGGAACCGCCGTATACGTCGTCTCTCTCCTCCGGTGACAATGGGTCCAATGTCAGGCTCCCAATTGTCCTCCGTAACTACAACCTTAAGTCCAGTGGGCTTAGAGGTAGAGGACGCGTCCCGTGGTTGCTATGCTGCAACCTCTTGAGCAGTACTCCCTACCTGCTCAGTCAATGACAAGGCCTCATCATGCCCCATCATCTCATCCTTGAGGACCTCCTCAACCCGAGAAGAATCCCCAACCTCATCCATCACAGCCGCCTTGGCTGCCAACTCCTACATTCTCCAAGATGTATGCTGGAGATACAGCTTGATGAAGCTGCAAGTGGCGCAAAACCCGCACCATCTCCCAAAACAGACCCGACCTCGAGTCTCGCAATCCATTGCCATGCCCGGCTGATGAATGCCCTTGGCAGGGCCAACCTGCCACTACCAGATCAATGGAGCCAACCCGCTCCAAATCCTGCGCCCCCAGCAACAAAACGTCTGCTGGCAAGGCCTGCTGATATCCACGAATTGCAGACACCGACAACAACTCAGGGTACCGCTGCACCAACTGAGCAACATGGCGAAGTGAAACGCGTCGTGCAGTCTCATCCCTCTCCACATACAGGTAACGCTGAACTCGTACACCTGCCTGTAACACAGCAGCCAATCCGGTGCTGATCCCGCCAAACAAGTCCAGAAGACAAATGCCTTCATCCGGAGACTGCCACACAATAGGTGTGGTGTCCAATGGAGACAATTGAGGTGGTCCTGGTGCAATCCCCACACTCTCCTCCTCTCCTGACGGTACAAAAGCCTCCACCCAGGCTTGTTGCACCCGTCGATCAGCATCCCGCTGCAAATCCTTGCTCGTGCCCCACAATGGAGTCTGAGCAACCATGGTAGGCAACTCCGCCATACCATACATGTCATCCTGCTCTCCCGGAGGTGGTACATCCTCTGAATGAGCATTGCCCTCAAGCAACTCTCTAGGCCAACTCACTGCCGCTGTGAATGCTGCTAGTGTCGGCATCTTGCCTCGCTGGGCAATCGCAACTCCTCCTATGAACGTCACAGGGAGCTGCACACGCCGGCCCTCCCCTGACTGCCATGCAGGCCTATAGGAAGCTGACTCCTCCCAAAAATCCAGGGTGAAGCCCATGGGGTACAACACTGCCCCACCAACCAGGACATCGTATGAGACTGCGTCTGTCACAATGGCCTTGGCTCGCATCACTGAGCCATCTGTAGGGTGATCCGGCCATAGTCTGATAGCCAACTCATGCCGTGTCATGCCCCGAGCCTGCTCCGATCCTCCCAGAGACGTCTGTATCTGGAAAGGACAAGGCTCCATATCCGCCTCCGTGAGGCCCAAGCCTGCAATAGCAGCTCTGCCCAGCATCAATGACTGAGCTCCCGAGTCCAACAAGACTCGCAGTGGCCGGTACCTCTTGCTTGCCGGTCCACTCAAACAGAAAATGCCATCCTGGTTGTCTAACATGACAACTCCAGGTGTCACCATGGCGCGCTCAATGGCTGGCCTAGCTGGCAGCTCCATCAACCTGGCAGCTGCAGCTTGCCATGGCGCCGCCGTGGCAGTCTTGACCCTCAAATCCGAGGATCCCTCCGGCACTACACCTCCCACTATCTCCGCAGAAGATGAAGTAACCTCCCCACTCTCACAGAGTGTAGCTGCCAGCCTGAACACCTCAGCTGGTCTTATCCCCGGCGTCGCAATCATGGTAGCCGAGAACAATGGAGCCTGGCACACAGATGTGGCCGCTCCTAACAGCACACTAGCTGCCGTAGCCTTGGCAACACTAGGTAGTGGTGCTGCCCGTGTAGCTCTCCCCAATGGCATAGTAACCTCCGCCTCGGTAACAGTCGGGCGAGAACTAGGTGCCATGGATGGCGTCGACACTGTCTCCGCCAATGTGAATGACTGAGGAAGCCTAGCCTGACGGCTTGCCTCCCCATGCTGTTGATCCAACTCCACCTCTGCACCTCGTGGCTCAGGAACTCGTGCTGCTCCTCGAGTCACGGCTGCAGCAGACTCCACCTGCACTAGTGGTAGTGCTGCTCCACACATGAATCCCATGCCTCCCATATCTCCTCCCTCAGGAGTAGGAGGTGGACCATCCGGCCTTAGAGCCGGTACCACCTGAGCTGTAGCCATGGCAGCGAGCCTCTGCTCTAGCTGCTGAAGCCGGTTGGCCATGCCTTGGTCAACACCCTGACCTCCGCGTCCTTGGCCACGTTGAGCTTGCCCTTGGCCTCGTGGCTGGCCACCTCGTCCCCTCTGGGCTGCTCCACCTCGCCCCCGGCCACCATTGTTCCCTTGGAACTGGCCTGGGCGCAACTCAGGATGCAAACCATAACACTGAGCCTCTCCATGCCCGTGTTTGCCACAATGCCCACACTGTAACTCTGCAGGCTGTGCATGTGCCGACCCTTTGCCTCCCTCTGGACAATCCTTCTTGACATGGGGTCCTCCACATGTCCAGCACACCACATCCGCCCGTTGTTGGCCAGCAAATGAAGGGAGAGACCCCTGCATTTGAGGTCCTCTCTGCCCTTCCCTGAGCTTCACCTGAGCCCCCTTGTTGCCTTGAGCACGTTGAGGTAGTGGTTGGCTAGGAGCACCACTACCCCGTGGTGTCTCCTTAGCAAATCCCACCATGACCACTCGTTCCTCCACCATGTTGAGCTCTATCCGCTCTGCCAGCAAAAACACATTTGCTAAGGTGGGTTGGGCCGCTTGTAGGAGAGTTGCATCCCGCACCCTTCTCCTCAGCTCCTTGTCCAATATCCCATACCAGAATTGGACTGCCTGAGCTTCCGTAACCCCTTGGGTTACATTTATCAAGCGCCTCATGCGAGTGAAAGCCTCCCTCAAGCTCTCGGTCGGCTTCCGTTGGAACTCTTGCAAGCTCCGCAACTTCTCTGTCCTCACCCCTTGGTAGTTCCCTCTCAACTCTTCGAAGAACTCCACAACAGGGTTGAAGGCAGGCACGGGTGCTAGTGCTGGTGCGGTAGTGGCTTGGGTGGATGTCGTAGCTACTGTACCACCAGTCCCACTGCTACTTGCTGAAGCTGCCGGTGCAGCGGCAGGTGTAGCCACTGCCCTCGTGGCTCTAGTGCCCCTAGTGATGGAGACATAGTCGGGTGACCAGTACATCCTCCACTCCTCGATCTCAACCTCATGCCCCCGCCTGAACTCATGGTAATCATCCATAGGCGGCCCCTCAAGGTGCTGAAACAGCCCCTTCCATGCCATGAAAGGCGTAAATAGTTGTGGATTGCGCATTTGCTGCAAATCACACCAACTATCAAACTCTTGGATAAAATCATCCAACTCGATGGTGCCCACCGCCCCAGAGTACCTTCGTGGCCCCTTGGTAGCTCCATACATCTCCTCCATTGTGTCCCACAACAATGGCAAAGAAACGACTTGCACCGCCGGTATGAGCCCTCCTGATTCACAATCCGAATCAGAAACTTCCGTGGAAGACACAGGAGGTGAAGGTGGCCTAAACCGCACACCTCGTCTCGTGTACCCACTAGTATTGCTAGTGCTCGAACCGGCACTGTCCCCAGCAACTAGTGGCACCTCCGTGTTGACACTCAACCGGTCATGAACATGTCCCTAACCCCCTCTCCATAAGGTAACCGGGTAGAGAACCTGTTGCGGCTTATGGTTTGGAATACTAAGTTCCTAACATAGCCTACACCTGTACCTGCATCCACCGCAAGCACTCCTATGGTTGGCTGGTCATCACCTCCAACCTCACCACAGGAGAAACAATGATGGTCTGGCTGGTCATCACCCCAGCCTCACCATCGACAGCATGCTCTAGGACTGGCCGGTGATCAAATCCGGACCAATCACCTATAAAAACAAGCGCCCACACAAAACTAGCATGGCGCACAGTCAAGCATGCAGGTATGGAGGGGATCCAAACACAAGAAATCAGATCGACAACTCCCCCACACCAAAAACAACTCCACGGTGTTGCTCCTGCAAGGACACCCCAGCCCAAACCCGGACTGACTCTTGCCTCCACCTACGGAAAGGTCTTGGCCTAATGAGAGGGTGGAAACTACGAGGAAGAGAAGCTAAAGCAATGCCTAACCCCAGCATGCTCTCATCCCAACACTCTGCCTCTCCTCTCTACCCTCACTTGCATGACCATGGGAATATCATGAAGATACTCCTCAAACCGCCCTCCACGAGCTTCAAAATTCGGCCTTCCAGACCACATGCCAGTCCTTAGGCAGTCCACCAGTGCCTCCACGAGTCAGCACAGGCCGTCCACAGGTCAACACGGGCCACCACAGACCAGCACAGGCCCACACAGCTCACTGGTCACAGCCATCACAGTCCAACAGGCCACTGGGCACAGCCTGTCGCAGCCCCTCACAGCCTGTCACAGCCTCAAAGGCCTCAGGCACGGCCTGTCACAGCCCCTCACAGCCCCTCACAGCCCCAAAGGCCATGGGCACGGCCTGTCACAGCCCCTCACAGCCCCTCACAGCCCGTCACAGCCTCAAAGGCCTCAGGCACGGCCTGTCACAGCCCCTCACAGCCCCTCACAGCCTCAAAGGCCTCAGGCACGGCCTATCACAGCCCCTCACAGCCCGTCACAGCCCCAAAGGCCATGGGCACGGCCTGTCACAGCCCCTCACAGCCCGTCACAGCCCAAAGGCCTCAGGCACGGCCTGTCACAGCCCCTCACAGCCCCTCACAGCCCCAAAGGCCATGGGCACGGCCTGTCACAGCCCGTCACAGCCCGTCACAGCCCCAAAGGCCATGGGCACAGCCTGTCACAGCTCGCCACAGCCTGTCACAGCCCGTCACAGCCCCACAGGCCTCAGGGCACAGCCTGTCACAGCCCCGCACAGCCCGTCACAGCCTCAAAGGCCTCAGGCACGGCCTGTCACAGCCCCTCACAGCCCGTCACAGCCTCAAAGGCCTCAGGCACGGCCTGTCACAGCCCCCACAGCCCATCACAGCCCCAAAGGCCATGGACACGGCTTGTCACAGCCCCTCACAGCCCATCACAGCCTCAAAGGCCTCAGGCACGGCCTGTCACAGCCCCGCACAGCCCGTCACAGCCCCAAAGGCCATGGGCACGGCCTGTCACAGCCCCTCACAGCCCGTCACAGCCGCAAAGGCCTCAGGCACGGCCTGTCACAGCCCCTCACAGCCCATCACAGCCCCAAAGGCCATGGGCACAGCCTGTCACAGCCCGTCACAGCCCACAGGCCTCAGGGCACAGCCTGTCACAGCCCCGCACAGCCCGTCACAGCCTCAAAGGCCTCAGGCACGGCCTGTCGCAGCCCCTCACAGCCCATCACAGCCCCAAAGGCCATGGGCACAGCCTGTCACAGCCCGTCACAGCCCCACAAGCCTTAGGGCACAGCCTGTCACAGCCCCGCACAGCCCGTCACAGCCCCACAGGGCACAGGGCACAACCTGTCACAGCCCATCACAGCCTGTCACAGCTTGCCACAGCCCGTCACAGCCCGTCACAGCCGCAAAGGCCTCAGGCACGGCCTGTCACAGCCCCTCACAGCCCATCACAGCCCCAAAGGCCATGGGCACAGCCTGTCACAGCCCGTCACAGCCCCACAGGCCTCAGGGCACAGCCTGTCACAGCCCCGCACAGCCCGTCACAGCCCCAAAGGCCACTGGGCACAGCCTGTCACAGCCTGACACAGCCCGTCACAGCCCCACAGGGCACAGGGCACAGCCTATCACAGCCCATCACAGCCTGTCACAGCTTGCCACAGCCTGTCACAGCCCGTCACAGCTCCACAGGGCACAGGGCACAGCCTGTCACAGCCCATCACAACCCATCACAGCCTATCACAGCTTGCCACAGCCCATCACAGCCCGTCACAGCCCCACAGGCCACTGGGCACAGCCTGTCACAGCCCCTCACAGCCCGTCACAGCCCCAAAGGCCATGGGCACGGCCTGTCACAGCCCCTCACAGCCCGTCACAGCCTCAAAGGCCTCAGGCACGGCCTGTCACAGCCCTCACAGCCCGTCACAGCCTCAAAGGCCTCAGGCACGGCCTGTCACAGCCCCTCACAGCCCGTCACAGCCCCAAAGGCCATGGGCACGGCCTGTCACAGCCCCTCACAGCCCCACAGGCCTCAGGGCACAGCCTGTCACAGCCCCGCACAGCCCCAAAGGCCATTGGGCACAGCCTGTCACAGCCTGACACAGCCCGTCACAGCCCCACAGGGCACAGGGCACAGCCTATCACAGCCCATCACAGCCCATCACAGCCTGTCACAGCTTGCCACAGCCTGTCACAGCCCGTCACAGCTCCACAGGGCACAGGGCACAGCCTGTCACAGCCCATCACAACCCATCACAGCCTGTCACAGCTTGCCACAGCCCATCACAGCCCGTCACAGCCCCACAGGCCACTAGGCACAGCCTGTCACAGCTCGCCACAGCCTGACACAGCCCGTCACAGCCCCACAGGGCACAGGGCACAGCCTGTCACAGCCCCTCACAGCCCGTCACAGCCCCAAAGGCCATGGGCACGGCCTGTCACAGCCCCTCACAGCCCGTCACAGCCTCAAAGGCCTCAGGCACGGCCTGTCACAGCCCTCACAGCCCGTCACAGCCTCAAAGGCCTCAGGCACGGCCTGTCACAGCCCCTCACAGCCCGTCACAGCCCAAAGGCCATGGGCACGGCCTGTCACAGCCCCTCACAGCCCCACAGGCCTCAGGGCACAGCCTGTCACAGCCCCGCACAGCCCCAAAGGCCATTGGGCACAGCCTGTCACAGCCTGACACAGCCCGTCACAGCCCCACAGGGCACAGGGCACAGCCCATCACAGCCCATCACAGCCTGTCACAGCTTGCCACAGCCTGTCACAGCCTGTCACAGCTCCACAGGGCACAGGGCACAGCCTGTCACAGCCCATCACAACCCATCACAGCCTGTCACAGCTTGCCACAGCCCATCACAGCCCGTCACAGCCCCACAGGCCACTGGGCACAGCCTGTCACAGCCCGTCACAGCTCGCCACAGCCTGACACAGCCCGTCACAGCCCCACAGGGCACAGGGCACAGCCTGTCACAGCCCCTCACAGCCCGTCACAGCCCCAAAGGCCATGGGCACGGCCTGTCACAGCCCCTCACAGCCCGTCACAGCCTCAAAGGCCTCAGGCACGGCCTGTCACAGCCCTCACAGCCCGTCACAGCCTCAAAGGCCTCAGGCACGGCCTGTCACAGCCCCTCACAGCCCGTCACAGCCCCAAAGGCCATGGGCACGGCCTGTCACAGCCCCTCACAGCCCGTCACAGCCTCAAAGGCCTCAGGCACGGCCTGTCACAACCTGTCATAGCCCGTCACAGCCCCAAAGGCCATGGGCACAGCCGGTCACAGCCCCTCACAGCTCGCCACAGCCTGACACAGCCCGTCACAGCTTGCCACAGCCTGTCACAGCCCCACACATGGCCGCTCTGGCAGTTTAGCCATTTCTCCAAGGGGTTTAGCCACGCCAAGCTAGGGTTTGTGTCTCTTGGACTCTAGGCTTCTTTCCACCAAGCTATGGTGGCTGTGAGGAAATCAGCAAGGTATCCTTGCTCTTTCGGCTCCCACACACCACCATAGTAGCCCTAAGTCATGAGGTGGTTGCCACAAACCAAGCCTTCTTTCTCACTTAGCCTCCCCAAACACGCCATTAAACTCAATGGCAAACAACCAAGCCCTGCTGGTTCCCAACCCTTGTGAGCACTCATTCAAGCACTCTCATTGGCCATAGCATCTGTCTTAGAGCCTATTCCAGCCCTCTACACCTGTTGCTTCAAGAGTTGCGCTCCCTTCAAGCTTGAAGTTGAAACCCCAACTCACATAGGCCCTACAAGTGCTTTTCTTTCACTCCAAGTGGAAACCAGCCCTAGACCTTCCGTTCTAGCTCTCTAAGGCTTGAAAACAAGAGCCCCAATGGGCTGAAGGCATGCTCCACACATGCCCCACTCTCACCATAAGAGAATCAGCTCCTTTGCTTCATTTCTTGCACCCACAAACCTGAAAATACAAGCTTCAGCAGGCTGAAAGCATGCTCTACATGCCCTACAGGGAAACCAGCCCCTTCCTTCCTTCCTTGCACTCCCACACCTAAAAGTGCAAGCCTTCACCAGGCTGATAGCATGCTCCACACATACATTGCCCTCACATAAGGGAAGTCAGCCCTTCCCTCTTCCTTGCTTGCCCTCCAAGCTTGAAGATGTAAGCTTCAATGAGCTGAATACATGCTCCACACATGCAACCTCTTCACACAAGAGATATCAGCCCCCTATCTTGGCTCCTTGGCTCCTTGATGCTCTCTAAGACAAGACTAAGCACTCCACAGCCTTTGCCAAGCTCCTGAAACCCTAAGGCTTACATTTCCAGCCACAAGACACTTCTCTTGTGGTGCAAGAGCTCTTCTTCCGAGCTCTGAAACCCTAGGTGCACATTCCATGGCCTTGCCGCACCTCTTAGCTCCTGTTCCAGCCCTGCTCTTGCCATGACAAGAGCCCTCTCAATGCTGAAGCTCGAGATTGAAACCCAATCTCACCATACTCCACAAAGTGCATTGATTTGCCCCAAGTCAAATCAGCCCTTTCGCTTGGTCTTGCAATCCTTCACACAATGAAAGCTCGCATTCCCAAGTCCAGTTCTCAGCTTTGCCACCAAAGCCACTATAACTTGCTCTTGACTGGTCCTCTTCCCAATCGTGCTTGCTCATGCATGTACACAATCTGAAACCATCAAGGTGCTCTGGAATTACCTGCAGCATGGTGCTTTCATCTCTGAAGCTGAAGATCGAATGCCAAGGTCTACCACCTCGTAACCCACATCGCCTCCGCTTCTAACAACCAAGAGCTCCATGGTGCTTCTTGCATAACAACTTGGTTTCTCTCATTCTCAAGCAAAGACCACAAGTGCTACAACTAACTCGTATCTAGCACTCATAGATACGAGCTGATCTTTCTCGAGTGATAAAGAAGAAGAATACAAGCACAAGCTCATGCGAGCTCACAAAGCTGAAGCATAAACTCATGCATATATAACCTCATCACTCAAATACAAGTCAAGCCAAGTGCACCCCACGCCATGGGGAATCCACACTACGGCGCCATAGCTAGGCGCGGTGAGGCTCAACTCGAGAAAGATGAGCCTCATGCGCTTGCCGTGAAGATAACCACTCCAGGGCCTAAATCTGCCTTGACCCCTGGATTGACACTTGGGCCAATCCCAAATGTCAATATGTAAAAGCTAGCTATTTCCTAGCTAGTTTCACACTAGTGGTAAAATAACTTGACACGTTGGCCATCCTGGTTGTTTGCCTCTGTTGGTGGCCGCCGTCTTTTCAGTTTCCCCCACCGATGTGTCGGCCAAGCTGCGGGGTCACCCACCGGTATGCGGGGTGAAGAGTTTTTTGTGGGAGGAGGATGATGATTTGGATTTCGAGGAATGTCTGTCCTCTCCACCAGTCAAAACCCTGCACATCCCAGAGCATCGGCCTCCTCCAGGGTAAGATCTGTACCACTTGCCACAGGCCAGACTGGTGGTGGTTCCCAAAATGGGTGGGTATGAGCAATGTGAATGGGATCATCCATGGGATCCGGTGGGGGTTTGGATGCACCCGCTTGAGCGAGGAGGTCTGTCATGTCATTGCCGCTAATACCGGTGTGGGAGCGAACTTTGATAAAGTGTATGGTGTGGTCAATGGAGATGGCAAGGTTCACAATAGTTGTGATGAGGTTACGATCCAGGTGATGGAGGTGGTAGAGAGAGAGAGAGAGAGAGAGAGATGACTCCGGCAAAAAGCCGGCGTAACTAAGAGCCACTTCACCTTGCGGCTACTGCCCCCTGTCGGGGGTGGGCCCTATAAGTGTAATAGGTGTCATGTGGGACACCAAGTAACCGGGGGGTCGAGTGGTATCAATGGTACCCCAGGGTACCAAGGGGACCCTGGGGTTCCTAGGGTGCCGGCGTGGAGGTGGATTCCAGTTGTCACTTGTTGGTGATGATAGCTGTGAGGGAGCATAGCGCCGTGAGATTGAAGCATTTGTGAATAGGGGGGAGGGGAATGTTGAAGTTGCTATGTTAGGCATCAATGCTGGCATTGTGGATGCTTGCACCTCTAGTGCCGGCAGTGATGACAGTGAGAGGGCCAGTGGACCAACCCCTATGGCAGAGTGCAAGGATGAGTGGTGCGTATTTTTGCCGTTTTTCTAGAATTGAATCATGGGGGTAGCGGTCATGGCAGTATGTGAATTGAATGAAGTGAATGGTGAGTAGTGAGGATGGTGTAGTGGGGGGCAGGGTGGTAGTCGGTAGGCCCTGAACAAGTAGAATATCTGGGCATAATCGGGCGGGGCATGTACATGGCGACCGGGGGCACGTACATGGTAGCAGCCATGGTGGTATAGTGTGGTCTGGTGGCCGGCCTTGGTAAGTGCCAGCATTGATGAGGGAGAACCAGCGAGTTTCGGCACGACTTAGGAGAAGTTTATGGATATGCCACACTGCGTGGTTGTGGCGGGTGATATGGAGGCCATGGATGATTGGGTGGGAACATTGGCTTAGAAGGTGTGGCCAGGTGTCACATACATGTTGGGTGTTTAAGCATAGCGGGCAGAACGGGGAAGGGAACAGGTGCGGCCAGAAAATGTGTTTGCGTTGGTGGCCCATGTATTGTGCATACCAAAATTTGAGTGTTTGTCGTATTTGTGCATCAGTCACGGCTTTGGTGTGCCAAAAGTGGTTTGATAGTTTGTGATGGAGAATTGTGGATTGAGTCCATTTTTGGATGTGTGCTTTGGTGTGGCTGATGGAGGCCACAGCTTGTTTGTTAGCTTCGCGGGTGAGTGTGCTCATAAGGTTCCGGATTGGTTTTGGGTGTTGGGGGGTCCGGGACTGGATGTATGAACCAGAAGGGGTAGGTGTGGGCAATGTGGATAGGGTCTTGTCTGGGTAGTACTGGTGGTTTAGAGGCTGTTAGAGGACTGTAGGGGACTTAGACACTTATACGGGATCTGTAGGGTACCCTTAAATTTTGCACAGACTGAGACAAACAGGAACCTTAGGGGTGACAGCAGCGCACTGTAGAAGGGGGTTACATAGCCCACACAGCCGACACAGCAGTCACAGCCCACACAGCCAACACAGCCCGTCACAGTCGTCACAGCCCACACAGCCCACACAGCCAACACAGCCCGTCACAGTCGTCACAGCCCACACAGCCCACACAGCCCGTCACAGTCGTCACAGCAGACACAGCCCACACAGCCAGTCACAGCCCGACACAGCCAAACCAGCCAGTCACCGCTTGACACAGCTGTCACGATAATAGGGAACGAAGAGTAGGACAGGGAACGACTGTGGGGAACAACACCAGTGAAGGGAACATGTTAGTTCACATACGACGGTTAGAGAGGGAAACGGTTAGAACCGCGGATAGGAGGATAAAGGGAAGAACGGGGAATAGGAAGGGGATTATTCGGAGGGACTTCGGAGACAGGCGGGAGCGGAGATCGGAGAGCACGATGAAGGAGAAAAGAGGATTAGTAGAAGCTTGTCATATGCAAAGCTAGAGTGATATTGTAGAGTAGATTAGAGACATAATGGATTCGGCCTGCTACCTGATAAATCATAATCTGATACTTATACGATACAATCACACTGTGTAGAGAGATCTGAGTGAAGCTGTGGATTGAATGGAGGAGTTAAGGAAACCGATAAATTGATGAAGCAAACTGATACTTAATTATCAATGGTAAGGTAGCAAAGATGAATGCGGAAAAGGAAACAAATAGGAAACACCCCCATGATACACTAGCTGTAGGTCATGACTGATTGTTCTGCGCGGGCTGAGTACTTAGAGATTTCCAACTCTTCTATCTTGGAGTTTCCGCCTCGGATGGGTGGTGAGTAAAAGCCGCGCGACATTTGGCGACCATACTGGGGACCTGGGACATGAACAACCAGATGTGACAGGCATCTGGTGGGATCATGGAGGTTGGACCATTAAAGAGTTTGAAGTGAATCAAATTCCCTGTGGAACGAAGAAGAAAGATTGTCCAAACAATTCTTTCAAAGGTTCTTGGAATTGCCAGACGGATGTAAAGAAAATATTCTTAAACGAGTGCATGATGCTGATCCAGAATGGGGTCTGGAGAAAGGAGTGATAAAGATTTATCAGGTAGCCTGTAGAGGAAGAGCACGTGGTTACCAACATTAGTTTATGTGATAGCGTTGCTATCCATTAAACGAGTAGAGTTTGAAAGTTGGGAAGAAAGAAAGGTGAATGTTTATACTCATATGCATGAAGAGCTTGTACTGGTAAAGAATTGGATTCCAAAGGATATTTTGTGGATCAACTCACACCCAAGAACAGCTTTTCAGACTTGTTTGCCATATGGTTATATGGTAACGGAGACTTCAAGTATAGCCAAGGGTGCATTGAAGCTTGAAAGAAATCCAGGCAATACGAGAGATATTACAGAAGAGAGTTTTGGTTATTGCCACATTAAAAGAAATGAAAGACATGGGACATGAGTGATGAAAGAGAAGCTAGACGACAAAGATATTCATCAAAAAGAGAAAGCTATCTGAAAGCTAATTATCCATATCTTTGGGAGAGAGGAATAGACATAGGGGAATCATCTGGACCTCTCACACCATCAAGATCAAAAAGTGCATCACCTATACCGGAAGAACTAGAGTTGGATGCCACTCCTTCTGTTTCTTTGCAAGAAAGATTAAAGGAATTGGTACAGGAAGAAGATCAATCACGAGGTGAAAGATCTGAGGTACATCCTTGGATAAAAGACTTGACAGAAATCTTTGATAAGAGTTGGCATGGAACACCAAAAGCAGGAACTCCAGTTTCTGAAGCAGAAGATGAAGAAGGAGATAGTGATGTGGCAGAGCCAACGGAGAGTTCAGACTCTCCAAACACCATTACAGTTGAGTTATGAGTGAAAGAAGAAACCCAAGGGCAGAACTTGGAGGATGAAAACAGAGAGAAGAAATTGGAAGAGGAAGAATATGAAGAAGTAGACCCAACAGCTGAGGTTGAGACTACAACCAGGACATCCCAACCCGTTGGACCTGGATCAAGTGGAGCACTTGGATCACAGGCCAACGAAGGTGTCGGCTCAGGGGGATCAGGCGGGCTGCCTGGATCTGGCTCTGAGGGGACAGGGAGTGTGGGAAGTAGTGCAACTGAAGCTGGGAATACTGTGAATATCGTGGGGCCAGAAGCAGGGAGTGCTCAAGGGCCACCACTTGGTGGAAGATCCACCACAAAAACAACAGGTCCAGAAGGACCAGCACCAGCAAGGGTGCCAGCACCTGTCAGTGGGCAGAAGGTAGGGCCACAGATGGCGTTACAACCAACACGGGCAAAACCACCCTTTCCAATATATTCAGGAAAAGGGGATCCCGATGTACACATTAGCCAATTTGAGCACATGTGTATAGTGAACAATGAGAATGGCGATGATGCCAAGATGAGACTGTTTCCTTGTTCACTTATCAAGAAAGCAAGTGAATGGTATGCAAGATTCCCTGATAATCATTTCCTAACCTGGAATGGCTTGAATACAGCATTTCGAAATAGGTTCAGGACAAGTAAAACTGAGGATGAAGTGTATGGAAGTTTACAACAGCTGAAGCAGAAGAAGCATGAAACTGTTGAAGAGTATATGGAGAAGATGGAATTGATGATGAAAAAGCTGGCTGCAGTACCAGCACCCGGTTTACAGAAGACTTGGTTTGTGAGTGGACTAAGACCAGAGTTGCAGAAGAAAGTGGATATGTTACCCATAATACAGTGGAGGAGGCATTTGAAACTGCAAACAGAATTGAGCAATTGGGAATGCTCAGGAGAGAGAAAAAGGAAGATGAGGACTCTGAAGATGAGTCAGATGAAGAAGAAGAGCAAGAACTAAAAAGAAAGAGTAAGAGAAAGGAAAAGTTGAAGAGGGATAACTATGAGAAAAGATTGGAAGAAATCTTGAAGAAGTATGCCACAGAGGCTGCAACACATTGGAGGAAGGGTGTATGGTGTGCAAAGTGCCAGAATGAAGGCCATACCACTACAGAATGCCACATGAAGGAGAAACACTGTACTATCTGTAAAATGGATAACCATTCTACTGAGAATTGTTACTACAACAGAAGGACAGCTGCAAGAGAACCTAGGCAAGTGAGGGTGCATCAGGTGCAGCCCCAGCCAAGAAGAAGCAATGATCAGGACCACTATGGTAGGTCTGGTGGCTATAACAATGGCATGGAAGGGAGAGGTAATTCAAGAGGGAATTACCAAGGAAATTCCAGAGGCAATATCAGGGTAATCCAAGGGGAATTACCAGCCCGGAAATCAGGATTATAGAAATAATCCAAGACCAGACCAAGGGCGAGGACCCAATGGTGAAGAGCTATGTTACTATTGTAATCAGCCAGGACATCGCAAGGCAGCCTGTTCATTCTGGATAAGACACCAGAATGAGATGAGAGCTCCTGTGAATGAGGGCCCAGTGGTGGCAGCTCACATGGTTAGGCCATGTGTTGTACCAGAAGTAAGTACAATGATAGTAACAAGAAGTAAAGCCAAACTAATACCTCCAGTAGAAGAGGAAGAAGATGAGACTGGAAGTGGCAATGATATGCCTGAAGATGAAGAGACTTGGAAGGATGAGAAGGAACTGCACAAGGAAGTGGCAGATACTATAAGGGAAATGCAAAAGAGTACGGATATTCCTGTGGCAGATTCCTCTGATTCGGATGGAGAAAAAGAGGGGAGTGAGGAAGAAAGGAAAAAAGAAGATGCAGACAGGCAAAGTAATGAAGAGACTTTGGCTGAAGTAATATGTCAGACCAAAGCAGAAATTACCATTGGACAGCTATTAGCTGTGGCACCTTATTGTAGGCACAGGCTGTATCAGGCAATCAATCGAATTGCCCAAGAGACAGGAAACACAGACCTGAACAGCAAGGTGACCAGTTATAATGTGAAGCCGGAAGGGCGAGAACCAGTCATGGACTTTGATGATTCTATGCCAGTAATCCAATTGAGAATTGGAAGCACAGAACTAACTGAAGTACTGATAGATGGTGGTTCTGGAGTAAATATCATGACAGACCAATTAAGGAAGAAGCTTGGTCTAAATAACATGAAACCAGCCCCATTTACAGTAACAATGGCAGATCAAAGAAGTGTACAGCCATTGGGATTAATAAGAGGAGTTAAGATACAGATACAGAAAATGATCTTTATGATCACAGTAACTGTATTAAAAATGGATGAAGTCATGGAGGCTTACTCCTTATTATTGGGACGTCCGTGGCTGAAACAGGCAAGGGTATTCCATGACTGGAATTCTCAGTTACTAACTGTGCATAATGGGATGCACGAGATACAAATTACCACAAAGAAATCTAGTAGATTACCTGCGACAAGAAGACCTCGAGGAGTCAGAGAGTATGACTGGAAGGGAGGACTGGATGAGGAGCAGGAAGCTACCTTATTTGCTGCACACCCAGAATGAGAGCAGGTTGCAGAGATGCGGCTGGAAAGCCTAAGTTGTTTGAGAGGTATCTGCTGTGGTGTAGTGACAGCAACACCAATTGAAGAGGAAACCAACTGTTACCCACCACATTTCTATGAAGAAAAGGAGGGAGAGATAGAAATCCTAGAAGAACCAGCCACTGTGAGCTTAAAGGATGAAGTGGTGACTGGTTGGACAATCACAGCTGATGAGCAGGTGAGAGAAGTAAATGTGGGAACTCAGGAGGAACCGAGAATGGTGAAAGTAGGAGCTGATTTGGAGCCAGAGTTCTTCGAAGAAGCTAAAAGCTTGTTCATCAAATACAGAGATGTATTTGCTTGGAGCTATGAGGATCTAAAAGGGATACCACCTGAAGTCTGTCAGCATAAAATTGAACTGGAACCAGGGTCAGTACCAATCAAGCAGGCGAGGTATAGAATGAATCCCAACTACGCACAGAAGGTTGGAGAAGAGATAAAGAAGTTGGCTGAGGCTAAGTTTATATACCCAATAGAGTATACAACTTGGTTGTCACCCATTGTTATAGTTCCCAAGAAGAATGGCAAACTAAGAGTATGTGTGAACTATAAGAAGCTGAATGATTGTACGAAGAAAGATCCTTTCCCTTTGCCATTCACAGAAGCAGTATTAGACACTGTGGCAGGCCATGAGATGTACTCATTCATGGATGGCTTCAGTGGTTATAATCAAGTGCAAGTGGCAGAAGAAGACCAAGGGAAAACAGCTTTCATCACAGACTGGGGGGCTTATGCATACAAAGTCATGCCCTTTGGACTTTGTAATGCACCAGCGACCTTTCAGAGAGTGATAAGTGAATCTTTTCAAGAGTATCTGGATGATTTCATGCAGGTGTTTTTGGATGATTTCAGTGTGTACAGCTCTAAGAATGAGCACTTGCATAAATTGGAGTTATGCCTGGCCAGATGCAGGATGAGAGGTCTGGGCTTGAACCCAGAGAAGTGTACTTTCTGTGTGAACTCAGGGGTGCTTCTGGGACACATTGTGTGTAAGAAGGGACTCCTTGTGGATCCCAGGAAGACAGAGTCCATTAAAGTCTCTCCACCACCAGTGAATGTTAAGAGTTTAAGGAGATTCCTTGGGCAAACCAGTTATTACAGAAGATTTGTCAAAAGGTATGCACAAATAGCAGCACCATTGAGCAAGCTTCTGAAGAAAGATGCAGTGTTTGCATGGACAGCTGAATGTCAACAGGCGTTTGAGGAACTTACACTGTCAGTAACAACTACACCTGTGCTGATTAACCCTCACTGGCATGTAGTATTTCATGTTCACTGCGATGCATCAGGAGAAGCGTTGGGAGCGTGTTAGCCCAGAATGTTACAGGGAATATAGATTCACCTGTGTACTATGCTAGCCGGTTGATGAACAGTGCTGAGAGGAACTATAGCACAACGGAAAGAGAAGCATTGGCAATGATCTATGCAGTGAAGAAATTCAGGCATTACCTATTGGGAAGAAAGTTTATGTTTTATGTGGATCACCAGGCTCTGATATATCTGGTGAACAAACCTTTGATAAGTGGAAGGATAGCGAGGTGGTTAATAATCTTGCATGAGTTTGAGTTCGAGGTTATTTACAAGCCTGGCCGTTTGCATCTTGTGGCAGATCATTTGTCACGACTAACAACAGGAGAGGCCGCCACAGGAGTGGACGATCAGTTACCTGATGCGAGTTTATTTGTAATGGAGGTGCAAGGAAGTGCAGATGAATGGTTAGATTGGCAGTGGCCAATCAGATACTACCTTGCTCATGGTCAGTGCCCACCTAGTTATGGTAAGGAGCAGAGGAAGAGAATTGCTATCAGAGCTTTACCTTATACTATGGTAGGAAGCAGAATGTATAAGTTAGGACCTGATGGAGTACTAAAACGATGCTTGTACCACCATGAAGTAAATAAAGTCTTGGAGGAAGTTCATAAAGGAGTGGCTGGAGGTCATTTTGGAGAAGAGACTACCAGTAGAAAGATACTACTCGCAGGATACTGGTGGCCTACTTTGTTCAAAGATGTACATGAGTATTGTCAGAAGTGTGATGAATGTCAGAGGCTAGGACCTTTGCAGAGATCTGGAAGAATGGCCTTGCATCCTACAATGCCTACGGAACCATTTCAGAAATGGGGACTAGACTTTGTTGGACCAATTAATCCACCATCCAAGAATACACAAAACAGGTACATAATTACAGCCACTGATTATACTACAAAGTGGGTGGAAGCTAAAGCTTTGAGGGACAACACAGCCAAGTCCACAGCAAGGTTCCTGTACGAGAACATACTTACACGATTTGGATGTCCCTTAGAATTTATCAGTGATCAAGGAAGTCACTTCATGAATGAGACCATTGAGTTATTGACTAAAGAGTTTATGATTGTGCATAGAAAGAGTACAACATATTACCCACAGGGTAATGGACAGGCAGAGGCTACCAACAAAATACTATGTACTATCTTGGCTAAGATAGTCAATGCAAACAGAACGGATTGGGATACAAAGCTGCTGACAGCTTTATGGTCATACAGGACTTCGTATAAAGTCACCACAAAGTATACACCATTCCAATTAGTTTATGGTATGGAAGCCTTACTTCCAGTGGAATTCCTGTTACCTACCATGAGAACGGAGTGGGGAAAAAGAATGGAATTGCAAGACTCCATCAAGGTCAGGAAACATGAATTATACCATGTGGAAGAAGTACGTGCTGATGCAGCTGATAATATGACCAGAATTCAGATGAAGCGAAAGGAACAGTTTGATGAAGGCAAATTAAAGACTTTTAAGACGGGGGATTTGGTTCTATGGTTGCAGAAGAAAGGAAAGATTCAAGCTTCTAAGCTTAAATCACCATGGAAAGGACCTTATGTCATACAAAAGATGTATGATAACAACACAGCCATGTTACAAACCATTAACAAAGAAATGCTGGGAAGAGTCAATGCAAATAAGTTGAAGGGGTACAGTGGTATCCATGACAAACCCCTGCAGCATGATTTGCATGTTGAACCGCAAGAGCAGTCACGGGCTGCACCAGTGTTACGAACGGAGTATGGAACACTTGTCGCTAGGCCCAGTATATATGACCGGGGTGGGCAAAACAAACGTGACACAGCCTATCACAGCCCATCACGGCGTGACACAGCCTATCACAGCCCATCACGGCGTGACACAGCCTATCACAGCCCAGCAAGGCGCAACACAGCCTATCACAGCCCAGCACGGCGTGACACAGCCTATCACAGCCCATCACGCGTGACACAGCCTATCACAGCCCAGCACGGCGCAACACAGCCTATCACAGCCCAGCCGGCGTGACACACAGCCTATCACAGCCATCACGGCATGACACAGCCTATCACAGCCCAGCACAGGCGCAACACAGCCTATCACA